>JAUCBN010000029.1:1207500-1775000 GCA_035048815.1 Abelmoschus esculentus | reverse complement strand
CGCCGACGTGGGGGAAGATCAACATGGAGTAGTAGTCCAACAACAAAAAACCACTTGTTTTGATGATCAAGACGATCACCCAAGGATCGGAAAATGTAACTATGAAGTAATCGGGAGGAAATCGTCACAGTACGGATCGTTTCCCCCGCCGATACCTTCCCTTCGCAAAGATGGTGCGTCGGTTCGTATGGTGACTCATCGTAACAATGGCAGATTGGTTCTCGAAGCTGTTTCAGTCCCTCGGAACAATAACTTCCTCGCTCAACGCCAAAATGGTCGCTTAGTCCTCACTTTTGCCAACGCCATTAACGAAGCAGAAGAGTTTGAAACCTTTGGAACCGAGGAGAAAGGAACTGAAACGAACACATTCGAAGAAGAAGAAGATGTGCACGAGGGTCATAAGCTTCAGAGTGTCGCAATGAACGAGGAGAGGTTAGCTGCAATGATGAACAAGCCCGTCTGGTTATCAACTAGGAACCCAACATGGCCCAAAACATTCGATGAAATAGTTAAACTTGGGGAAGAAAAAGAGGAGAAAGTTGACCCCACTACCCCACCGCCGCCGTTGGCTAGGCTGATACCGCCACCATCAACACTCAATGCTTATGAGTACTATTGGAGGAGTCCCGATCAGGCGATGTCGTCAATGGTGTACAAACAACTGATCCACTCCAACAAACAAACTGCCAATGATCATCATCAACAACAGCAGCAGCAGCAGCAGCAGCAGCAATTGGTGGTTTTGAGAGGTAACAATGGCGATTACTTTGTTCCTCTGTTTCAAGGCTGCAAAGAGAGAAGGAGGTCTCTTATATACTTGGATCCCTATTGCATCGCCACTTCCTGAAGCTTATTGTCCCTTTTGTGCCTATACTTATTGTCTTTTTCCCCTTCCAAGATAGTTTTTTACATTATCGCGCCTTCAAGGTGTGATTCTGTAAGTCAAATTTCCAATAAAAAAATCAAGAAAAGGGAAGGTGATTGATTACTAGACGATTATCATTTATATAATTATATTAAGATTTTCATTTATAAAACAAAACATAATACTAATTAATATTTAGTAAATGTTTATAGGCATCGATGAAGCAAACCCATTAACCTACGAGCGTGTTCTTGTTTGAGTTTGACCGATTCGTTTAAAAAATCAATTTAAATTGTTTTTTATTTAATTAAAATTTATAATTTTTGATTTAATTTAGTTTAAATTGATTCAATTTTTTTTTGCGAATTTGGATTAAAATTTTTTTAATCAAATTTGAATCGAATCTTTCCTTCAACCAAAAGTTTAAATGTTGAAGAAGTAAAAACAGTAACCTAAAAACTACTGTTGATAAGGGATATTAATTAAGATCAAAATGCAACAATTTTTTCTTAAAAAAAGCATGTTCAGGTAATAACTCAAACAAAACCATTCTAGTGATTCATTCTCTGACTTTACCATAGGATTCTTGTTCGGTTTTTGTCCGCACTAACTTCTCCGAGTCTTGCCATCGATGCTCATGTTCCACCGCCTTAGCAATCTTCATTAATCTACTTGCATGTCGTCGCCTGGATTTGTTTCAACCTTCAGCTTCGAGAATTGCTCCAAGATGTTCTCACTATCGTTTGTTACTCCCTCCATTAAAGTATCTTCATAGTCCATGCTCTCTTCCGTCTTCATCTTCTTTCGAGGATGTAATTCAGCAGGTTCGTAATAAAATCTCAACTCCGCTGCATCGTCAATTATATCGTTGCGGTCGTTACTTGGGAACAATGTGCGCGGTGGCTGTTGAACAGTGCCGCGGTGGATTCTCATGTGCCGGAAAAGCAACTGAAACGACGAGAAATTTTTGCTGCAAACTAAACAACCAAAATCCACATCTTCTTCGAAATCGGAAGAGCGTTCCGTTCCACGCTTCAGATTGTTGCTACGGAGAATCCTAGTCATTCTGCTACGGAGAATCCTAGTCATCGACCTGTCCCGACTAATATTATGTCTCCGAAGATGGCCATTGAAATCGTTGTTCGACTCGAACCCTCTACGACAGTAACTACAGACTTTCACTCTTGAATCTCGCGGGGCATCAGTTTCGCCGCCTCTCTCCACCACTTCCCTTTTTTGAGCCGAGAAAACAAAAGGAACAACGGCGGAATCACTACCAGACATGAGAAAATACTAAACGAAAGAGAAGATGAAAATCGAACGAAGACAATTGATGATGAAAAGAAGAAGACCTAGTATGTGTATATACCTATATACTCGCCGTCTACATATATATATAGATAAAACCCTCGTTATGTAGAAAGTTTGCTTAGCAAGTAACTCTTAATGCAGTTAATCTAGGATTGTGTTTCCTAATAGAAATAGGAATACTGAACTCATCATAATTAAGTAACTAACTAACTAACTGTAATTTAATTAATATACATATTTTAGATTTTTAAATTATTTTCTTTATTATTATTTTGTAGTATCCGTTTCTATGCAATAATATTTCATTATAAAATTTAAAATTAAAATGATTTAAATTCATTTTTAATGATGTGTCATAATTATTCATTAATAATAATATATAAAATAATGAATAATATACTAACGGTGATTCAAATATATACCTTTATAATTAATCAAAAAAATTGGAAATTATGTATATACAAGATAGTAAAATAAGTTAAACTGTAGATGATTGAAAAAATGTGTATATAAATAAAAATTATATATAAAATTTCTAATATATATAATACAAATTTTATACAATTTGAAATAGCCTTCATTTATTTATTTTTGCAAAAACTTATATATATAATTTCTAAAAGAAATAGGTGCGTTTATCATGTGCGTTGAACACCCTTAAACACAAACGTATGTTAAATATTATTAAATTAATTAATAAAAATTATTTAAGATAAAATTCTAATTAATTATTTTTATTTATTTTTAATACTTTTAAATATAATTAGATCAAATATAACCTCAATCAGATTAAAGAATCTAAAATCTAAGTTTTAAACTCTTAAACTTAAATGCAACAACTTTAACGGGGTGATGAACTCGTCAAATTACAGATAATTACAAACCAATAGGCTTAAACTTGTAATTTCTTTCATTTCAGATTTAATTTTGTTTTTCTTTGCTTTTTTTTAGATTGGATTAAGTTTTATATTTTTTGGTTTAGGGTTTTGAGTTTTAAAAGTTTTTTTTAAAATTGATTTGATATTTGATCAAATTATTTTAAAAATTTAAAATATAAGTATGGAAAATAATTTAATTAAAATTTTATGTAAAATAATATGTTGAGTCCTTGAGATTATTAAATTTATTAATCAATTTAATGGTATTTAACGTTAGTGATCTTTGACGTATTTTGTAAAGTTTTCCTTCTTAAAATTTTGAAAATATAAAAAATTGAAATCATATTTAACTATCAATGTCTCCGATAAAATTTTGTTAATTTTTGTTGTTCCTTTCTAATGTTTATACCCTAACACTAAAAATTTAAATTTTAAAACTTTGTTCTAAATTTTAAATCAAAAATCTTAAACTTTAAAATTTACACGCTGATTCTAAATCTCTAAACATTTTTTTTAAATAAAATATCAATATAGTATAGTATTTTTAATTTAGTTGGATGAATCATATGATATATTTCTTTGAGTGCCATATACATTAGAGAATTTTTATATTATAGATACCATAAAATACTAATCTGCACAAAAATTTTATCTGCAGAAGAAATTTATGACCAAAAGATAAGGTAATGTATATACCAATTAAACAAATTCTTGAAAGGAAAATTCTATAACGGGCATCGCACACCGCTGAACCCCGTTACTGCTGAACACCGCTGAACATTATTATTTTTTTAAAAAAAATCAAAATCAAAAGGACTTTAATTGTAATTAAAATTATCTGTAAAATAAATAAAAATTAAATTAAATAAATATTAAATATTTTATTTTATTATTTTCTTATTATTTTATTATTTTTTTATCGTTTGAAAACATTCACTACACTATACTCTACAGACTCCCATCGCCCATCGTCATTGTCTTCCCTATCTTTCACAGACAACGTTATTTTTTCGGCGAAGGTTTGCTCTCGTTCAAATAACCCAACACCGGCGAAGTATTTTTCTGTATAGATCGCGCTCTCTCTCTCTGAGTTTTATCCATTGCACTTGTATGTTGTATCAAATGCAAGTACATGACCAAATTCTTTATAATCTGCACGTGATATACCATCGCACCAGAACAATTTCTCTAAGTTTCCGTGTTCGTCTCTCGTGTGCCTCACAAAAAAAATGGATCAGATTCTTGTTTCCCATATAAATATGCCATCACGGTTTCAGCATCACCATCTTGTACTTCTTCTCGTTTGATTCTATGTAGATAGTTGTACAAATCTTTCGATAGAAATCCAACATTCTCAATTGAACCAGCTTCATTTACGAAATTCCGCATCATTTTACTTGGAGCAATTCCAGAATTGTGCATGATCTTAATCTTTATTTTGTCTAACTCGGTAATTTTTCAGAATGACCTGCAAAATAATTTATTATAGAACATTAATTAAATACATATATACATATATAAGATAGATGTCAGTATGTAACAATTTACATTTTTATGAATTACGAACCTGATGTAAGCAACTTGTGTTGGTTGAACCATTTCATGGTTGTGGTCTGAGAAGAATTTAGCAACTTTCCAATATTTATATCGTTCATCCAATTTGAATTTAATAGATGCTTCACATCCAACTCTGATGATCGGTCTTTGTTCATGTTTTCTGTTTGGCAAGTTAGACCATCTTTCTTCTCTATATCCCTCCTTACGACACACCATTTTCTTTGAAATTATATGACCACCATTTCGACTTTTCATTGTCTGGCTCATTCGAACTCCAAAACCTTTCACTTTTGCATAGGTTAAATAAAACTCAATACAATCTTCTAAAGTATTCCACTTCAGCATATCCATATCATTTTCATCGTAATCTTTTAATTCTTTTCCAATCTTGTCCCATATACTCTCGTCAATAAAGTAAGCAATTGTCTTCTCATCATCTATATATTTTCCATCATCACCATTACATTCAATTTGTTGTTCTTCGGCAAAAGTTTCATACTTTGATTCATTGTTGTAATCTTGATCATCCCCCATATCTATTAAATTTTATAATTTAAAAAAAATAAAAAAATAATATTATTAAAATGATGAATCAAATAGCAGTCCTAAATAAATAAAATAATAAATCAAAATTTTAAATTTCATACAATAGTCAGAATAAGATATGCATGAATCGAGTGACTAGAATCCCCAAAAGAGAGTATGCATTGAAGAAAGAATGAAAAAAAAGAATACCCCTAACTTGAGGATAACAAAACCTAAACATGTATATAAGTTTATATTAAAGCTGTTAATATTCATTTTTTGAATCTAAAAATAATTAAGAATTAAAAGATAACATAATTGTCAACAAATAGCTGAAGAGAATCACTAGACATTTCCAATAAGTTAATAACATAAAAAGTAACCTACAAATAAACATCAATTAAAACATAAACCATTTAAAATAAAAATACACAAAATCCAAGTACTTAAAGCCAAACAGAAATCATATACAAACAGAAAAAAGAGCAAATATATTAGAAGGGGTAAATTTTAAGCAAATATATAAAGTCAGAAGCATCCTAGTTGCTTCTATATAAAACATACACATGTTCAACATGAATTCCTCAATTTAAACACACTGTGAAAGACAATTGATACTACTTTTGTGCTAAAATGATCAACAAGGTTAAAACAAATGACTTTAATTTCTAATATTGTAGGAAAAAAATGATTTGGGGTAAAACTAGATCCATATCAATACAATATATTAAAACAAAACTCTTCATACAAGTCTTTCTAACATAACCGATTTACATGATTGGGTAAGAAATATTTTGGTGGAATTTATAATTAACAAGGTTGATGGTAGGAGAGACTTCAATCAGAATCAACATTGGCTTAAATCTAAATTTTTTAATTAGAAAAATTATGATTTTGATTTGGCTAATATTAAAATAAAGATTTCTAATTTGGGAATTTAGGGTTTTATAATTTTGTATAAAAGATTCATGAAATTATATTTCAATTTGATAATTCGATTCATAAAGATTAAGAATATTTACCTGCACCGTGAGATGAAATCAAACAACGATTCAAACCACGACGAAAGCGACGACGAACGGCTACTCGAACCACAATGGAAGCAATGGATGAAACTCAAAGAGAGAGCAATCTATACAGAAAAAATACTCCGTTGGTGTTGGGTTATTTGAACGAGAGAAATTCTTCGCCGGAAAAATAACATTGTTGTTTGTGGTTGAGTTCTGTGGAAGATAGGGAAGACGATGATGGCGATGGTCGTGAGTATAGTTTGCGTGAATGTTTTCAAAGGTGAGGCTGCTCTTCAATTTATTTTTATGATTTTGTTTAGGAAAATAATAAAATAGAATATTTAATGTTTATTTAATTTAATTTTTATTTATTTTACAGATAATTTTAATTATAATTAAAGTCCTTTTGATTTTGATTTTTTTTTAAAAATAATTAATAATGTTCAGCGGTGTTCAGCGGTGTGCGACGCCCGTTGTAGACTCATCCTTCTTGAAATTAAATTTCAATTTAACCAAAAGTTTGAACGTGGAGGAAGCTAAAACAGTAACCTAAAAACTACTCCTGATAAGGGATATTAAGATCAAAATCCAGCATCTTTTTAGGAGGATCGTGTTCAGGCAGAAGAGCTTCTTCAGGCAATAACCCAGGCAGGAGCATTCTGGTCACACACGATCCTTGTTCGACTTTTGCCTGCACTAACTTCACCTTCAATGGATCCTTCATCCGATGGCACGTTTTGTGACCACCCAGTGCCTGACCTGTTGCGAAAGTTTTGCCACATATCTCACACGGATGCTCACGTTCCACCGCCGCCTTACCATTCTTCATTGATCTTCTTTCTTGCCGGGACCGGGATTTGTTGGACTGGTTACAATTTTGAGCTTCGAGGTTCTTTGTTGTTGTCACGCGATTGTTTAATAGCTCCACGGTGCTCTCACTATCAGCAGCAGCTCCCTCCACTGAGGTATCTGAAAAGGTCATGCTCTCTCCAGTATTCTTCTTCTTCTTCCGAGGATGTTCGACAGGTCCGTGATGGAATCTCAACGGCACTGCATCGTAAATTATATCGCTGCCGCTAGCAATTTTATTCAACCCACTTTTATCACGCTGAGACCAGCCGGGCATGTCTTTCAGCAAATCTACGTTGTGTTCATCTGTGCTTTCTTGAAACCTTACAGGTGTCTGCTGAACAGTGTTAGAAACGGTGCCGCGGTGGATTTTCATGTGCCGGCACAGCAACTGCATCGACGAGAAACTTTGGTTGCAAACTAAACAACCGAAATCATCATCTTCATCAAGGGAGCGTTTCGTTCCACGTTTCGGACTGCTGATGTGGATAATCCCAGCTTTCGACCTGCCTGGTCTAATACTATGGATCCGAAGATGGCCGTACAAGGCCTTGCTCGACTCAAACCCTTTACGGCAGTAGCTGCAGAACTTGATTCTTGAATCTTTCGGCAGCGCTTCAGCTTCGCCTCCTTTCTCCATCACTCCAGTTTTGTGAGCGGATAAAACCAAATGAGCAGCTTCAGGGTCACTACTAGACATAGCAATCGAAGAAGAAGATGAAAATCAATCAACACAACTGATGATGACAAGGAAAAGGCCCGCTGTATTTATACGTAGACACCCTTTCCCAATACCTATAGAAAAAACCCTAATTTTGTAGAAAGCGTGATTCACAAGTATCGTTTTCTTTGGAAATCTGATATCTGTGACTGTACGAGATTTAACCTAATCCTACTTTTGACAATTAATATAAGAGATGAGGAGGGAGAAAGGATTGTGTTTCTTAATAGTTATATATGATAATACAACACATAATTAACTAATTTTGAGATTTAATTAATAATTCATGTTTTTTATTATATATATTTTTTTATAAATTACATATTCGAATATTATATGATGATTTATATTTTTTAATAAAACATTATTTTAAATAGGATAAACTACCCCAATGACCACCCAATTATTTGGGGATACTTATTTTTGCCACTTAACTAAAGAACTCGTCAATTAGGTTACCCAACTTTGAAACTCTACTCATTTGTGTCACCGCCGTTAAAATTTAACATAAAAAGTTAACGGTGGTAACGTGGACGTTAATTAATCACCCAATCGATTAAGGATGGTAATGGATCAGACTTAGATCAGATTTTATGAAATCTAAATTTAATCCAATTAATAATCAGACTTTAAAAAAAATCCAAGTCTGAATCCAAGTCCAATTACATAAATTCAAGTTTAATTCAATAAAATATCCAAAACCCAAATCCGAAAGTCTAAATCCGATTATTTTCTAAAATAACAACTAACAACTCAAACAAATATCTTTATAAAAAACAATTTTTATCAAACAATTATATTTAAATTAATAATATAAATAAATTTTAACGAATATTATAATCTAATATAAAATAAATTAAAATAACAACTAAAATTGTAACTAAAAACTCAACAACAAATAAATTATCCGTACGTAAATTATTATTGTCTTACTACCCACTAACATAATTATTTTACAAATCATAGTTATAGAATTTTTAATAAATATTATAATCCAATGAAACAAATTAAAAATATAATCAAAATGTAAAACCATTAACATTTTATATATAAAAAAAGTTTTTAATCATCAAACTTTGGTTGTTTTATTAGAGCTCAACAAAAGCCTATATAATAAGATAAAAACATAAATAGAATTATAAAAGATATTAATCATCTAAAATATTAATCATATATGAACTTAATTAGAATTTTAATATATATATATATTTAAATTTAGATATTTAAATATTTTTATTTGGATTTATATATAAATCAGACTTATATCAAATATTAATTCGAATTAAATCCAGATCAGATTATTATAATATTTATATCCGATCTGCCTCTTATTAAGTTTCAAACTTTTTAGATTCAGATTTAGATTAAATAAAATTTAAATTAAATTCAGATTGAATTCAAATTATATTATCGTTCCTAACGAAGAGAAATATCGTCGCCAACTAACCAAGCCATGGAAGAAGAAAAAAGTATTAGTAAGTCGATTTGATGTATTATTGATTTGATATTTTATTTTATTTTTATGTTTTATTATTTTTTATACGTTCTCTTTTTTCAAAATGTAACATATATTTTTTTATTTTATTTTTAAATAAATTTAGTATGTGTATTACTAAAAATATATTATTCACACGTGTATATGTGTCTCTTAAATAATTATTTTTTAACAAAATAATTTAAGTTACATATATAATGATAAATTTTAAATTACTTTTTTCAACTACTAGAGTTTCAAAAATAAAAATAAAAACTATAGAAAATTAAAAAAAAACACCGCGTATGAGTGTGCTGTAAACATTGACCTAAAATAATAAGTATTGATTGTGATATATTTTCTTAATATACAATTCAGATGGAGTCAAAAAATTTATAGAATAATTTTTTAATATAATTTTGAATAAATTCTATAAAATTTATAGAGTAAAATCCCAAACGATAAGGTTGCTTCAAGGGATGTTAAAACGGTTGATTAAACCGAATTAATCGACTAAACTGATCAATTCGGTTAGACGATCGGCTATCAAAATTTTATTCGGTCAGTAAGTAATTAAAGTTTTTTAAAAATTCGGTTAACAGTTAATTCGATCAAAATCGACTAATTAATCTAATATTTTATATTTTATATATTTATTTTAATCACTAAATTTTTAAAAATTATAAAATGATCATTAAACTTTATCAAATTAGTATAAAATGATAGTTAAGTTATTAAAAATTAATCTTTAAAAATTTTAATATTTATCAATAATTTATAATATACAATAAATCAATGATCAATTTATAATAATTTAATAAATTTAAAGTTTTTTATAATCTTTGAAAGTTTAATGGCTAAAAAAGATTATTTTAACATTATTGAGCGATCATTTGTGTAATTTATTTAAAATTTAATAATAAATTTCGACTAACTAAATTAATCAAAATTTGTTCGATTCAACTAATATATTTTCAAAAAAGTTTGATATAATTAATAATTAAAATTTTTCAACAACCGATCGAATTATCCGTTTAAACACCCCTAGTTGCTTTTTTTCAAGACAAGATGGCTTTAAAAAATGCAAGTAATCATCAAATAATAAATTTATTCCATATATACCTTCATCATAATCTAATGTAGTCTATCTACGCAGGGATGAATCAGTTGTTATGAATAAATAAATAGCCACACAAAATCAGATCATGCCACAAACAAAATTCTGCAAGCATTAAATAATAATCAGATGATCTAGTCCTCGTTGAGGTTCCCAATTTTTGGTTACGTGATGTGAAAGCAAATCCTCACTGCTATCTTCATTTTGAACAGGTTATGGGGCTTTCAGCATTATGCTTCCTCTTTTGCCCAATACAGTTATATGTCGACACTGGAAGATAATCTATCAGTTTCCGTCAACTGAGTTCTGCTTCCGTCGGGTAATAGCTATTTCGCTTACACCAACATAAGTAGTGGGGGATCCGCGCGTCTTCTCCCATGACCCAAGAATGCTCGGATACATGCTTCAAACTCATCCTCTGGTTTGGGTCTAAACAAATGTTCACATTTTCAGAACCACAGAATACATGGTGGGGCAATTGATGAACGTTAGTGGTGGGCATAAAGGAGCCCGAGCTCAGAGAGAACATATTCACTAACCTTTGCAAAGAAGGCCTTCGAGTAAGTCCCTCAACTCCGGGTTCATGTCATTTGGAAGAATTAAAGGGTTATTAACAATCTGCAGAAAGAAAATGAGCCATGTTGTTGTTGGAAATGGGAGGGGAGGAGGCGTGTACGGCTATGTGCAAAGGAGACGAAATGAGCAAATACCATACCTTGTCATATGTATCTTGTAGTGTTTCACCGAGAAATGGATATCGTCCAAGGACCATACAGTACAAAGTAACGCCTAGGGCCCATGTGTCTGCAGCTTTTCCATGATATGTTAAACCTGATGATCAATTACAAACGCATATAATGTTCTCAAATTTTTTCTCCAAAACTAGAGTATAGTCTCAGCTATCAGAGCGAACACTGACCTAGACAGCACTCAGGTGCAGTGAAAACAGGAGTACCGGGAGAACGGCGAAGCTCATCATTATCATCCTGAAAATAAAATAATGGTAAGATTTACTTTCCAACCACATAACATCAAACAAGGATAAATTCTGTTCAAATTTACAGCCAAACCAGTTTACACGTGCGTCAACCACATGAACCTTTTATGTACAGAACTTGTCAATTCAATTACAAGTAAGCACCTAACAAGTACATGTGCATGATCCTACTCAATTGCAAGTAACCTAGCTCGCATAAGAACAAGAGCCTATTCACAAAATTTGTAGTTTAGATCATATCATATAGACCTTGTAATTACACAATGAGAACATGACAGGAATAAAATTAGAACACAGAAAAAACATAACACGGAACAAAAATTAGTACAAACACTACAAAAATACATGAACATGCCAAAATCCAAGCAACATAAATCTTGAACATGATTATGACGTGAAATGTACAGAAAAACAAGTCAAAAAACATAACACGACACAAAAATAGCACAAACACTACAGAAATACACACAAACAACGTAAAACTTAACGCGATTCTAAGTTTTATAATGAAAAGTAAAGAAAAATGATACAGTTACTCTAAATGTCAGGTCAAATATTATACTTGAAATGATAAACGGTAAAAAAACATAAAAAAGTGGCCCATCCACACACACAAAGTCCGTGACTCATGAGAGGAAATTTATGAATGTAGTATCATTACCTCAAACACCTGGCTGACACTAAAATCTCCTATCTTCACCGTACCCGTACCAGTAATCAACAAATTATCAGGTGTTATATCGCCATGCACAATATTCTGTTTTTAAAAGAAAAGATCCAAGTAAGCACAACAATTAAAAGATGATTTTTATTGTCTACCGCTGTAGACAAGATTCTGGATATGAAAAGTTAAATAAATGGAAACATGTGAAAACTTCCCATGCTATTGAATTAGAAGAGCATCAGGCAAACGAAAAACAGAGCATACTGCAATATACATCATATCACAATTCACGACTAGTCAACTCTCTTCTTCAGGGTGTTGCTTTAAACCAATAACCTTAACTCTTAATTTTGTGTTTGTGCTTATACAAACATGAAACAAAAAAAGGAGAAACGACAAACAAGGGGTAAAAAATTCTCTGGAGATGTTCAGGAAAAAAAACTTTATCATATCAATTTAAACAGGAATTTAGTAGGACATATCACACACACGATATACGAATGGAAGAAATGAATGATGCACAAAGCTGGCTTTTAAATCATACATGAGCATGGAGGTACATAAGCCCAGATACTATATCTCGGACATACTTCCTAGCAGTATCTTCTCCAATGCCTCCTTGAGGACCAGAATCCTCGCAAACCCATTTGCCTTCCACATATTCAAGAACTGAACAAAAAGAAAGGTCAAGTTAATCACTCTATTAATCACATCACTAGCTAGAGAAAAAGAAGAAAAACGGAAATATAAATACCCATGTAGAATTGATCCATTGTTGGGTCATCAATCACCTCAATGAGATTAACTATATTGGGATGTTCCAAAATTTTCATGATTAGAACCTGAAAGGAAATGGTTGAGACAAATACGGCCACTCATCCAAATAATAACAACAAATCACAAGACAACAGTAGATTATTAAGGTAAATCTCTCCGCAAACTATCAAGCCAATACCTCACGAAGAACATCAGTCATTGCAGTCTCTGATGGACCAACCCACAACTTCAATAAATGAGACTTATGAAAGGCCTGAAATTCGATGTAAAAATAATTTAAGATAGAAAGGTGAACTTAATTTTCTTGAATTTTAAAAACTATGCTGCCAAACAAATAAATGCTTTCTGAATTGTCTGAAAGCATCCATTCTCAATTGTTACATACTCTTTACCCTCAAAGGAAACATATTTCTCCACTGAAACAAGCTACTAACCTTAATAGCATACTGTTTCCCATCTACATTGTTTCGATACAGAACCTGCCACAAAAGCAAGTAAAGTAGTTAACATTTGAATCTTTTATGAAAATTACATAAAAAGTTAATTTCCAACAAAATCCTTACCACTTTTCCATAGCTACCGGAACCAATCTTACATTCTCGCACATACTCATTAATCATCTTATTCCCATTTTCATCCTGAAAAAAATGAATCCTGGCATTAATCATTACTTCATAAGCATAAGAGACAGAAACAATGAATGAAGACTGCAGGTATCACACAACAATGAAGCACTAAAGATATTTCATATTCTGGAAACACATACACAAGACAACAATATTAACATACACAATAGCATTTAAAGACAATGGGGAGAAATAATTCATTTCAAAGCTTACCTCAGAACGTATAATCATGTTGGTTTCCTTGACATGAAACTGCCTGCAAGCTAATCCATTGTTCGGTTTAAACCTCAAAATCTCTTCAGAACGCTTGCCACGGCCTAGAGACTCAGCCTCAACTACAATAGCTGTACTGGTAACATCACCATTAAATGAGCAATCATCATCTTCTTCTATTTCTTCATCTAACAAAAATTCCTGGGACATTTGAAAATTTGGCCTGCAATTGGGCATAGCGGGTTGAAAAGCTGCTACGGAACATTAGAACACTTGAAACCTTGAAAGTCACAAATGAAGAACGATAATTGAACCTGCAAAGAGAGCATAAACTAAGATCAATAGACCGCCTATCAAGAAATTGCCAATAGAAATTTCAGGTTCATATTGAAACTAACTTAAACAAACATAAATAAAACATTAGAAAGAATTAAAAAAGTACCAAATAAAACGTAATAGAAATAAAAGGGAAATCGGTTTGAAAGGAACTACCTTATTTAAAAAATAAATATGACGGATGGAGGGCTTGAAGCCCTAATCAGCTTTACTGTTCCAAAGGATGCCATTCAGCCAAATGAAAGGAACAACTTTCAACATCAAAGCCACAACGATCGACGCCCAACATCGCTAAAACTCCAGTTTTTTACGTTGACCTTATTCTCCCGATATTTCCCCCAATATGTAAGAAATCATTAAGAAAAATCCTAATTTTTGAATTTGATTTAATTCGAAAAAAAATAGACGAGGAACAAACTGCAACAGGGAAAGAAAGTCACAAATTTCAAAGCGGAATAGGTAAATTTGATTAACCCGAGGATCTTGAATCTTGGATCCCAGGGACGTTTTCGGTCTCTGTTTTTCCAAATCTAAACACGAATCAGAGAAATCGAAACTTTGAATTCCTAACGATTTCTCCTCCTTACTGTTGCTTTTTGGGTTGAATTCAGAAATTCAGGAAGGCGACGTGTATCGACAAAAAGAAACCCAACAACAATAGAAACAATTTGTATTTTTAGGTTTTGAATTAGGTAACTTTAGAAAATGTGGTGGATTTATATATTTTTCAAGATTCTGTTTCTTTATTCCCTCAAAAAAAGATTGTTTTTCTTCAGAATTAATGAAATAAAATAAAAATAAAACCTTTTTCTCGTTTAGGCCTAATTAAGTCCATCGATGGATCCAATTACATCTTTTTAACCTATATATCAAAAATTTTAAATTAATTAACAAAATAACTCTATTTTTTATTATGTATAAAGTAATAGCAATTTAGGAAAATGTGGGGGTAGTATAGAGTAAAAAGTCAATGTATGCAACATAAATAAATAATTATGTTATTTTAATAATTAATTTTAGGAAAAAAATGATATACGAATAAATAATTATAAATTACGATCTAAATTTTTTTGAACAAGCTAATAGTGATTACAGTAGTATTTGTTCTAGAATATAATCTTCACCATTTGATTTTGATCGCTCAATCACTCTACTGGTAACGTTTCTTTAACGGTGATCTAGATTTAAGCGATTTAAATTGGTTTCAAATGTTTCTCGTTTTGGCTGATAAATGGAAGTTGTTTGTGCAGGCATAGTTACTTTCTAAAGATGGCAAGCGACCTCGGATGGGCAACCTCGAATCCCATTGTTGCAGTCAGTGAAGCAGCTTCAAGTTCCGACCCACAAACAAAATATCAAACACAGGTATATAATATCAAAGATGTTTCTTGGACAAGATATATTGGTATATTTGTCATGAAATAGTTTTTATGACAGACAGGAAGGTGTGTACTCTGTTACAAGATACTGTGCAGAAATGCCACTAAAGTTAACACTACACTTAACTTTTATTTTTCCAGTGCTAGCAAGAACATATTCCCGGTATGTTTTCCCCCTTTATGAGAAGAATCCTTCGTTGGAAAGATTATTTGATTGCACACTTACCGGGGACAATGCTTCGTTCGTGCCCAATAATGCATGCTTACTGACATTTCTTCATGCACAAGAAACTTCTACTGCTAAGCTCTTCTTTACTCCCTTGCAAGGGTCACCAAACGTGCTAGTTGATACGTTGAGACTACAACTTGTCGATCCAACACAAGCCTGTAAAGTTTTAACAATTGTTATGGACGGGAAAGCTTTGACTGCAACAGTAAAATAGTTGCAGACGGATAGTGAGGACTGAGCAAGATTGCACCTTGTGTACAATGGAGCGTGCTTTAGCACTGCTACACCTGCCATGGCTAAAACTGCCGCAAGTGCCGAGTGGAGTTCCATAGCTTGCAAATTTGATTGAAGAAATAACCTGATTCGGGGATGGGCAACTGACGGATAGAATAGGGTTTGATGTCCTTCCTGTTTTTGAATCCAAACCCCACATATCTACAGGTAATGGGTGTAATTCAGATACATGTGAACACAAACTTGCTGCCTGTCTAGTTGCAAAAGCAAGCTGTGTCGGATCCCCACCAAGTTCCTCGAATAATACAAGAATGTTGCCACTTGGTTGCAACCATGAACGGGGTACATGGTACCTGCAAGCGAAACAGATATATAGGAATAAGAAAATTTAAATTAGTAGCGATTTTCAAGCTTTCCCAGCATAGACTCTTTGGTACTCACAATTTCTGAGATGGCTTCCCACAATGCTTGCGGCATTTGCTTGCACCATAAGCTCCTCTATAATTACAAGAGTCAGTACAACCACCATTTGGAGCGATATAGGCTGGCCAATATCTTCCAATGCTCTGACCGTTCACCCATGCTTCACCCTTCCCCATCCCGGTGAAGTCTAAAGCAATTGGATCATTTCCAGTTGGGGCATCAATATTTGTCTGCATACAGAAATTTGAGCTCTAGTAACTTAGATTATATTCAACTGTTCAATCCACCACAATAGTTTTCTGAATAATAAAAGACCATAGCATAATTTGCATCATGGAAGTTCATGTTGGATCAAAATAAATAAGTGGCAATATAGAAGATTTTCTACAAACAATTCATCAGAACTTGAAAGTTTAAACATTGATTACATATATACACACAGAGGTGTTCCCTAAAATTTATAAAGATACAAGTTAATATAAAGGTAAAATTATATTTTTGATTTTTGACTACCTGAAAACCTATAATTCAATTATGGCTCCCCAGAAAGAAAAAAAATATTCCGGCTTCTTCCCAGTATGTGTGTGTATAGTCAGGACTAAAGGGAAATTAAAGTATTTAATTTCCTGTTAACTGCAGTAAGTAATTTCGGAACTTGCAAACTCATACCTAATTTAAAGTTGAGCATTACCTTGTACCATATTAGGGGTTGATTCTTAGGCAAGCCAGACTGAGATCCATTGCGATGAACTTCCACTTGGTAGACCTGAATCTTCTCCTTTAAGTCCGACCTATATTCATGATTTCAGAAATAATAAGAAAATTACAGTACAATTTCAAAAAAATTCTTTTGGAGGTTAACTTTGCTTAGAGGGTTGGTTCATCTTCCACAAGAGTGCAGTATCCTATATTAAGTGCCATCTCACCACAAACAATGCATGGGTGCTTGATGTGGCAAAAAAAAAAAAGAATAGATTGCGTTCACCATTGCACCGGATATCATTCAAATCCATTTCTTAGATCCCATTTTATCAGTTTGTAGGTTATAAAGAAATGTGATGCTTATCTGAGAATGATAAACGTTGACAGCATAGTGAAAGAAAGACACTGACCTGATATGTCCACAGCTGTGAGGAGAGATCAATGCTGCTTCCATTTTTTAAACCATTTAATTGCACTGGACCAGTGACTCCAGCCCCTGATAAGTCGAAAAAGGCCCCATAGTTCTGAAATATACTCTTCAATCAGATGATACATTTATCGAATTATTTGCATTGCAACTGGTTAGTCCAACAGAAAACATACTAATCTTATAGAGGAAGTAGTAACTTCACTACAATTTGGAGATAAATATTTCCATTTTTTAGTTAATGGTTATGTGAATCTTAGCGAGGAGGAATTGAACCTGCAGTCCTACAGTCAAACTCAGGATATCGATTGTGTTCTTCCCAGGGACAACAGTGACGGGTATATCCACTTTAACCTTAACTTTGTTGCTATTACCAATTCCGCTTCCTGCCGAAAAGTTTTGAAAGATTCACACAAACAATCAATATTGATCGGTCCATAGTTTCATTCATCCCATTTCACTATACAAACATTGAAGTTAATACCATACCATGGCAGAAGAATTCTAGGACATGTGAAAAGAGGAGATAAATTGCAACGAAAATGACCATATGGAGAGAAATCTAAAATATTGGACTTTGAAAAAAAATATATCGTTTCCAACTACCTGCAAGTTTCCCATTTATAAAAGCATGAAGAGCGTGCCCAAGTGATTCAACATGGAGAACAGTTTGAGATCCATCTTGAAGGAAAGGTTCATCTCCCTTGATATTCATGCTGCCAAAAGCATTTGACAATTTATATTTTAAAGATATTTTGAATAGTATAAACTTGAACTCTAGCAATTATGCCCTTAGGAAAGTTCTAAAACAAAACACCAGGATACCTTAACGAATACCACAAGTAGTCACTTTTATCAGCAGTAGTGTTGATTTGCTCTAACAATCCAAGTCTACTAGAGGCACTAGCCTTTGAGATGCCCACAGGTTCATTTATCCAACTCCACCCTGACCCGATTGAGTCAATTGAATCAGCATTGGTATTCAAAGATTCATGCATGAAGCTTGGAATCACGGTCATCGAGTTAATCTGTCACGTGAAGGAAAAAACTATATGAGTTACTTTACTTGAAAGAACAAACTTACAAGAATAAAAAATTAACATAATTAAATGAAGATAAATGCAAGCAATGTATGGCAGAAATACATTGACAACTGCAAGGGAGGTTTTCGGACAGCCTCTTTTGCAGAGTTAGGTTCTATGAACCCACACATAATGACAATTTGAGTTTCTATTTTGATTCTTTCATAAAAGAGAAGATAGAAAAGACTGGCTTGATGTAATTCAGTTATTCAAATGTCACAAAGAAAATTGTGAACAAGATTCTTTACTAATGGCACGAAAATGTAGGACGAGTAAGCTGGTTAAGCTACATAACTTAAGCCGTACCAAGCTACAGTATAACAGTTTAAAGCTACCACCATTTAAGAAAACACATAATTGATGTAAGCTAACTCGAATATGAAGTTGGAGGCAGATGTGCTAATGAAGCATACCTTGGCAGTATTCAGAACTACATTCTTGCAATCTGGTAAGATGCTGACAGACCATGCAGGCAAAAGGTATGAATTGCCATTGAATTTAACAGTTGCATCAGATTTGGGGTCCACATTGGCAAGAAAAGCAGAACATACAGATCCTGTTTTATATACAGCAGCCTGGGAGGAAAAAAAATACATCCTTTAGCTGGTTAATTAGAACAAAAAGAAACTGTAGGACCACTGCTAATTGATTTTCAACTATATCTTTCAATAATGATCTGAGAACAACATATATTATCATCATAAAAAAGTTATTTTATTTGTTATCATTTACGTGAACAACGTATTACGATCCTTAAGAATTCAATGGACCCTTTCTCGCAAACCACACAAAAAGATAGCAAAAGGAAGGGACAATCAAGATAGCAAATACCTCCAAGTTTGGACCCAAGGAGGAAATTGTAGGATCAGTGGCTATCAATGCTTCTTCGCAAAGCTTTATAGCCTTATGAACATCTCTTAGGTGACCCCACTTAGGTTGCCTAACAAGTCCTGAGAAAACAATGAATGGGAAGACAGATGCCATGCAGTTAATTATAAACCGAATAATCATGGATTTACATCCCATTCTATCATAATAACCACCAATGTGAGTCATGTTGCATATGGATGGTAACCTCGAGTATGTTGCAGGCACTTATAGCCTATAGGGTCAAGTAGATGCTTAGAAGTACTAACAATTTTTTATTAGATTAAATGACGACATACCATACTCATCAATGGGAGCATCATAATCATAACTAGTAGCAATGAAAGGTCCACCCGAAGTCCTGCCAAAGTTCGTTCCACCATGGTACTGTTTTAAGAGCAACCAAAGAATTTTGACTCATAAGTTTGGTTGAAAATGAGACTGTTTTCTAGATTGTAGAATTGTATTTTATTAGAATAAAAACAATGCACAAACACATTTTAAACTCCGATTATCATTACCATATAATAATTTTGGAAAGTTCCACCTCTTTGGTAAAATCGTGCAACAGCAAATGCGAGATCTTCTACAGGTCTGTAGGGAACAGCACCACCAAATGAAAGGAACCTAGCATTTGAAATATATTTGGAAGTAATGAGGAAGCAATACTTTTTAATAAAAAGGTTGAATAAGAAAACCAAACAATCAACATTTTGATGGTGATATGTAATCCATATAACTAAACAGCTACTATGTCGATGTAGAGTTGGACACCTTACCATCCAGACCAATTCTCGGTCCACATTTTCGGTTTCTTATCAGAATTTGGGGTGAATTGATCACAGTAGAATCCATTGCAGGTGTTAATCTGTAAATGCCAATATAAAAAGGAAATCATATATCAAAACCTATAATGCCCTGATTTTCAAAACAAAGGAGAAACAATCCGAAACCTCTTTCGATTAGAACAAACAAAGATTACATATGATCGAAAATAAAAACATAAATTGATAAAACCAAAACTTACAATGGGATCAGGAGCATCAGATTGCTGGCACATGACCCAGGGAACTCCAGTATCCAATGAAACAGCCATATTAGCTGCCCAATTAATATAGGGTTTTGCAGCTGCCCCATATGCTGAATCAATGTTTCCATACTCATTTTCAATCTGATATAAGAAACCCAGAAAACAAATGGGAAACATAATAAATTTGCCATTAGGGAAAACAATCATAGCACCACCAACAACAGGAATTGTTTATAAGAAAGTGGGGGAAGAGAAGAGTAAAGCCAAAGCTAGACCTGAGACAAAATTATGGGTCCTCCCTGTGATGCATACAATTTCTCTTTCTTCATCATGTCCACGATCTTAGCCGTGAACCTCTGCATTTCTGCCTGAAAGATTCACATTTCACAGTTGTTTTTAATCAGTTTGGCTAACTGTTCTTCCAACAATTTCAGTAAACTTTACGAAACTTGATAATCAATTAATTGTATTACCTTAAATGGTTCATTATCAGTTCGAAACTTGATTCCAGGAATAAAATGTAACCAAAGAGGAAATCCACTGCAAATATTGTATCAACAAGTAAAGAAAATTAAACATACCCAAAAAGGAAAAAAAGAGAAATAAATAGAAATTACCCATAATTCCATTCGGCACAAACATATGGCCCGATGCGTAGATGGACATAAAGACCAGCTGCTGCAACTAACTTTACAAATTTAACCAAGTTGTTTCTTCCTTCGAAGTTGTACTGTAAATATCAATAATAAAAGCTCAGAAAAAAGGAAATAATGGAATTCATTTGTTTTTGTTCATAACTTCAGATGTTTTTTATTACAGCAACTGAGATGAAGAAAAGAAGAAGACAGGACCTGGTTTCTAAATGGTTCATGTAAGTTCCAGAAAACGTAAGTTTCGATCATATCTAGTCCTCCGTCTTTTGATTTTTGTATAAGGTCCGGCCACATCTGACAACATTAGAAACACGAAGCCGTAATTATACAGATATTTGTTTCCCTGTTCCAAAAAACAGGGGAAGCGGAAATGAGAGAGCAAATGACGGAAAATTTAAGCTTACCTCAGGGGTGCTGCGAGGGTAATGAATGGAGCCAGAGACCAAAACACGGCGTTTCCCATCGATGACAATCGCTCGGCGATCGTACGTGACGGTGGTTGCAAACGTCGTCGTTACAGTAAGCAAACAAAAAACCAGCACCAGAATCTCTGCTCTTCTCCTCATTGTGGAAAAAAATTACAAGAACACAATCACACACGCAAAGTTCCCTTCTTTTTTATTAAAAAAAAACACTTAGCTTCTTGATTGTAACAATTCTTTTGCTTTTGCCTTTGGGTTGATGCACTTTTCTACTTTATATTTTTCCTTTGTTCTGACAATGTCTGTTGCTCGGCCGCTTTGTGCAACAAAATCAGCACTTTAAGCTACCGGAGAGCAGCTCTGCACGACGCCGTTCATTTCATAAGCTACCGGAGAACAGCACTGCACGCCGCTTTGTTCTTGTTTTGTTTCTATTGAATGATAATAATGGCGCTTTTTGTAAAGCTTTTTTGCTGCAGCGGGGAGCAGTAACAGTAGCCAGCAAGCTAGCAGCACCCGGCAGTGAAATACTGGGGAAAGATATTAATCAAGTACAGCTGGATCATACTGCAAGGACAATGCACCTGCATTTCTATTAACGCCACGTGTCCGTATTTTTAGCCTGCACGTATGTGAACAAAATTATACAGTTTGGATTGAGGATTACCTATACGTAATCAAATCGTCTCTCTTTCGCTCTCCATGTTTCAGATGTTCAGGACTCCATCTTCATGGATGTATTGTATGATCCAAACGGCACCGTTTGATTATGTTGAAAAAATAAATCGAAGTTTTAAATCTAGTTTTTTTAGAGAAAATGACAGGTTTTTACGTGGCAAGCGATGAGCAATTTGGATTTTGGAGTTCCATTTTTCATACCAAAAATTATTTTTGGGGTATCATATGTTTATTGTGAATTAGGCATAAACTCCCAATTAGGTTCATCATCTTCGTTTGTGGGTACTTCACAAGAATCGCGTTACAAATTTGGGTATAATTTAACCTCATCGATTAAAAGAATGATTGTTGTTTTTAAAATTTACGGATTTTAGCACTAATAATAATAGTTTGTTGTGTGTGTTTTCTTAATTGATTTATAATTAATTTTTTAATGACAAGATATTAAAATAAAAATCTAATATTAACTGTCATTTTATTAAAAAATAGATAAAATACTAAAATAAAAAATAAATAAAAATGAGATACAGATTATTTCTAAAATATATCCCCTCAATCATTCATGTACTTGCATTTTTTGACCCAGCATTGACAAAAGTAAAGGTAAAACTAAGGCAGCTCTCCAAATATTTAGTTTTGCAGCTGTTGAAAAGAGGTGCCCAGATCATGTGAAGTGTGAACAATGGACCAAACCCAGCTGCGGACTGCGGTGGCCGCCACTGGCTGGCTACAGCTCTTTTGGGGCGGACCATAGGCATTTTTTTTTGAAATAGGACCATAGCCCATAGGGGTTGATTTTCCTGAGCATATTCAGACGATTAGGTTAAGAAAGTATTAGAGGGTGATTAAGGGAGAAACTTAGTGAACAAGTTATAAGGTTTCAGTGATTTTTCTTGCCTTATGTCATCTTTATTACAGAAAAAAGTAATAAAGATTTACTTTATAGCTGTAGAATAGCTAATAAACTGAAAGAAACGCTACAAGTTCAAGTGCTTATTTACAAGAAAGATGATTAACAAAATGAAAAAGAGGTTTGGCTAATAACAGAGAGGATGTCCATGTAAAGGACGGAGGCGACGCTTGGTGCGTTGACGAGCATCCTCCGGCTGAGGCTGACAAACAAAGTGAGCGATTGTGACCGAAACAAGCACCACACTCAAACACAACACCGCGTAACATTGCCGACTCACTTTCCCGACCCATTTCTCCACCAGATTCTCCATTCTTCTTTTCTTCGCAACCAATGATTCTATCTTTGGTTAATTGGCTACGAGAGTTGCCTTTAAAAGAGTGGAACCGTAAATGAAAACATTGGGCATATCAGCCGCTGTATACCGGAAGTGCCTTGTAAAACTGTGGGGGATGATCAGTACAGCGGGAATTGTCGTTTTACGGCAGACCGACTTGGCAGCTGGCCCTGGGTTAGCACTTCAATGAGTTTTATTGTCTTTGTTTGTACAGGATTTTGTTTCTAAAATATCTGAACAAGTTCTAAAAATAAAATAAACATTATTTAAGTCTATATGCACAATAAAAGCATATTATTCAAAGAAATTAAAAAAAAAACAAGAAATATTTGTCCTCAAAACATAATATTTTGTCTAAAAGGTCCCTGATGAAATAATATACTCTGATATTAACATAAGACGACTCAAAATATCTATCTTTATATACTCGTTCTTCTTTCAAATGAAAATTCTTTGGACATGATACTAATCGTATGGTGCATAGATCCACGTTCTTCACTTAAACTTCTCTCTTTTACACGTCCATCGACATTTTCTTGATTTAGTTCCACCATATTAAGGTTGTGGGACGATGAAGCATCAGCATTATTGTGGTAGGAGACGGATGGGGATTCTGTTTCTGATCGCTCAACATCGAAACTCAATCTCCCCGGGGAAGTATGGTTGCTATCCATTTCATTCCGGTAGTTCTTTAAGAGGTGAATCGGGGACGTGTGCCGCGACGGAGTGTTGGGCATGCTAGAGAAAGGAGTGGGCGTGACCGAACCTTTGTTGCTCTTGACGTGTTTCCTAGCCGTTTGGTGCCATTTCTTTAGAGCTGTGGCTACTCTTTCATTGAATATGGTTGGTTTCATATTCGAACCCATCTACCATAACAAAATAATAAATCAATTATATTAAAAAAACATTATTATCTAGAAAACGTGGAAAATATGGTTTATATCTAGGTCAAATATGTACATTTTAAAATGTAAATTACCTGAGTTACGAGGGCGTAAAGAGGAAGAGTGACGTAACTGCAAAGAATTTGAACTACAATCCTAATTTAAAAAAAGTCAAAAGTAAGAATCCTAGTAGAGCAATAATTCCAATAAGTTTACGCAGTAACTGTAGTAAAGATAATCTTTCAAGTTTTTTACCCCATTGAAATTGAGATGATCAGATCTGCCACCTCCTCATGAAAGCAAGAACTTATCCCAAATTCGTACTGTAAAAAAAAAAAAGTTAACTCAGTAACAAAATAAATTAAAATTATGAGCAGAGTAAAAGGGGCGAGAAAGTTAATATTGGTACGTACCCAAGTATACGCAAAGAATGCAAGCTGAAAGGCATTCTGCGAGAAAGTAAAAAGAGGTTAAATTTGGAAGTAGAAAAGTAATTTATCCAATAATTATACGATAAAAATATTTAAACCGGCCGAATTCAAATCTTTTATTATTTTCCGCCTTTGATTATAACTTATTTTTTGAAATAAATAAATACTTTTAACGTTATTTTCGTATTATATCTGTATTAGAAGGAATTACTACCTGAAATAGAACGAAGTTGATGAGAAAGAGGAGGAGTTTTGGGCGGTTGAACCAGAAAAGGTCGTCGCCCGGTTCAACCACCGGCACTCCTCTCACTACTTCTCCTCTCTCTTGAATTCTTTGAGCCATTTTGGTTATTATCACCTGCAGCTTCGTCCCTACTAACAGGATCACCTGTAAGATTATCATCAAATCACAACCGTTCATCTCACTCACTCCATAAGATTACAACGTTATATAATTATATAGCTAAATGAACGGATAAAATTAATTATATGCACTTACAATCAAGGGGACAAATGGCAGCCACAGATAAGAATACCATCCTGCACCATAAAATTAACCCTAGTATTAAATTAAAATCCTCTTTCATTATTTTAAAATTAAAAAATTATAAAAATAAAATATAAAAAAATACTATATAGTATATATATATACACTCACCGTGGGGGTTGAAGAGTAGGAAGAGTACAGCACAAAACCATATTGGAGGACTGAAAAATAGATTGAAATTTGTGTTAAACTAAAATTGAAATTATATATATTTTATGGACTAGAATTAAAAAACAATTACCTGATGCCAACAACCACACTGAAATCTTCTTCTAATGATCTATTTATGTATTTTTGAAAATTAAAATTGTTTTGGCTTTGAGGAGCCAAGTGTGCCTGTGAATTAATAAATAAAATCGAAAGTTACTTACGGTTAATTATTTGATTAACGAAATTAAAATTAAAATAATTTATAAGAAATAAAATACCGTGATAAATCCATGTCGGAGAGTTAAATAATCAACTTTAGGGACCGACCGAAAAAATTGTCGAAAGAAACAAACCTGCCAAGAGAATTACAAAATGAGATACTGAAAACTAACAATTTCACCAAGAATTTTCTTTCCTCAAGAACGAGTTTTTTATTTTCTAAAACGTGTTGCGTTAATTATTTTCTAAAATACCCTGCATTTTAATTTTCCATCCACAATATGTGACTGTGACAAGGTTGCAAATGTTAAAGTCAATGGGAATTTATTGACCAGAAGGCGGCCGACACCATTAATCACGATTCTTTTAACAGTAATTTTGGGAATTTAAGACAAATTATTTTAATTAGGTATTAATCTTTTATGTAATATAAATTAGGAGAGTATAGTCGAGAAAGATCGCTTACAATCCACAGTAGAATAGGGCTTTTAGTCCAAGAGCTCAAATGCCTCCTTCCGAACGAAGTTTCTCTTGCAAATCTGAATCGTTCGGGATCTGTTCAATAAACCACAATTTTCATTAAATAACCAAAACATGCTCTAATATGCAAACTAATTTTGAATAATTAGATTTTTTTTTTTAAATTTTTTATCGTATAAAGTAATGTATTTAAATTTGATTCGAATATAATGTGTACTAACCATGTGTGTACTGGTATTCGATTGTTCTCGTTTCCTTTTCCCATCTCTTCCACGCTCTCATCTACAAATAAAAACATGGTATTTATATTCGATATAAAATCATAAACCTCGAAATTACGGAAAATAAAATAATCATAAAGATTTCATATTCTATTATAAATTAGAAATAACCTGAGAATAATACCTTAGCGCTGCCCAATCCGAGTGTAAGAATACAGTAAAGCACATGAACAACGGCTAGCACGAAGATGAAGTAATGGAGTTGGTCGATGGCATCATATGAAATAAATGGAACTTTACCCTGCAATAATGTAAATTTACGTAAAATATTACATTGGTCAGTTTACGTAAGTTGTAACTTGTAAGGATACGTAATTAGAAGGAGTAGAGGATATGTGTTGTATACCTGATCTGCACATTTATCCTCTGAGCTTCCGGCCAATGAACGCCGGAAAACTCGACCGGAATCAGATAACATAAGAAGTCTCCGCCGATGTTCGTTCTCCGATGCATCTTCAACCGGTTCATCCGAGTTGTCTTCTCGATTCCTAGCGCATGGATGCCACGTAGATCCAAGCTGCTCCGATATGCATATGCCGGTTATCGTACTTGATCCTACTGTTAGGAGCAACGATATAAAACCCAGCAACATAAGCTCTGTCACCAAACAAACAAACAAACAAGAAGATTATGTTTTAATTCTCAGTAGATAATGAATGTCTGAACTCTGAATGATGTTTTAATATCTGTTTAGGGTTTAATTTCTACCTGATTTAACCTTTTCCAGAGCATCATACAGTGCTCGTTTATGTTTCTTCTTTAACCACTGCAAAAAAAAAAAAAAAATACAAACAAATTCATCAACTGAAATTCAACTTAAAAACAAAACCAAACACAGTATAGATTATACCTTTCCAATCATATGGATTATATGTTCTATGATTATTGAAATCACCACCAGAACAAAACAAACCACCGCGACAGCCCATGTCGGTGTTTCTTCCAATGATCTTGTAGTTGATTCACCTTCTGTAGACATGTTTTCTTGCTTCTGTTTTCCCCTTCTCTGAAAATCAGCCCCCGAGTTCTTCAAATAGTTAACCAGATCGAGTAAATTGTTTCTCAAAAAAAGAATATATATATATAGTTAGTTTCGGAAAGCAGATGTTTATAATATAATATCAACACTGGATTTATAATGTATTTGACCGTCGTTTTTTTTTTTTTTTATAATTTGTTTATCTAGAAAAGGAAATCAAATAAAATACGAAGAAGAAGAAGAAATCAAATAAAGTTGCAGGGAATATGAAGAAGGAAGGGATATGGGACAAGTTGGTTGACTTTGACTTTGAGACGGCGTCAGCATGACACGGTGTAAGAACAGATAAACGTAGAAATAAACAAATAAATAATTGTTTTATGACTTGATGTGATTCAAATATTCTAACGAACACTTTCTCTGTCTAATCTGAACAGAGAGTTTTGTTTCTTTACATTACCCGTCACCTTTGAATATTATTTGAAGAAATGAAAAAAAATAATATTATCTGTAAGGGCCGTCTAAAATAGAAGCAAAATAATTAAAATGTTTTCTACGTGCACATTACTTGTGATTTCTAATGCAAATTGCGACTGAGTTAAGGAATTGAATTTATCAAAACGAGTCATGTTTCTGTAAACACTGCTGCCATTTTATTATTGCAATGGAAGTGGAAGGCTGGCCTTCTCGGAAAAGTTGGAGGAATTGGCAAAATGGGTTTGTTTTTAACTTCGGAAAATGATGGGTCAGAAGGTCAAAACGTAAATATTTAAAAATAAAGTTAAATTTATAAATAAATTAAATTAAAAAAAATTAAATAAAGAGGCAGAAACGAGAAAAAATTATATTTCATTTAAGTAATTTAAGTTTTTTTTTTATTCAGCTACAGTAGTTACAGTAGTATATGTTATAGAATATACTTTAATTATGGGTGCTTAACGAGTTGAGCAGCTCGTGAGTTGCTTGAACTCGACTTCGATTAGTTCAGCTCAAACTCGAACTCGATACTTTAATGAGTTGAATCAGTAAAGTCTAACTCAACTCGATAAGTTCGCGAGCAGCTCATTAGTTTTTTAATAATTACTTTAAAATAATTTCATTCAAAAAATAAATTTAAATAATAATTATTAATGTGTGATTTTTTACTTTAATTTTAGTATGCTAGTTTAGTGTATTTATGAAATATTACTTTTGAATTTAGACTTTAAAAATATTTTATACATTCCTTTTGATATTTTTAGTTAAATTGTTAATTTAAGGTATTATTAAATTTTACTCGCAATCGACTCGCTCGATAAACACCCATACTCTCAAACATTGAACATTGATCGCTCATTTACTCTGCTAGCATTATTGGTCCCCGCACACGTGATCTCTAGAAACAACTATCATTCTTTTAACCACTGAAACTAGACTCGTGTAACAATTTTAGTTTAAACGCTATATATACATGATATATATATTTATTAAAAACATTAAATAAATTTAATAAATATTACCTTACTGTATTACTGCTTAAATTAAACCATTTGTCTCCTTTTCTAGATAAAAATTTAAAAAAAAAATAAAAACACCCTCCACAGTTTAACATTATTTTTAGATGAGTTACTGGTGAAGGTTTGTCTTGAAAGGTATACCAGGAAATAATTTATTAATTGAGAAAAAAATCGTCATTTTAACTGTTTAATTAAGTCATGTTACTTATATTGTCGTATTAAGGATTGACCGTTGGAAATTTTGATTTGAAGAAGAAGAAAAAACGAACACTTTAATTAATTAATACTAATATACGCGTTAACAATTAGTTTTTTTTTTTTCGTTTACCGTTAGCTTTTTAAATCCATTGTTTATAATTTAGCTTTAGACTAAATTACAGGATCACTGCATAAAAGTAAAAACTTCAATATTAATATTAATGTAGTTATCTAAGATGGTCCAGAGGGGAAGTATAGGATAGGTGTTAATTGAGTTGATCAAGTAGTTTAAATTTAATTAATTAATTAATATTTTATTTGAAATTTTAATAAATTAAGTTGAGTAAGATTTAATTTAATTCGAATAATTTGTGAATAATTTATTTTTTATTATTATATTAATTCTGGTGTATTATAGATCGTTACTTGAGAGTTTAAATTTTTAAATTATATTACGTGTTATTTTAATAACTTTTTAGTTAAATTTTTGAATTTATGTTTATATTGAGTTCTATATAGTATGATTATATTTTATTCAGGACGGTTCAAAGATTTATAAGGGCTTTATATAGTTTATTAAAACAAAATACTTTAATTTATAATCTCATATATATATATAAGTTTTTTTAAAATGTTTTTATCTTAGTAAAAAAAATATATTATAAGCCCTTTTTAAAGTTATTTTTTTATAATTTTTTTATTTTTTTTATGAACATTATAATTCAACTTATTTGGACTCTCTTTCTCTAAGCTCTATGCAGTAATTTATCTCACACATGTTTAAAATTTTATTATTTTTATTTATATAAAAAATTAATTTAATAAATTTAACGAATAACAAATCAAACTCAACTTTCTATATTTTTAAATGAGTATAAATTAAAATAAAATTTTATTTAACTTGTCGAATATAAAATAAAATCAAATAAATTTCTAATCATTGATTGTGTTTCTCTTTTTTATAATTGGGCTTCCACCATGGGCCACTTCCTAAGCTTCCAAAGTCATTGGTTGCTTCTCTTTTGTATGGTAAAGATAGTGGAGAGATCTTACACCTTGAGACCAACACAAAATAAAATTAATTTCAAGACCAGGAGTTAATGTAAAAGAAAAATAGGGACTGAGTTGGTAAAATCTAACAAAAACAGGGACTAAATTTTGCTTTACATTGTATAGTTTTTTCAAGTTCTTAATTCTTACAGGTACATAAGAGAAATATTTGATGTTTTGAAACTCGGTCTTCTTTCCCCAGAAACAGGTGAAGCCATGGAAGCCGCCGGCAACCAAGACCGGGCCTCGCCTCCATCGAAGCCCTCAAAATTCTCAGTCTACCAAAATCCAGCCCTATCCGCCGCATTAACCGCCACAAGTCTACGACCCTCTAAATCAACTCTTATTTGCATCTTCTGCATCTCCTCTGCCTCTGCTTTGGCTCTCCTCTCCATCACCTCCAGGTTCTTTCATTTCCGGGTTTTCGATTTTTGTGTTTTCTATTTCATACGGAAAATTCAGAGGTTTAGTGTCTTTCTAAGCTGAATGTACACACATTTGTCGAATATTGATTTTTTAGGGTTTTAGGAGGGTTTAAGCAAATGGGAATTCATTTTTAGACATTTAAACGCTTCATCTTGGACTGTTTCTGATAAAATGATTGAATATATATTTTATTTGTAATGAACTTTTATCGATAATTCCGGGAGTTTATGATGTTTTGTTAGCACATTACAGGCATTGGCCAAATTATTCATTATCCTGCTTAATCGCCAAAAGAAAGTTCAGGTTGCAGGATATGTATATTATGTTATAAGAGATAATGAGAAAGATGTTTGAGTTGATTTACTGGTACAAGTATAGAGATTAGCAACTTTGAGGTTTCTGCTTTAGGTTATTGTTTTTTGTCTCTATTTTTGTTTTTGATTGGGATGCATTTTCTTTAAACTCATTAACACATTTTTGTCTCACACTGATGAAGGGGAACCGGCTTGAGTGATAAACTGAAGTTCGGAACTTTCTCTGAAGAAGTAGCTTGTAAGTGATCATGTGTGGATTGAATTCCTTTGATTTTTGAGTATAAGTGCTCAATTTCATGTCTTAACATTTAACTGTTATCTATGGTTCAGATATATTTTCCAAGGGAATACAGACTGTGTCGTGTGTAGTTTTCATTGGCACCATTTTTGCCTTATTCAAAGCTATCTCTCTGCATAGAACTCGGAGTATTGGTAGTGTGCCTGTTCTATCTCCTTCCAAAGCAACTAAGGATCAACCTCAGCTAACGAAGCGCCAATTAGGGCTTTTGGGAATAAAACCGAAAGTTGAGCAAGTTGCACCAGACTCATCTAAGAAACCTCCGAAATCCAAACCCTCAGTGAAACCATCTTCAGATGTTCTTGTTCCACTCCATCCACAAATTAATGGCTCAGATCGGAAGTCTCGGGTCAACTCTAATAAATCAAACACCAGTGGTGGGAATAAGATGAATTCATTTGCTTCCCCATCCAGAACGATGGGCTCTCCTTCGTTATATCATGTTCCAGCATCCGCTTCTGCATTATCTCCTCTTCAAATTTCACCAGGACAGGAGCCTGTGGTAAAAACCCCTTGGTCAACTAAGCGAGCTTCCTATACCAAAGAAATAACAACAGAAGAGCAACTTGAACAATTTCTCGCTGAAGTAGATGAGAAAATCACTGAATCTGCGGGAAAACTTGCCACCCCACCCGCAACCATCAGTGGATTCGGAATAGCAAGTCCTAATACTGTTGCAAATTCGGCTAATACGTCTGGAACTACAAGGAGTACACCACTGAGGCCTGTGAGGATGTCTCCTGGTTCACAGAAATTTACCACTCCTCCAAAGAAAGGAGAGGGTGACCTTCCACCTCCAATGTCCATAGAAGAGTCTATTGAAGCTTTTGAGCATTTGGGCATCTATCCTCAAATTGAACTGTGGCGTGATCGCCTCAGACAGTGGTTTTCTTCAGTTCTACTAAATCCTCTACTTAACAAGATTGAAACCAGTCATATTCAGGTCCTTCAATTCCCTAATTTATGTCATTATATCTGTTCCATTTCTTTTTCCAAATATCACTCTGCTCATTGTATATAGTGTCTAGTAGTAATTTTAAGAGAAATGTGAGTAAATCAGTCCACTTATGATTTGGAAATATTCATTGATTAGATCTCAAATGTGTGTTTTATGAAAAAGGGGAAAAAATACCTCTTTTTTAATCTGAATTTGTCAATACTGAATTAGTTCATCTTATATTCTGATTTAATCTTGCAGAATGAGGACCATGTTGTTGGTCATCAAAACTAGAAAGTTAGCGTAGTCTGACCTCTGTTTAGAATTTGAGAAACTGAGGAAGTTTGTTTAAATATCAAAGTGTTTCTTCTAGCCTTTTTCCCATAGTTGTCTGATATACAGGCACCAAGCTGTCAATATTATTGCTGTTATACTAATATTTCATTGTTTTGGACATTACAACGCTTATTCTTCTGCATTTTCGGGTATAGCAACCTCATTATTCTCAAATTCTCTTTAGGTAATGCAAGCAGCTGCCAAACTCAATATCTTGGTAACTGTTACTCAAGTGGGAAGTGATCTACCAACCAATGGAAGTTCTGCTACTTCGTCTAAACCCGAGAGGATGAAAGAGTGGCAGCCAGTATTTACTCTCGAGGAAGAAGGGCTCCTTCATCAATTATCCACAACCCTTGTGCAGGCTCTCGAGGCTTCTGTGTGTAAGTGACTTTCATTGCTGTTATTAATTTATTTTCTGTTTGGTAGGTTGGTTTTGTTTATTGGTCTCAGCCAAGGATTTGTAATGGTTCTTTTTCATTGAAAGCAGCAAATCCTTTAGCCAATCAGCAACAAGCGCAACAAAATCCTATGATTCCAGTTATGCAGGAGTGTGTCAATGCCATTACGGAACACCAGAGGCTTCACGCATTGATGAAAGGAGAGTGGATGAAGGGTTTGCTACCACAAAGCAGTGTGAGAGCTGATTATACAGTTCAAAGAATACGGGGTATTTAGAAGCTCAAAATCTTCCTTTTTAGGTTTGTTTATTTGTAGAACTTAGAGACATTTAGTGTATATAAACCATCAAGTCACCGTACTGTGAATTCTGCAGAACTCGCTGAAGGAACATGCCTGAAGAACTATGAATATCTTGGAAATGGGGAGATTTCTGACAAAAAGAACAAGTGGACACATGAACTTCCAACTGATTCTCACTTACTCTTGTATCTGTTTTGTGCTTTCATGGAACACCCAAAATGGATGCTACATGTTGATCCCACTTCTTATGCTGGAGCTCAATCTAGTAAGAATCCCTTATTCCTTGGAGTGCTGCCACTGAAAGACAGGTTGCCAGAAAAGTACGTAGCTGTAATCTACGGGGTTCCTTCGATCCTCCATCCAGGAGCTTGCATACTGGCTGTTGGAAAGCAAAATCCCCCCATTTTTGCTTTATACTGGGACAAGAAGTTGCAGTTCTCTCTTCAGGTACGGTGTATTTTAACGTCTTTGTTACAGCCATAAGCTATTTATTTTGCTCAGACTTTTTTTGTAGTGTATTTGATATGGGGATAATAAAAGACTTAAACTTGCATCTACTCCTGTGAGACACTTGCATACCCAACACATAACAAGTGGCAAGTCAGAAAAATAACTGGTTTAGGAAGAGAACAAAGGTATTAGCATAAGATGGGTTCCCCATTGTTTTCTAATGCTGTCGCGTCCCTGATCATGTACTCTGCCCCATATATTTAATGTCTATGGACGAAGAAATTATATTATGGGTAAGTCCCACCACGTGTACATGGGACCAACCACTAAAAACCACACACTTCATCAATTTTTTCATGTCATTTTTTCAAGTGAATCTTCACTTAAAAAAATATTTTTAAAATGAATTAACAGTAAATATGAGTGAAGATTTACCTAGGAGAACATGACATGAAAAAAATGACGAGATGAATGTTTTTTATTAGTTGGTCTCATGGATGACGTGGTGGGACTTACCCATGATATAATTTCTCCTAGGATGATGCAAAAGATATTTAACATGTATGAGTTACTATTTTGATATTTTCAGGGGAGAAGTGCATTATGGGATTCGATCTTGCTGCTGTGCCATAGAATAAAGGTTGAATATGGAGGCATAGTTCGGGGAATGCACCTTGCTTCTTCTGCCTTGAATATTCTCCCAGTTCTTGATCCTCAAATTGGAGCCTGACTTATATTTCGGGAATTCAGCACAGGTTCTGCCTGCCATTGTCCTACTTTATGTCAGTTTTAAGGATTTGCAAGTTGGAAACAAGTAGTTTGGCTGTTCAAAACTTTTGTCTGTATGAACAAAGATCACCCCTGAGATGCTGACCGTTGACTTAGTAATCTGTAATTTCGCTAGTTTTCAGATTACAGATTTTGGACAAAAATATTGGAGTATAACCTTTCCTCTTATAAAAAAACTAGCATTATATTTTTGGTTAAAGCTTTTTCCCCTTTGTGCCTATGGAGACGTATTGTAATTGAGTAACAGTGCTTCTAACCTCGGCGAGAACAAGTGACGGGAGCTCCCGTAAAGAAAGGAAACTTTATTGGCTTAAAATACGATGTTAGTATGGCGGCGGTGGGAAAAAAGGAATCAATTTGATAAAATATCATTTCTATAAATAAACTGGACTAGGTCAATCTACAGATCATTTGATCCCAGCATTTCAAGGCAAAATGGTGGATCTTCAAATTTCCCTCCCCCTTTCTCCACTTAACCAAAAGGGTTTTGAACCCCAATTTTCAGTCTAAATCACAAACTGTACAATTTAAGAGGTAGAACCTGGGGATATTTGTTCAACGTGGGTGAAACAGCTTGTTACAACACTATCTGAAAACCCAGCTTTCATTGAACGTGCAAGGCCTCCAGTTAACAAAAACAATTTCGGGAACTCCCCAGCTCAAGAGCTTCCTTGTGGGGATGGACTTTCCTTGGGAAAATTTACATTTCATGAGTAACTGAAATGCCAGAACTTTCTTCATGAGTGATCACCACAGTTCTTCATTAGGGAGGGCGATTGTCTGGCAAACTAGTCCAATTACTCAGAATCTGAGTCAATAGAAAGATATAATCTCGGTCTTACAGAGCGTTTTTGCCGAGGAAATAAGAAAGGGCTCTCTGATCTTTGCCTACTTGACTTCTCAGATCTACTGTCGTTCATGCCAAGTAGCAACGAAGCTGCAAAAGGAACAGGTAATGCCAGATATTAAACAGCAGAATGAGCTAGGCAGCAAATGCTAATGCAGCTATAGTAAGAACACATTACAATAGAATATTAGCAACCATATATACCATCGTATCTTAGAATCACACATTTTCCTATCCGCTGGCTGTTATAAGGAAATTTTCAAACATAAGCTGCAGCACTGGGGCTCTTCAAAAGAACAAGGAAACTAACCAGTGCTGGCCAAAGAATCCAGTGCATCATCTCTAGAAGGAATTTGCTGCCTTGAATTCAATCCATTCACAGTGCCCGTATCCCCATGACCTCCACTTGCATCACCTCCAAGCCTAAGTGAAATCCAATCATCAGTGCGGAGGCCATTTGATGCATCATCTTGATCCCTCAAATCTGACTGTGGTAATACACCCGAAGGGTGTGTTGGAAGAAATATCTGGAGAGAGGGGTCCTCCCCACCAAACAAGGTAGTGTTGACAAAGCCATCATTCATATCCATACCAGTCTGACCAATAGAAGAATCGGGAACAAGAGTTGCAGATCCCATTGTTGTCTCAGGAGCCATTGTGTAGCCATTCATTGATGAAGGGCAATTGAGAGAATTATGCTGCAGATCAACTAACGCATCTGAGACGTCTGTATCTGTACTAAATAGCTGAAACCCAGAGCCTTCTTGGGTTCCTGGCGGTAATGGCCATAGAGGCATGTCAAATTCATCGTTAGGATTAAAAAGACCCAAACTACCGTCAGGCCCAAGAGATGGATCTTCTGAATACCGATGAGAAATTCCAGGGGCAACCGGAAAATTAAGTCCACCTAAATCATTATGATTATCCTTATAGGCAGTAGCACGAGGTATCAATATTTCATTCTCCTCATCTGAATCACTAAGAACAATAACTTCAGCATTTCCGGCTGGTACGAATGTATTTCGGTCGGTAAACTCATATGTTGAGTCTATGTTCAGAGGCAAGGAATCAAATTCAATCCCATTGTTTGTGAAGTCATAAGCTCCACCACCATCCTGATTTACACTCGGATCTTCACCATCCTTACCACTTCCGGTAGCACTGCTGCTCATTGGGATGATTTTTTGCTCATATTGTTCAATCCTTTCTTGTAATCTACTACCAGAAGAGGGGTTCAGATCACCAGGTTTGCTAACCTCCCAGAACCCATTGCGATTTTTCCTGATTCCAAGTTTCAAACCTGTATGACCTTCAGAAGCACCTTCAAGTTTGACCTGCTTCGATGTTTCAGCTCTTGGCTTGACCTCAGCACTGCCAGATTCACATAAGGTGCCATCAGGAGAGTGCCATTGTGCAAGATCACCAAGTTCCCTTCGCTCACTTTCACTTTTAGCCTTTGCACGCCAAGAACCATCAGGCTTGACCTCAATCTCTGTAATATCTTCTCCACAACTTCTCATCTGCATCACAGTTAATCATCATTATCATACAGAAGTCATCTACAAAAATAGAAAACCACAAGGCACTCACCTTGGATGTGATGAGATTAAAATAAGGATCAATTATAATATTCTCCAACGTGTAGTTCTTCAGACAAATGGGGCACTGCCACTGCAGTCACATTCATATACAAATGCTAGTCAAAAGCCTGAAATAGTTCCAACCGGATATGAACACGTTATATAATAGTTGCTTGCCTTTCTAGAACGTTGATTCATCTCCACAAAAACTTCAAGATCAAAACAACCCATGTGAACACAGGGTTTAAACCTTCCAGCTATCTTCATTCTTGAACCACTCATCTATCACAGGTAAACACATACATAAAAAAGAAAGTTGGATATAATTGGAGTAACTTCAAAAAGGGTGCAGTACTGAAATATTGTATTCCTATCCCATTAACGCATTTAGAAGAAAAAAAGAGGAGGTATGAGAATTATCCCTTCTTTCATGATAAGGAAGATTCAGCTTAGTATAAATACATAGTCGATAGAGAGGTATATACTATAGAAAGCAAAAACAATAGAATATTAAAAACAGGCCATAGGATAAGCACACAAATATATGGAACCCAAACAGTGCTATGATGAAGTTAAGTTCTTTATGGAACAAACCAAAAGCATATGCCAGCACATATTATCCATATTGGCTAATAAATCTGTCTGAACTTCGCCAAAACAAGCCTATTATAGTATTTGCTCCAATGGTTGAAAGGGCATACTTTATTGCAACAAACAAGAAAGATAAAAAGAACCAGCACCTCAATAAAGTATGAAGTTCATGTTCCTGACATCATAGCATCAACTATAATGTGCTACAAAGCACACATAACCTTAGATGCTCCCCCTTTAGGCTATAGACATTTTATAGCTACTATGTTGGCACAAAAGTGACACAAAAGCATTTGATACATGAATATCACAAGGAACAGTAACCATCTCTTCTCGGCATGCTTTACAAGATGAACTAATCAAATATTTCAAGAATGATGCCCACGAATTAAAACGTGAAATATCCTTACCATAAAAAGGTGTTGCCTAGCTGCACAAATTTATAGGAAAGAGATTACTACCAAACTACTTATAACTCACAGGGCAACGTAGGTTGACTCCAAAAAAATCTGCAACAACTTCTAGATCACTGTCACTATCACCATTATCTGCTGCTGTTCCACCACCAATACAACGGCAAACCCGAGCAAGAGCATCTTCGAAACGTTCACCATCGGTCTCCTTCGGAATCATGTTGAGTATCTAAGCATGCCATAAGAAACATATATATATATATAAGTTTCGGTTGCATAGAAATGGAGGAATATGTTGTTCAAATCATAGAACTAACATACTTAATTCTAATGCCAGTAATTCAATTATTTTATCTCAAGTTAAAACTTGACATTAATGTATGAATATTCCAGGGTAAATCTCCAACCATATATATTTGAAGTTATTATCATACCTGATGAAGTGTTCGTCGTTTAACAATTCTAACTCCAAAACAGAAAACGCGGGAATCACATCCAGTCAAACTTATCTTATTAATTCCATCTTTAGTACATGGGGTTATCTGACAAAATCAAAGATAATGAAACAAGTATTTAGAGGATTGATGTTTCTTAACAGACAAAATATTAACACTATTATAAATAAGGTGCAATAATCGAGCCTACCGGCTTCCTCATCCATACCAATCACATGCATGAACATATAAAGGTCAACTCTATGGAAAATATGATTCCATATACATCAAGAACAAAAGCCAAAATTCATATTGTTCATAGAAGGAAAAAACTCACAATTGGACCATCATCACGACCATTGGCCCCAAGCAACTGCGAGCCAGGTCTATTAATAGCACGAACAGATACACCTGTTCAAAAAGTTTGTCACTTGTAGACCCAAAAAAATTATTACTGCTAAAAATAGCAAAATCAAGAAGTGCATAGAAAATACTCAAGGACAAGACGTCAGCAACAATGTTTCAATTAGAAAAGCAAACAAGCTAAGCATGGTTGGATCCAAGCATACTTCTCAATGACTAGTAAAAGACAAACATAAATAACCATACCATTGACCTGTAAATCTGCATATTGAGGCCATTGCATCCTAAATGGAACTTTGTCATTCAGAAGCATGCACCACGCCTATTTGACAAGATGAGAAACAAAAACATCAAACTTCAAGATAGAGTGATAGACAAAAACACTATCATCAAACTCCTACATATTTTTTACACTAGCCAACCTGGACATCATAATCTTGTTTTGTCAATAAGTCCTTGTCTGCTCTAGTAATTTGGAAAGTTTTCTCCACACTTTGCATTGGATTTGTACTGAAAAATGGTGGATTGAATTACTACATAACAAACTTAAAAGGGAAACGTCACAAAGCATCACGTACAAAGCAGTGTTTTATCACACATAAATAAACTGGAAGTTTATTGGGCAGGGGGGGGGGGGGGATTTACAATTTCTCATAGAGTTCACTCACCCGTCGGTTGGGATACTCGTAACAGCCAACTTCACTGGATATAAAGGGTGCGCTATAGTAAGCCAAAAACTGCAATTGGGAAACACATCAGGAATTAAAATAATGTAACATAAAATTTTCAATTAATATCAAGGTTTAGCAAATTGAACAAAAATCAAAAACACATTAAATTTATGTCCGGAAAAAAGATATCCTAGATGCATCCATATAATCATATGAGATACAATGCAAATATAAAGTACAATTACATGATGATTCCTATAGAAAATATATACAATCCAGTTGGCATTAAAAATACCAGATAATGCTTCTTCAATAGTAGATATGTTTAGCAATACCTTTTTAAACATCCTATAGCTACAAGTAACAGTATTTTGATTTTAAAAGAATCCTAACAGGAAAGGATAATAGGCTCTTTTATACATCTCCCATCACATTTCCTAATCTTTACTATTAATGTGTAAAACCACCAACCAAATCATGTATTCATGTTACTGAGATACTACACACAAACTCCAAGAGTCGAGTACAACATAATAATAATATAATAATAGATCATAAAAATAAGAAAGTATCTCTCATTTTCACCCAAAAAGGGACTTGATTCCTAGTTCAAACTAATTTGATCATTTTAAAAAGAATTTATATCATTTTACGGTCACCAAAAAAGAACACTTCCTACTTTTCTCACACTAATCTGTTTTTCCTTTCATCAGCCTACTTAGTGGAAGGCACAAAAGCATGTTGATATTTACAAGTCCTGAATCATCAATGAGGTTCAACTAATCAGTCTTTATCCAAACAAATTTCATCAATAAGTGTCTTTCATGAGAATATTGCAACATGATAAATATAAAGACAGAACACATTCAACTGGATATGAAATAAAATAAATATATTCACATATTTCTATATCATAATATTGAATGCCACTATTATAACCAAACCATAAACCGGTAACTGGCTTCACTGTAAATTTGAAGTAATCATGTGCACACATGCAAACACAAATAAACAGAGAGAGACATACGGATCCGCTCGACTTAGTCGACAAATCTCACAATAAAATAAATCAGGAACTGGTGGATTTCCCTCCATAGGTTTCTCTGGGATTATAACACAACCAATATGCTGCCACACTTGGCATCTTCGATCTTCACACTGTTGTCAGAACAAGGCAGAAGCAAAAAAAAAAATCAGCAATTCAATATAAGGTAGAAGAAAGGGCAATGTTGTAGTGGATGAAAAAGGAGCATTTTCAGAATCCATGCATCTCTTCTCAAGATGGAGAAAAGCATAACATGTGAACCAGAATTAAAAACAAAAATAGTATGTTTTGACCAGAAATATATGATTCCTTAACATCACTATAGCAATGATAAAAAATGATCACAAAAATGCAGCACTAGAACAAGAAGTTCAAAAACAGTGTAGCTCATACAACTCTATCATTGCAAGATTCATATGAAAGTACACAAGCATAAAAGGCTGCATTAGTCAGGGGATATGGAGTCAAGGCAATTCAAATCCACCGAATCAAATGCTTCATCATTTTCCGAAACAAGGATTTATATAATACCTAGTGTTGCAGAAGGCAACTGTAAAAGATGTCTACTTGCTACGGTAAATGACAACTATAGGAAATGAATTGCTTCACATTAAACTTAAGGTAAAGAAAATCCAGTAGAAATTTTTACATTCTTATTCAAAATCAGGTTTCCTAGCAAATTCAATAATGCTATTGCCAACTGATCTATATCTATTTCCATCTTTTCATTGCGTGAAATCTATCTACAATTTTTTACTAGAGAGTTACCTCATAGTCATACATTTATCAGATTCATTAAGATAAATGATAGAGTCACATAACACTTCAATCACACACTTGTGAGTAGAGACATCAATCATCATTAAAATAAAATACTGAGGCAAAGAACATTATGTCCAGTATCATCACCCTGATAATGTTCTCAGTCTCCAATGAACTTCCACATAGACAACGAACTTTCATAACTGATTTAAAGGGATCATCTATTTCCCCTTTAATTTTAACATTACTGCTGTCTGATACACCCTCACCCTTTGATGCCAATTCAGTGGCTCCAGAAACCTGCATTTTCCTGAGGACAATAAAAACACTAAAGAAATTAAAATGCAGATACACAATTTAGAGAGGAAATAAAAGTAATGCAAAGAATAGAATAATCCAAACTGGATAAATAGATACACTAGCATAATCTTATCTAAATGGTAAGTTATAACTTTTTCACATGGAAATGAAAAGGGAAACCTAATTCCACCGGAACTATTCCCATTAAAACTACATCAGAGATAAATCATAAATGAAAAAGTAAACCTGTATATGTCATCAACAAGTTTCGCCACATCTTCCTTTCCCACAGGAGCCCTCTTTGCCCACATCTTTGCAACTGGGAAAGAAAAAATCCAACATTATTATACTTGGCTCTGAACAAATTAAACAGATTTATTAGGGTCAATTTTGAACTTATCTAGAACCTAATGCCAATAAAATTCAGGAAATAGCACAATTCTACTGACAACATACTTTTATGCAACCCCTTCCCACTGCACTACTAAAACTCCAATAAAAAGTTAATAGTATATAGTGTCATTGGAAGCACCAACAGATCATAATGAAATTAATGTATAAAAATTTTAAGTGCTAAAATATCTAGAATTCAGGAAATCTAGATCAAAATCAGGAAGGAAAAGTGGAAATCAGCTTCAAATTGCTCTCCTCTGTAAAAATAAAAGACTAATAATAATTCTACCAACAGCAGAAACTCATAACAGTGTACAACATCCTAACAATATAATAATCAATGTCTGACAACATAACTCTAAGTACGCTGCAGACACAAGCATATCAACAGCTAATACTAGCACTTTAACAAACTAAAGTCTCAGGCTAGCGGAGTGAAACCAGGAATAATATATGTTTGAAAGAAAAAGTAATCTGAAATGACTGGTAACTATATGTTGTCAATTTAAACAAGAGCGAGAAAGAAATTTTTACCTTGTTCATTAGAGAGGGCACCTAATATCCTCTCAACAAGGTCCTACAATGAAATTAACAAAGGTCAACAATAATCCTACACCATGAAGGTGCAAGCTGTAATAGAAATGCAGATAATTGAAAGCAAACTCCAGTGCATTTTTCTCTAGCTACTAACCTGCTTCTTTCCCTGCTTTGAGAGACCCAATTGTGTGAGAACATCCTTGAGTTCTTTTATTCGGAAATATGCCAACTTATCCTACAATAGCAAATATCATTTTGAATAATCTCTCAACAAATAAATAGGGGGGACAGCATCAACAGGTTGACATCAATCATAACAATAAGCAACTAAAAACACACCAATTTATCTACTAGAATACAGCTAAAGAGAGAGTCACTAAACACTCTTGTGTTCACAAACTAATACTAATTCCACCAAGAAAAAAAAACTGAAACAACTAAAAGCATTCATAGTAAGATTAACTTGCTCACAAACTCAAAACTACATTCACAAAGCCACCTAAGCCGTACCATAGGTTGCATAAGAGGAAATTTCCTTGAATAATTTCCGGCAGCCCAACAATTAAATTACGTTGCAACAACAAAAGTAAGATCACGGACAATTGTTGTCCTAGTTTATTAAATTTGATAAAGAAACACCCCAAAAGATATACAAAATTTTCACTTCTCTGACATTTATCAAGAATTAAGTCGTATAATAATTGATTGCATGCCACTCTGAAGCAGGAAGGGTGGAAAGTTAAATACCTTGCAACTGGAAACCAAATCCATGTTCAGTTTACACCTTACAGTCTGCAGCCAAGCAAAAACAAGTCATCAAAAAATTAAACACTAAAAATTACCAATCTAAATTAAAGAAAACCGACCAATCAATCAAAATCCACAAACAAATCGTATCAAAATTATCAGATTAACTGATCTTACGAAGTTTCCGATGATAAGTAAAGAATGAAGATTTCGATAAACTGTCGAGAAATTTGAGGAAATAGGGTTCCGAGTATGGAAGACGCCGACTTCTCCTTCTTAACGAAGGAGTCCCATGTCCAAACCAGAAAGAAGTAATCTTTTCAAAGAAAATAAAATTACAAAAGTGACCGGACTTATCGCCGGTTATCAAATCCGGTTTTTTGACGGGGAACACGTCCGGGTTTAGTTTTAGTAAAGTTGCAAGTTGCCGTGTTCGTTTTGTAAACTAAGCCCTCTTTTCTTTTTGTTTTGGGCAAGTTTAGAGTGTAATCGGATGTACGTTGACAGGCTGGATTTCTGCAGAAAAAAATCAACAGATCAATTAGCTGGCATTTTTAGCCGTTGATTTTGACCCAGATTCAAATCTTCTTTGGTGTTTTTTCTACTCTGAGATTGAAAAAAGAAAATTAATATTTTTGCTTAATTTTAATTTTAAATCATAGATCTCCGATTTAAAATTTATATTTAACAAATAATTTAATATTTAATAATTAATTTTAAGTAATACCCATGTCTAACCGATTATATAACTTAGTGTCGAGTTTAATTTTTTTAATTTATCAAATATTATTCTTTTTATTTGATTAAATAATCATTATTTGATTTCAATGGTATGTTATTTATGATTTCAGGCTTTAAATAATTATTTTAATAATAAAAATTATTTTATTCGAAAAATTAGAAATTTTAAACCCAAATTTGGGTCAAAGAAATAGTAAACTAAAATTTCAGAAATGACATATATCCAAATTTGGGTGAGAAATATACACACCAATAGGTTAGCTTTACGTGTTAAATTCGTCCATTAAAATTAAATAATAAAAAATTAAAATAATATATATTTTAAAAAATTAAAATTAAAAATAAAATAAATAAAAATAAGAAAAAATTAAATGTTTGACAAAATTTCTTCAAAAGACAAATAGAGAAATAATATCGAACGAAATTTAAATAAATTTTAATATTATATACTTTTTATTACATCATTTCGTTCAAAAATTATATTTTATTCCTTCAAAAATATGTAACATATTATTGGTTATTTAGAATATATTTTTTAAAATAATTCCTTCAATATTATTTATTAAATGTTATTATTAAACAAAAGATCATATAAGATTCTGTTTTAAGTAATATACGCAATTAATTATTTAATTATTCATTTATTTTTATTTTAATTACCGAACTATTTATTTATTTCACCGTTACCAAGACCGCTTAATAAGAAACCCACTAATCGAAGACATTTATTTTTATCATGCCGCTCTATATTTCTCTGGCCGTTTCCTTGCATGCATTCTCGACGCCACCAGAATTTAATTGCCTTGACCCGACCATTTATCTCCCTCTAATTTATTTACCTCCACCATCTGCTTGTTTTCCCAGAAAAAAAAAAAGGAAGCCCCCGTAGTTGCTTTTTCTTCATTCAATCTTTCTGCAACTTGCCGAGGAGGTTGATAATCGAAGAAAAATGGTTCAAGTCAAGGAATTGTATGATTTTCTATTAGTATTCTTTCTGGGTTTGTTTTCTTGTTTGTTTGTTTTTTCACCGCATGCTGATGATCTTTATTTTCCTTGTGGGCGACAACTTGAAGCCGAATTGTGATGCCTATGTCCTTAGAAGAGGTATTTAGCTAACAAGTTTCAGAACTTGTGCTTGAGATAAGAGATTGAATTTTGGGTTTTTCTTACTTTTTTTAATTGTTTGTTTTGCAGTACCGAGTAGCTCAAATGCATATGGTGTTGAAGATGCAGCAGCAGAATACAAATGAAGCTGAAGGCGTTGAAGTTTTGGAGAATAGACCTTTTGAAGATGAGGTATATGGAAAAGGTCAATATACATCCAAACTATACCGTTTGCAGAGGTAATTCTTCATCATTAGAAAATTTATATAGGTTTCTTAGTCCTCTAGTTTTCCTATACATTGATGCATTATATTGGTAAATTACTTAAATTCATAGGCATTGCAGTCATGCATGTGTAATCCATGGCCTTTGCTTTATGACTTTATCTGATTACCATTCATTGAGATTGAATTCTGAAAAAAAAATGTTGTCTGATTGATTTCATGTTTTTTTGGACTAATTTATACAGCAAAGCACCTTCTTGGCTTACAACTCTAGCACCGAAAGATGCTCTTGTCATGCAAGAGGAATCTTGGAATGCATACCCAAGGTGTAAAACAGGTTGACAATGTCGATGCACTCGCTTTTTGTTTCGTTGCTCGAGTTCATTGTATAAGTTATTATTAACAATTATCTTCTATCTGTTGTTTGCAAAATGGATATCATATTTCCCAGTGATCAAGGTAACTATTTGGTTTCCCTCAGACATGTTTTCAGGACATTTGTGTTGAATGTTATGTTTCCCTGTTCAAGCATGCTGATATGTTTCGAATTCATGCAGTGCCCTTACTTTGCCAAGCTTTGTGTCACAATTGAAACTGTCCATCTGGAAGACAATGGCAAATCCGAAAACGTAAGGTTATAATATTGGCATTAGTCATTTGAATGTTGGAAGTGCTAATTAGAGAGAAATTTTGTATGATTGTCCTGCTTTTCTTTCTTGTCATTTTATTTTGTTTTTACTTTTGCATAATTGTGAGGTTTACAAACAGGTGCATGGTTTAAATAAAGAACAACTGAAAGTTAGGCAGGTAGAATTCATTGATATCACTTCGCCGACGACAGATTACTGGAGTTATGCGGTTGGAAGTAGCGATTTCGACTTTACCAAATTCAAATCTAAAAAAACTGGTCGTGGTCCACTTTTGGGAGGATGGCAGGTTGGTATTTCATCTGATGTAAGTCGATCATCTGATAAATATATGCATAGATAGATGAAGCAGCTCGAGACATCTTTCCGCTTCAGGTTCTTTCAATTAGTAGTACTTCCAAATCTTTCCGGCGGTATCTAGCGATTTATTATATCTTCGACCAAATTTATATTTGCAGGAGAAATGTGATCCAGTAATGACAGCATATAAATTGGTTACAGTAAATGCACCATATTGGGGTTTTGGTTGTAAACTTGAGCAAGCTTTGCTAGCGGTAAAATTTCTTAGACTTCGATGATTCGATCTTTATACATGAGCCTACGCATCCATAGTCCATGCGTTTCTCAGTGTTTTATATGTCAAGACGGTAACAATGTTGTATTCTGTATCTCTTATGTAGGGTGAAAGAGCTCTCTTCGTCGAAAGTCACCGGAATTGTTTTGGTTGGATTGATGAATGGTTTGGGATGACAATGGAGCAATTAACTGAACTTGAAGAAGAAGGTGATTGCTTACTAAGTCAGGTAGACTTCTCGATATTCCGGTGCTGATTAATAGCGAGTTATTCGGATTCAAGTTATCTGCATTAGTTTTTTAAACCCTCTTCTCCACATGTATCATTTCCACTTTCATCATTCAGTTTCAGTTTATTGACTGCTGGTAGCCTTTGCCTTTAAACAGAAAACGAGCAAGCCGATTTTGTTGACGGACACCGACACCGACGAATAGGATTGCTAAACCCTTAACAGCAAAACTCATTTACAAGTGGGGAAGACATGATTTTGAGACAGATACCCTTTTTTTTAGCTGAGGGATGCATGAAGGATTAAAGAACGACCATATACAGATACACAACTGGGTTCTGTCATTGTAATGACAGTAAACAATTAACTTCATTGATTTCATTTTCTTAAAGTTTTACATTAGATTTTGTAGAAATACATGTTCCATTCGTATTTTTTTATAATAGAAATTATACTAATTTTAATTTATTTATCAAAAACTGTCCAAAATCATTACCTTGTTCATTTTTTATCATACATGCATACGTTCAAAACCCAAATCAAATTAAAGACTTGTCTGAACACAAACAAACCCTGAAATGGTACTCTAAACCCCAAAGAACACAACAATTTACAGACATAGAACATGTTTTTCTTTTTATATTTGAATCCTACTCGGTTGTGCTTTTGTCATCCTTGCCTCGCCGTAAGGTTCATCGTTATCCATCCTCTTATTGTTTCTGAAAGCAGCGCAGCCGATGACATAGAAGATGACCAAGAGGATAAGCACAACTATGTTGATCACCGAGACCTTCCTCCAGCTCTTCTTCAGGCTGCCAAGAACGCCAGCTTTGCAGGAATCGCATTGATAGCACAGTTGCTGTTGGTCGTTGCTCCAACGAGAGCAGTCGGGGTCGGTTCCGATCATCCCTCCACTCGTGTCCCACTGCGTCTCGTTGACATAGACAAAGCCACAACCTGTAGGGGGCTTGCAGCAACCAGACTACAAACCAAACATGTTCTATGTTCAAACTCAGCTCAACAATATTTTATAAATGATGAATAATTAAATTTTTACTTAAAATTTCAATCTTATCTTAAGAAAATTAAGACCCAATTCTAGTGTTAGGTAAACAAGTATCAATCAAAAAAAAAATTCAAATTTATATCATTATTTGAGTGATATGGAAGATGGAACATATGTAATTATTAAGTTTAGCACCAGGCCAAATGACTCACCCGCCAGTCAATTTTATATCATTATCAACAATATGAAAAATAATGGTGTTGGTTAGAACAGTGGATTTGAAAATGATTTTTTTATTTTTAGAAAATTACCATTCATACTATTTTTTTTCTTAATTATTGAGAAACATTGACAAAATTAAAGGATTTGATGTTTAAAAAATAATTTAGAAATATTTTATAATTATATTCGAATAAAAAAACATAAATAAATACTATTTAATAGTCACACTAATATATTTAAAAACAGTCAAATTTTAGTTGGAAATTATTGAATACCTGAATAGGGCTGAGCTTCCTGGTAGAAAACATGTCAGAAGTTTCAGGAACGCCATTAAAGCTTCTTCCCATCTTGCTGCAAACTTTAGAATCCCGAATACATGAACTTATCTTAGCCCAATACTGCTCATCCACCACTCGGTCCTTGAGCCACCCCGAGTAGTCCCCCAAGTAATACTCCAAGTAACCTTTGTTCGTCACCGGGCGGCCACCCCCTTTATCCGTCACGGCGTACGCAAAGATTATGAACCCGATGAGCGCCGCGATGATGAAGAACATGACGAAGAGGTAAAGCCACAACAAGAAGGTGTTCCTATAACACGCTCCGGCGAAACCCGCGAGGGAAACCACCATGATCGAGACTCCGATGACTATCAGCGGCCACTGCAAGAACTTGAGACAGTCTGTGTTGTTGGCTCTGCTGCTCAGCCATATTCCGCCACCCAAGATTACTATTGATAACAAAAACGTTAAGAAGTTTACTAACCCTATCAGATGATTGCTAAATCTCATTTTTTTTCCTGATTTTGATCTGTTTGGAAGTGTAATCTGCTTCTTTCACGCGGTTTTCTTTTCTTTTCTGTGTGTTTGAGTTTTCTTCTTTACAGAGAGGAGCTGCTGCTTTGAAGTTAATGTAAATGAAGTAATGATATTTATTTGTTCGATGAGAGCGTTTCTTATTGTCTGTGCTGGATGGGTATATTAAGGAAAGTACTTGCTATGCGCTTTTGACACGTGTATTTGTTAGTTGAAAATTACGACAAGATCCTCATACTTTTGTATGATGTTATTTTAAGAATGGATAATTACATATTTGGTACATTATCTTTATTTATTTTTCTATTGTAGTACCTTTTATATTTTTTAACAAAATTATGTTTAGTTTTATGTTTTATTTTGATACTTTATCGTTAAAAAATCAATGTTAGACTAATTAAAAGAGAGTAAAGCATACATGATAAACTATCACATCATTTTTTTACGTTAATATATCACATCGGTCAAAATTATAAAAACATATATGATATATTAAATATGAAAGAAAAAATAATGTGATAATCTATCGTAAGTAATTTTTTTTCACCTGATTCGTACGTCACTTATTATTTTTTTTCTAATCAATATATTAATTTTATAATAATGAGTATTAAAATAAAAACAAAATGTAACGTTAAATATTATTTTACTCAAATAAATAAATAAATAAAAATACTAAATATATAAGTATACCTTTTAAGAAATACTTCTCTTATTAAAATCACCAGAAAAAAGAATGTTAAAGCAGTACGATTTTAGATTACGGGCTAAATTGGTTAAACTAGTAAATTAGATTAGTTAATTAATAATTAAATACTCACTAAATATAGTAATGAATACAATTATATATCTACCAACGACGTGCCGGAATAATTTTTTTTAAAAAATATATTAAAAATGAATTTTTAACCTTACGAATAGAGTAAACTTGCTTGGGATATTCTCCTATAAACTTTTATTATATAATCTAAATTAATTAATTAAAAATAGATTATTATTCCTTATATGATCTTAATTAACTTCAAGATACAAGCTTTGTTTCAATTTAATAAATCTTTCATTCCTAATCTTCTTCGAGATACAACCATCTTACCTCAGTAATTAAAAAAACGATTGTTATTCTTAAAAAATTAAAATTATGAGTTCAAGTACCAGTAAGTAATTAAATAATTAAGATCCAATAAATAAGAGTATATTCCAAAATAGATACTACTATAATTATTGTAACTGATTTAAAATAAATTATAACTCCAAAAATCGGGAAGTTATGTCCATAAAAAAGATTGGCTATTTTTTTAATAAAAACTATTTATTTAGTCTTTGATTTTTCAAATAAAACTTCATTTAAATCGATTAATTGAAATAATTTCTTTGTTTGTTTTTATTCGGTGAAGTCTCTTTATATTCTCCGCCGATAAGAAGAAAATGAAATCTTTTCTTGACTTTGAGTAGTTAACTTGTGACGTATAGTTTGAGTAAAGCGACGGATAACTTGCTGCGATATCAATGTTAGGAAGTTACGAGGAAATTGATTCGGTGAGATCACAGAAATTGGGGATTTGAATCTTGAAGGGGATTATGTTGGACAAGGAGGCTTTGATTTCGTGCGATGCTAAATCAAATTAAAATTTAATCGAATTATATAAAATATTTATCTTTAATCGAAATTTTATATATGTATAATTAAAATTTTATTTTTATCAAAATACATGCGAATAAACATACCGAAATAGATTTAGTCAAATGTTTTATGAGTAAATTTGAATTTATTAAAAATTCAGCTCTTGTGTGTGTTTAGTACGTTTCTTTGAAAAAAATACTCAAATAATTTGAATAAATTTTATTAATTAAAATTATAGATAATATAATAATTCGAGTTTTTTTTTGGTTGCTTTGACTTTGAGGATGCATAAGGACGGTTACTTTGAAGTCTGAGAAAGTAGCGGAAAGACTTGCAAAATGTGGCAGTTTGGAGTTTGGACGGTTAAGATCCGGAAATTTCATAGGTAGATAACGTGGTGTACCCCTTTACAAACCTACCCATGTAAATCCTCTCATCCACCGACGATATCTTTTTTTATACACATTCACACAATTTTAATATTTTAATTTTAAATTTAAATTATATGAATTGTGTTACTTCGACGGTTAATTATGACTTTAAACATCAGTAATATTAATACGGTGATTGAATAATTAATATATAACGGTTGATCAAATGCTTGTCCGACACATTTTGTCGAATATCTGGCCAGAAGATAAGCGCGGAAGAAACTTAGACCTTCTCGCGGAATCCATGTGTCGACACTCGTGAAGAAATGACACAGGGTTTGGTTTTGCTGAAGTTCAGGACCTTGTCAAATATCTTGATAGTTCTCTCTTCTATCAATGGCAATGCTACTTACGAATATCATTTTGGTCGGTTCGGCGTATAAGACACTAGATAGAGATGTATGAGAGATGGTTTGGTCCTTAGCAGTGCCACAACGTATGAGGAGATTCATGTAGCTTGCTCCGAGGGATATTCTGTAACTATCGTGGCAGAGACCAAGGGAGGATTGGATCAAGGTTAAATGTGCAGTAGATATTATAAATGGCGATGCGAGCGTCGGCGGTGTCCTTAGATCCCCGAATGGAGACTGGTTATTTGGGAGTTGATTCACCAGGATTACCAAATGAGTATTGAAAGTTAGCCCTTTATGGTATTGGTCTGTCTTCACCAAAAACAAATAAAAAAACCCAGAAAACTCGCAGAAAGAATGGCTTTTGAATAAAGGAAGGTGAGCAGCAGGTGAACTTTGCACCACACAAAGATTGTGCAGTCAACTCCATATCTGCAAGATGATTGCACTGGAGTTATCAACTTCTGATTCTATTCCAAGTTCCAGTTGCTAAAAGGTCAGAGCAAATTGATTCACTTGCTTTTGACATTCCCTTTGAAGAAATTATACGTTCTTTCTACAAATTCTTTTACCATTATTAACACCATGCATGGAATAGAACTTATTCTTAGATAATGAAAATAATGTCACATACCAAGTCAAAACTTTCATAACCCTATAAATAGAGACTCGAAATCAAGGGCATTTGCAGCTCAACAGAGATTGAAATTTCAAAGGAAGAGAGCTCTAATATGAGGAAACAGAGTCTTGTTTCATAGCCAAGAATGACTTGCCTACTGCTCCTCCTCGTCTCTTATCATTTACACTGTTATAGCTACTAAGCTGAGGAGTAGGCAAGCCAGTCTTGGCTAACTTGACAGACTCTTTTCTCTCATGCTAGGCCTTCTCTTCTCTAATGCTATTATCAGCAACCCATTCAATCAAGTTTTCTCGAATATCCGCTTTAAATTCAAATTTTTATTCGTGCTTAAGGAATTTAACCTCGCATTGTATTGAATCAGTTAATTGTCGGTGAATTTATGATTTATTCAATGTGTATCGATGGGATTTTATACAAGCTTTTAGAATTCATGAAGCATAAATCCAATATTAATTCCTTGATATTCCATGTTTATGTTTTATTTACATAAAATTCATAGAAAATTTGAATAAAAAAAACAATTGAGGAAACTATTGCCATTTAAACTATCAAAATAATTACAATTAAACACAATTAAAATCTATACTATAACAGTCAAATTAGACTGATTTGAATTGATTTTTTTTGAATAATTTGAATTGAAATTTTACATTCTACAAACATTTAATTCACATAGCTGTAATCATTTCTTCAATTAACCTGACGAAGTTTGAAATTTCATAAGAAAAGGATTGAGATTTATATATTATATACGAGCTATTGTGAGAAGCTCAAAAATCTGAAAAACAAAGCTCTAACTTGGTGAAGGTAAAAATTTCAACTTTAATACCCTTCAATTTGTTTCATGAAAATCTTTAATTTTGTTTCAATTACAGTAGTATTTCAGTGTCACAGTTTGTTGATTTCAGTCAAATGAATTTTTTTACTGCTTATTTTGTTCATTCGATTCTTGTGTTTCTTATTCTTAGTCTCTGCATTTTGTTTCCTTGTAATTTTAATTCTCAAGCGTTGTTTGGTTCCTGGGAAAAATAATTGAAGAAGAAACTGAAAACACTTTCTTTGGTTTAGATACTCCAGAGCAATTACAAAATGACGGTACATTTTCCATTTTTTTTTATTAAGCAATGCATTGGTTCATGCACATTTGCAGATATGGCTCAAAATGGCGGTGAGGGTAACAACGGCGGCAAATTTGAGGCGCCGCAACCACACTCGGTGAAAGAACAATTGCCCGGAATTCAGTATTGCATTAACAGCCCTCCGCCATGGCGTATGTAAAATCTGTCTCATATCTAACTAGTTTTCTGCATGCAAACTCTAGTTTAACCGTCATTTAAAAAAATGGCTTCTGGTCTATAGAAAGACAGTTTCTGATTCTCATGCAATGTTCCCTGGTTTTTCTTTCAGAATTCGAACACTAAATCTGAAAAAAAAAAAAAACTTTGAATCGATCGACCCTCTTCTTTATTTTATGTTTTTCAATATTTTATGCAGCGGAAGCAATTCTACTGGGGTTCCAGCATTATCTACTCACTCTGGGCATTACTGTTTTGATGCCGAGCATAATCGTTCCTCAAATGGGCGGTGGAAATGTGAGGATTAATGGGTTAATCTTTCTTGATTCTTCCTTTTTCTTTCTTTGTTATGTTGTTTATGTAAGTGATTAAATCCTTTGTTTTTATTAATTAATTTGGTCTTGGTTTTGTTGTTCCTAATGCAGGCTGAGAAGGCACAAGTGATTCAGAGCTTACTTTTTGCTTCAGGATTAAGCACACTTTTTCAGTCATTTTTAGGAACCAGACTCCCCATAGTGGTAGTGGGCTCATATGCTTATTTGATTCCTGTAACTTCTATTGTCCAATCAAGCAGATACAGTTCTTACACAGATCCTTATGAGGTTGGTTGCTTTCGCTATGCTTGTAAAATTTCTTTTCAAATTAATGACCATTTCTTTTGGCTAGAAGGTTCAAATTTACTACCATCTTCACCGAATCTTAATTTTCCTTGAAGTAGATGGCTGTGTCAACCAGTTCGAGTAACCTAATTTAACAGTACATCTAACTAGCCTTTTACCTTCCTTTGGGAGCCTTGGAAATTTATTGTCAATTTGGATCATTTTACAGAGGTTCGTACGGACAATGAGAGGGATTCAGGGTGCACTCATTGCAGCTGCATGTTTCCAGAGTGCAATGGGATTTTTAGGATTATGGAGAAATGCTGTGAGGTGAGTTCGTTAAAGTATTTAGATTAGCTTTAGTATTCTTTGGTATATATTGTCATGAACACTTCATCTCTTCAGGTTCCTTAGCCCTCTTTCTGTGGTACCATATGTGACTTTTACTGGGCTTGGACTTTATCATCTTGGCTTCCCCATGGTAATTCTTTCGACATCCTTTTAGTGACCGGGTTCTAGGACATCCCTTTGCATTGCCTTAGGTAGCTGGATTGGTCATTATTTCCAATGTATGCTTATGTTAAATGTGAGTAATGATCAAATCTCAATACCTGTTATACAGAGACTATCCTAAAATCTGATCATTTCAATCCTTCATAATTTGCTCTCAGTTATTTTTGATAATTTCAGTGATGCTTCTATCTTATACTATATGATTTTTACCTGATTCCTTTCTTTTTCCATTTAATTAAGCTTGCAAAGTGTGTAGAAGTTGGCCTTCCAGCAGTTATTTTCATGGTTTTCATTTCACAGGTACGTTTATCACTATTTATTTTTGCAATTGTTGGTTTGGTGAGACGTATTCTTCCCTTGAGATCCTTTTGTTTTAAGATCTCTTTGCTTCTCTCATTACCTACACATTCACATTTGTTGTTGGTAATTACTTTTCTCTTAATTTCTCATGATTTTGCAGTATCTTCCTCGTTATATAGCATCAAAGCACCCCATCTTTGACAGATTTTCAATCCTCTTCTCAGTTGCAATTACATGGTTATTTGCTCTACTTCTAACCTCAACTACTGTATACGATCACAAACCTGAGAACACTCAGATTAGCTGTCGAACTGATCATGCTGGACTTATTAGTACAGCTCCTTGGTATGTAATTTTGACTTGAGGATTAGTGTCAAGTACGAGTATGTGTCCGACAGAAGTATGCTTTAATTATTATAAAGCCTTTTCAAATATTTGGAGACAGTTTATCTAGATGCCTATAACTGAATATGCGACTATCAAAATTAAATATACTTGTAGATCTTAAAATTAAATACACTCTCAAATTGTCCTCAACTGCAGGATATATTTTCCTTATCCCTTTCAATGGGGAAGCCCCACCTTTAATGCTAGAGATGCTTTTGTCATGATGGCTCCTGCTTTGGTTTCTCTGTTTGAGGTTTGAGCACCCTCTCCAAGTCTCACTTCGATTTGAACTTTCTATTTTTTTTTTCATGTATTTGGCAGATTATACCTCATGTCCATATTTGAATTTGTATCAGATACGAATATTAAAAAAAATGAAGGGTCTGTATAACATAGGTTGTATATTTGATCTCAAGGGCAGAAAACACATTGATAGTAGTAGAATAGTTGGAAATCTTCAGTAGTCACTGATCATCATGTTGTTGTTTGCAGTCAACTGGTACATTCTTTGCAGCTGCCAGATACGGAAGTGCTACTCCTGTTCCGCCTTCTGTTATTAGCCGTGGTGCTGGTTGGCTGGTAGGAATTTTTTTCTTACATATCTAAGTCTGTGACCTCTCAGGTTCCATGATGTCTTCTGCGGTTTAGTCAAGAGAGGATACTCGTAGTGTTCTCTTCGAGCCAAGAGAGACTTCCTTTAGGAGGACAACTAAGGGAATGTTGTGTGCAAGAGAAACGTCCTGAAACCTGAGCTGTCACTGAATCAAACTAGACTTTTCATGTTTTGCACATTTAATGCATTTTTTTTTCCTTTTCAGGGAATTGGAGTTTTGCTGAATGGTATTATTGGTTCAGTTACAGGCACAACCGGATCAGTGTAATTAAACATGAAACTTAACCATTAAACATCATTGAAATTTGGTTCACTACAGAGATATCTGTTAGGCTGACCTCCAGACTTTACCACTGAACAGTGAAAATGTAGGTTTGCTGGCATTGACAAGAGTTGGAAGTCGCAGAGTAATTCAAATATCAGCTGGATTTATGATTTTCTTCTCTATATTTGGTAAGCCAGCAGCTCAAAATGGAAGGAAAGTTTTCCACCATTCCACCCTTTCTTCCTCACATTTTTCCTTACAATGAAGGGAAAATAGCATTTTTTTTAATTTCTTATTGCTTCCATTGATGGAGCACTATAATTCATGTGTATATGCTTTGTTAATGATTACATATGTGACAATTCATGTAATTTTACAGCCAAATTCGGAGCCTTTTTTGCTTCTATACCATTACCAATTGTGGCAGCTTTATATTGTGTTCTCTTCAGCTATGTCTCTTCTGTTGGTCTTAGCTTCCTCCAATTCTGTAACCTGAATAGTTTCAGAACAAAGTTCATATTAGGCTTCTCTTTCTTCATGGGTTTATCAGTTCCACAGTACTTCAGAGAATATTTTCATGGTGGTTGGAGATCAGCTCATCATTCTGGTTTGGTAAGATTCCTAAGTATCCGAGGCTAACGTATTCGAATGTAGAATTTACTCTCGGATAGTTCGATTCACTTTCCCTTTATTTGCAACCTAACAATCTCCTTTTTGTTCTTATGAATTGCAGTTCAGTGACATTATCCTTGTGATCTTCATGTCCCATACAACAGTTGCTGCTTTGGTTGCATTTTTCCTTGATTTAACACTTTCTCGAGAAAGTGATGAAACCAGAAAGGACATTGGGTTGAATTGGTGGGAAAGGTTTAGCTTATACAAATCAGATGTTAGGAATGATGAATTCTATGCACTACCCTTCAGACTCAACAAGTTTTTCCCAGCAGTTTAACCTCTGAAACTTAAGCATTTACAAAATTTTCTAAGCTTCTGTAATTTATTCTCAGCATTCCAGTTCATTTTCCTTTTCAACAGTGAGCTTGATTTGAATCCATTTTGCCTTACAACTTCACATTAAGACACATAATAATGGTTTCAACAAGATCTTTCAAATTTTCAGACAAATGAAAACAAAGAACTCGATGAGTGTCGGATATAACTACGTGTAATGTGTCCAACATTGGTATCGAACACGAAAAAAAATAAACATAAAAAGAAAAGAAATAGCAACCAAGAATTTGTGATCAACCATTTTCTCTTTTACTTTCATAGTTGCTTCTGCAAGATTTTCAACTTTACATAAAAAGAAAGAAGAATATATTCCAATTAGGGTCCAATAAAAAAAGTTGACAGAAATGGAAAGGTCGATGATTTCTCAATTTGTGCACTATCAAACCCTTTATCAGTCACCAACTAAAGGTCAATGATTTGGTTTCATGGATGTTTGATCCTGCTTTTTCAGTAATAAATTTCATGAAAGAACGTATTTTTATTTAATCATCGATTTTTAATCTATTATCAATTTAGACAGCTTATAGCAGGTTTAGAACTTAAGGGATAGTTAAATATTTAAAATTTTTTGTGAGAGTCGTATTATGGGACTAATCTTTCGAACCTGATTTTTTGCTTTTTCAATATCAATATTGGAATTACTAACCTGATCTAAAATAGAATTCTCCATTAAAATAGCTGAGTAGAATATATTCCATTTATATGGATAACCACAGGATCCAAAATTGTATGGCTAATTGACAGTGGCCACTACAGTTTCCTTTTAAAAATTCTATAAATACCCAGCATTGTCCACTCCATTGGTGCACAGATAAGAGAAGAAGAGAGGCCTTACATGAAGAAAAGAATCAGTGCTTGGTAGCCAAGGATGACTTGCCTGCATCTTTCTGTAATAGCTATGGAAGAAGCAGAAGCCCATTTTGAAGGTGACAGGTAGTCACCTTGGCTAACCTAACAGGTTCTTTTCTCTTCATGCTGGGCTTCTTCTTCTTTACCAATCATCTGTCAGAATTTTCTTTTGTTGCAAGAAACAACATATCCTGATGATATCTGAGAACGGTTATCGATATTGAGATTCGAATATAGTATTTAATGGATGCTATGCAACCATATATATTGTTTATACATTCTTATGTTGAAATTTTAAGCTTATACATTAAATATTTCTTGCTGGGACAATCACTTTTATTAATCTTTATTAAACATATATAAGTAACTTAGTATTTTAAGAATTAATCAATTTATTAGGCTTGGATTTTCAAATAATAACTGTACCAAATAAATCAAAATATTACAACTAAATCGTTTAGATTTAATTTATTATTTTGATTTAACTAAATCGTTTGTATGTAATAAGGTGAATAACTAGTAAAAAAAATTAAACCCTTCGAACGTGAATAACAATTTTCCCTTTGCGTTTGGTTAAATAATAGACTATTAACATAATACAGACAAAGTTCCAACGTGCTGGAATAGCTCAGTTGGTTAGAGCGTGTGGCTGTTAACCACAAGGTCGGAGGTTCAAGCCCTCCTTCTAGCGGTTTTCAAGTTTTTTTTTCTTCTGCATCCTTTCAAGTATATCCAAGTCTGATTTCCGTGGAGGTCCCTTTGTACCTGAAATTATGGAAGCCAATTGAGGGACGTAGTGATCAGCATAGCTCGACCAGCTTTTTGATCCACGGTGACATATCCTGCGTATAGATCATCGGCATTTTGTCCCGGAAACCCATCGATTTTATCGGCTTCCATTTCCCATCTTGCGGATCAATGCAGATAGGGGAGTAGTACCGATACGTCGACTCGTTTGAGCCGTGCAAGCCAGATGAAAAACTCCTGGACATCGTCAACTTCCGAAAGATTTTCACCTCGTCAATCGTCGGCTACACCGAAGCTGAGAAAACCCAGTAGCCAAAATAAAAAGAACAGACATGGAAACAGAGCTTGATTTTCCATAGTTGCTGTCAACTCTAGCCCAGCTAGATTACAAAAGGATATAAATAGCAAAATGGGACGGGGAAATTAAGGTGGTTGATTTGGAGTTTTGGACACCTAAAGAATGGCAGTTAAAACACATTAAACCAAAATCCAAAACTGCAGGACACGTTATAAACAAAGACCTGCGCCGATTAAAAACATTACTGAAAATAGTTTCTTAGCTTTAGTGGTGTGTTTTCAATTTTCATCGTCAATTTCGTGCAGCAAAATGACTTGGGTTAGATGTTAATTTATATTTTATAAATCATTTATTATTATTGATGTCTATAATTTTATAATAAAATAACGAAAAATTATTAGATGAATTAGATTTATTAGATTATTTTTAATAATAAAATTTTATCTTAATTTTTTTAAAAGTGAATTTTTACTTCAAATTGGCTCGGATGGACTCGTACGCAAAACGATTTTGGTAGATGAGTTTTTCGGCATGAATTTTCTACATACATAACACCTCGAACCTGAAACTTTATTTAAACGACACCAAATTGATTATCACTTAAACCAAGCTCATTAGTATATTAAATGTTTTTTATTTGTTATAACCATTTAAAAATTACATTTTATTTTAACATTATATTTTAAATAACATTTTCAATTAGATCCATTATTAACTCAATGGTAAAAAAACTGACCAAACTTATTTAATTTTATCTTATATGAATATAAATCTAAACATTTATCTAAAAAATATAAATATTTCTCTATTTAATAAAAAATATTTTTAATATCAAAGAATGGTAAACAATTCATTTAAACCAATATAAATTGCGCTCCTCTCATGGCATCGTATTGAATAAAAAATCAAACTCCCTTTCCTTTTTTTTTCAAAAATCAAAATCCTATTGATTTTGATTTTGGACAAGGGAGGAAAATAACAAAAAAATAAAAAAAAATATAGTCAAGCACATTCGTGAACCTTATTTTCGAAAAAAATCCTTTATGGCTCCAAGAAATCTATGTCTTTTCTTTTTCTTTGGACTCTTATCATGATGGTGATGATGCGAATTCTCTTCATGCCACTCTAGATATCTGTAAAAATACAAAAATAAATCAAATTTTACTTAGTCTCATAATCACTTTATTTGTAAAAAGAATTAAAAAAATCATATTAATCGACCTATTAACAAAATTAAATATAATAATTTACTTTTTAGTAAAAAAAAAAAGAAAAACCCTTTCTGATTAATCTAAAATTATTCATGTAAATATCAAAATACCATATGGTAAGTACCATTTTGAAGAGTGTATCAATCCGTACGTATATCTAAGAGTGCAAGGTTTTATCTTTTTATTTTCACCGATTTTCAAACCCTTTTTTCTCTATAATCTCATCTAAATTAACACAGGTTCGTGAAAATTATGGTGTTGAAAAGTAATTTATTATAATTCACCCCCTAATATTTTGTGTTTATTTCCTCTTAATCAAAGTTTAGAAACTTTGAATACCAAAATTTTATAATATTTGATATTTACGTGTTGATTTATGTTGGGCGAAAATTTTTACAATGGCGAATGAAATAATGCAGAAACATCGAACAGAACCAATTTGTTTTATGTTTCATGGCAACAAGAATAGAAACAGAACACCAAATTGTAAGAGATAAATAAGACGCTCACAACGCAGGCATTGATGAACAAAAAACAGAGCAAACAATGAGGATATTAAGGTCCAGTCCATGAAATTATGCAAACAAAGAAACAGACAACAAATCAACAAAAGTAACATAGAAATCTTAGCGAACTTATCTGCCCTGATCCCTTTTTTACCCCATTTTTGCATCTTGGTTATGATTGGAGAGGTCCTTACTTGGCCATCATGACTTTGACGAACTCCTCGTAGTTGATCTGCCCGTCACCGTCAACATCAGCTTCACGGATCATCTCATCAACTTCCTCGTCTGTAAGTTTCTCACCGAGATTTGTCATGACATGACGAAGCTCAGCAGCAGATATGAAACCATTCTGGTCCTTGTCAAACACCCTGAAAGCCTCTTTAAGCTCCTCCTCTGAATCAGTGTCCTTCATCTTCCTAGCCATCAGGTTAAGGAATTCGGGAAAATCAATTGTCCCGTTTCCATCAGCATCAACTTCATTAATCATATCTTGAAGTTCTGCCTCAGTAGGATTCTGACCAAGTGATCGCATCACAGTTCCCAGCTCCTTGGTTGTAATGCAACCTGCATCATAGATACAAATAAGATAACAATACTGGTTGAAAAACAATCAACATTAGTAAATACAGCTGGCCAGAAAAAAAAAGGACGAAAGAAGCCATAATATTTCAAGCTAAAAGATAGCTGATGAATTTCAAACCTTTGGAACACCATAAATGTCTGCCAAAATACTCCACAAAGTCAAATAAGAACAATTGATTAAGATAGTTAACACTTTTGGATGCACCAAGACAAAGATCTAGTGTCTGATAAGTTACAAATGTACAAGCGTCAGCAATCAGATGTTTGATAACCATTGGATCATGTAATAATAGCAAACATGTAATTGCACAAAAATAAGTAAGAAATAAGAATCCATACATGTATTCAGGTCGCCAACTATCTAGTATTCTTCAAGCAAAAGAACCAAACATAACATTTTCTTTTTAGTATTACAGGTCATATATCCAATCAACCAAACAAGCCACAAGTGTCGAGCTTCTGGGACATGGCAATGCCATGAACATTTAGATTCTATACATTTTTTATTAAATAGAGAGTTTTTACATTCTAGAAAGGTAAATGTCAAGATTCAAACCCACTTGTCAATTAATGGATCTCTACATTCTACATTTTAACTATCATGCATTCATGCTAACTTACTACTAACATAAAAGCTTATTTCCAGTATGAAACAATCATGCCAATGATTTTATGCCCACTAGGCGTCTTCTAAAACCATAACAGATCAAATAATTGAAATCAAGGAACCGACTCATAAAGGCGGAGCATGCTCATAAATCGGAACCCTAGATCCGTCACATCATTCAAATCACAAAAAGAAAACGATCGCAGAATTAAAGAAACAAAAAACTAACGCTAAGTATCAGTAACTAAAACAACGCTTAGATCTGCGAACCAGAGCTCAATCGAAGTTATTAAACCGTAATTAAAGAAATGAAAAACATCAAGAAGATAACAAAGATGGATATGAGAGAAAGGACCGTCGCCATCCTTGTCAAAAAGGCTGAAGGCTTCCTTGAACTCAGAGATCTGGTCGTCGGTAAGTTGATCGGCCATGGTTCCGTAGGAAAATGGTGAATCTGAGAGTTTGAATAAAATCTTTAAATGCAGAAAATTAAAAGAAGGGAATGGCAGGGTAAATATAAAAGGCGAAAGGCCCAACACAAATTAAGGCATCTCATGCTCTCTCATCCCCACGCCTTTTCTCGCTTTCTTTTTATTTTCCATTTTTTAAATTCTATTAATATTATATCCCATATTAAATATTCAGATGTGTACACATCAGGATAATTTTTGTTACATGAATATTTTTTAATAATTATATTAAAAAATTAATATAAAATTTTAAAATTAGATAAAATATTTATTTATTTTAGTGAATAAAAATTAGATTTTTTTAAGTAACTGATTCCCCCTAGCTATCCCTTCTCTTGCTCTCGATCCAAACATAGAGTTAAACTTTTTCCGCCCCGTTCTCAAATCCCCTCGCGCATTACCGCCGCCAAACAAGCCTCGTCTTTCTCTTCCTCACTTTATCCATTTCCCTCTGCTCATCCGCCTGTCCATGACCTAATCTGTCTCTTGCCTTCAGGATTTCGATAGATCAGAAAATCAAATAAGGTGATTTTCGAAACCCTAAACTTATGAGATTTTTTGTCATCTGCATCTGCATCTGCATCTGCATCAGTCTGCTATACTTTAGCTTTTTTCAATCATAATAGTATTAACATGTGGCTTGTATCGTTGCTTTGTTGTGGGAACTTAAAATTTGTAATAGATATTCATGGATTCGATGTTAAGTTTCAATCTTTCGGTAGTTAGACTTAGATGAAATCTGAAACGTCTTGCTTATTAGTAATGAGCTGTATTTAATTATTTATGGATGTGCGGGGAGTTCTTTCTAATGATTCAACTTAAATTTTAGTTTCTCCTTATTCAATGACTAATTACTGTTTTATAGTATCAGTTTTTTTTGTGTGTGTGAATTAATGTGTCATGATATATTGTTTGTGGTTGCCATCATATCTGTTAGGTTCAGCATTTGAAGCTTGTTTCAAAGTAGGTCTGATGAGGCGACAGGGGCAATATGCGGACTCTGGTGGGAATGCTTATGCGTCTGCTCAGATGCAGCATATGCATGCACAAAGGATGGAGCTCAAGTCCGGTCAATTTCAAGGACAACTAGAAGCATTTACCCCTGAAAGAGAGCAACCATATCGTACTACAAAATCAGATGGCCAGTGGAGGTGGGAAAGAGATGGATCGAAAGGGTCAAATCCAATGACACCCAAAATGTTCAATGAAGGCAAGATTGTTTTCTGGACTCTCTCTCTCTCTCTCTCTCTACATGTGTGCCTTAAGTCTTAACTAGTTACTAGAGGTCCTTGCATTATTTTCTATGCTGATTAATCTTGTTATCTTTTGTTGTCTATAAAACAGTAGAAAGAATAGATGTAGAGAATCCAACATCAAGTGTAAACTATGAACAAGGACATTCTAGCTATACTGCCATTATTAGATGTGGGTTATTTTATATTTTTTTCTTGTCCTTACTCAAAAACTGAGAGGGTACTCCGTACTCCAAATTTTTTTTCTAATGGTCTATGCTCCCCTGGTGGAAAAAGAGATTTAGACCATACCTTTCAAAATGAAAGATAATTTATCCCCGAAAGTGTTAAAGCACTTCTGTTTTAGGTAAAGGTTTCATGTTTGTAATGTCCCGTTAAACCTTTACTTTATTGTCTGTGCATGCTCTTTTTAAGAAAGGTCTTATCATCCTGCAACATTCATCGGCATTGGTTTTGAAAGTGCAACTGAATGGGGTACCTGATGTGTAATTTGTGGTTTCTAGAGCCTGTGGCAGGCCAGGTCATGTTACCTTTAGGAATGTTGGTATTTGTTCTTCCAGATTCACGAGTGGTTTCTCCTACTGTGTTGTAATTCCTATACTTGTTTCTGTTCCCCACAATATGTGTTTGTTCTCCTAAAGCATAATCTATTTATTTTAATATTTTTTAAGTGAGAGATCAGAAAATCGCAATGAACAATTGGTGTTCGACACTCACAACCGTGTTCCAGTGACTTATAAGTGTAACACGGGTTGGCTGATAATTGAATTTCTTGGAGTTCTTCCTTTTGGCAGAAATGCTGTGATCGATTGGGGTTATTCTAGTACCCTGACAACTTTATATTCTTAAAGAACTGGGACAATGGCACAAGATGTAATGACTTTGCTTCATTAGTAATTGGGCTTAAGGGTGAGATGGACCTATAATAATAGTAAAAATAACTGTGACTTGCTTTGTTTTTACATTTACATGTTTGATGTTGTTTTCTTTTTATACTTGAAAATAATCTTTTAATTTCACACCTAAATTTTGTATTGGACCACTGCTCTTATTGGAGTTGTTTAATGTGGCATAGGCCAGGGGACTGATGGATCAAGAACTTATTTCCAGGGCCAGAGGCCAGATCCCAACCTATCTTTAGAAAAACAGAATGCCGATCTCAGATCTCGACCCCATGATGAAAATATGGAAGTTGGCTATGAGCAAAATCTTTTGCCACCAACTTTGGAAGGTCTTGAAAAGAAATTCCATGAGGACATAATGAAGCTTGCTAAAGAACAGAACGATGCTGAGGACGCTGAAAATACTAGACATAGAGAGGTGTGTATATGGAGTTCATTTTGCTTCGTATTCTCAAAAAGTAGATGATTGCGTGCAATTGTCTTTGACATAAAAGATACCCGAGCGTAATTGTTTAATGAAGTAAACTGGCATATGCATTCTTGTTCTCAGACAACCTTTTCCCTTGTTAGGTATCACTTGGGTTAGTTAACCTTGTTTTCAACAATGTTGCATAGGTTTTGCATAGTTGTAACATTTTTGCTTTTTAAATTTTCAGAAAATAAATGCTATCAATACTCAGTATCAGGAACAGCTAACAGAACTTCGAGCACGTCACTCTAGTCGCAGAGATGAGTTCATGCGAAAGGCATCCCTTGTACGACAACAACAATACCAGCAAACAGTTATGGACTATTATCCTCATAGCAGCATGAATCCAGCTGATATCATGGGAACTGGTAATGATCCTCACGGTTATGGTAGCGTTGGAGATGGACATAGAAGCTATAACTCTGATAACTTTGACTCCTACAGGGAGAGGTCTCGGTATCCTGGGGGTGCCAGAGACCAGGGGTTTGAACCTAGAGGTTCATACCAGGGGGGTCGTGCATATGATACTGGTTCACGATATTACTGAGTTTGCTTAGTTTACCCTAGGGATGCTGGCATGCTATCCTCAAGTATGTGTTATATTTTCTGCAGTTCTCTCTGCTCTGTTGGATTCTTGTTATGATTCATGGAAAAGGAGGTCTTCACTTTTTACTTTTTACATCAACTAATGGTCATTTCCGTGGTTAATATGGCTAGTTTTTACTTTTTACAGTTTCAAATCAACTAATGGTTCGCCCTCAGAAACAATAAAACAAAAACTAATGCTCCATTTAAACATACACGATGATGGTAAATGGAACATAAATAGGTTAATCAAGGTTTAAAATTCCAGAAGTCTCATGGTTTGTGTTGTGTTGGACAGAGTATGATCGAAATGTTTAATTTTTAGTTTAGTGGTCAATTAGGTGCCTAATTATGTATGATGTTTAATTTCTAATTTAATCGTCAATTAAGTGTCTAAATTATGCTTGACGTTTAATTTCGGTATTTAATTTTTTTTTCAAATAGGTGCTTAGAAAAAAAACGTTGTGCTAAATGGAGTTATGTGACATTGTAGATTTATAGCAAATAATTTTTTAAAGGAAACACACATGATGCAAAGTATACAGCTTAAATTCAGATACCTTTTTATTACTAAAATCATTTAATAAAGTTGTTCACAATCATAATTAAAATGATACAAGAATTGTAATTTTATAAAATCAGTGGACCAATTAATCAGATAAGAAAAGATGAAACCCTTTTTTGTAATAAATTAAATTCATTTTCTTCTCATCTTTCTCTCTGCGAAGGACTCCTCCAAAATCCAGTCTCACGAAACTGATCCCACATCTTATTTTCAAAATCATCGGCTTTGGTGCAACAATCATCATGATTATCAGAGCCACATCGCTCACCAACCTCGATCATTCGGTCCAAATCAGCCTCCAATTCCTCCCTCGTGGGCCAGCGTTGAGTCGGACGCAACAAATCCTGATTCTTCGTCATTAATCGTCGCTTCTTCCATCTCCAAGCCTTCTGGCAAAGCCTGGCGGGAAACTTATAAAGGGCCAACACAAGCAACTCCACAATGCTACATGGAAAACAACAACACACCGCCGTGCACTCCGCCGCGGTCACACCGATTGCTTTCCCCAATTTATTTCCTTTTCTCGCCATCTTCAGATCCTCCGACACCGAAAGCGCTCCCCTCCGTTTCACCGTCAGTGTTCTCGTCATCTGAGGAGCCATGTTTGGCCAGAAGGTATGCAATTCTCCCTAACTTCTATCAATCAAAACCAAAAAGAACAAATAGAGAGAAAGGAAAACAGAGGTTAGGGAAAACGAGGAGCGTGATTTTGAAAAACAAGAAACCATGCAAGAATTTAATTGCAGATTCATTTTGTAACGTATTTCCAGATCAACAAAGAAAACACAAGGGGAAATCGGAGCATACGTAAAGATTAGGTTGGGAGAATAAATCGAAATCCAGCAAGCAAATTAAATAAAACTTTTTTCAAACAAGGAGGAATAGCCAGTTCTATCGGAAGATAATTTCGGTTAGTAAAGCTTAATTAAGCAAATGTGACGTTTGATTTGATAAGAACAGGCCTAACATTTTCCCTAACATTTTGAAATTCAAAGTCAATCTTGGAGCTAATCACATAAATTTAATTGAAAATTATTCCATATAACAAAATTTAAGCCATAATTAGAGTAATAAATACTCTTAACATTAGAAAATCGTACTTTTTTATTATTTTAAAACCAGCATGTTAAATAAATTATTTTCAGTAAAATAAAATCTAGCCGTTTGATTTTTTTTCTTTTCAAAGTTATTTATTTACTTTTTTATTTTTATGGACGTTTCCGACAAGATCTTTTATTTTTATTTAATTTTTGTTTTTAATTATAAATAAAAGAATTTTGATTTGAATATTTTTTATATTTTTATGTGTTTATTCGTTTGCCTTTATAATATAATTATTTTATCTAAGTAATATATATTTTTTACTTTTGTGATAGATAAATATAATTTTTATATATATTTTATATATTTTTTAAACTCTATCTTATAAAACACCAAATCAAAGCTTTTAGAAAATCACGATCCAATAACAAAATCAAATGCCCGCGTGCTGAAACCGGAAAACTTGAGTCTATTAAAATTGGGGGATGGCATCCACGTGTTAGCTTCTAGTGACTCTAGAAGATTGACGGTGTAGATTGGCCAAAGACAAAATGGTTTGACCGGAGTGTGCTGTAGACTAGATGGGAGGGGTTTAGATGTCACTTTCGATGTACATTTTTTCAAAGTCAAAATGTTTGGTCATTTTAAAATATTTAAAACAAAATCTACACCCCATTTTTATCGAAATTATAAAATTTAAGTTATTATATTTACCAATCATTAGTAAAAGTTCAATAAATATTTAAATATTTAAATCAAATAATTTAAAAATATTTTTTAAAAAAATAATGCTAAATTGGTCCTAAAAAGGTATATGAGACAACAACAATTGTTTTACCTTCTGCACGGATGTAGCTCTCATCGTCTGCAACTCTTCTTGTCTCCTTAATTCAAGCTTCAACTCTTCGTCAATGGCACTCATCTGTGCCTCTGTCAGATCAAACTGTTGATTTCAGCTTTCCCATTCTCTGCTGTTTCGAGGAGGGTTTCTTTCTCTTGGGTTGTACCTTCCATGGCAAGCTTCAACTCCTCCAATGACTTTGATCCTTTCTGTATTTCAATTGAAACGGAATCTATATCGTGTTCTACCTTCATCAGCTTGTTGTTCAATTCCTGGTGTCTCATTTTAATGCTTGCTAAGGCTTCGCGGGACGACTTGATCTCGTTTTGCGGCTTGTTTTTCTCTTCTTCTGTCTTCAGTAACTCGGTAGCTTTGCTGCCTAAACACCCGTTTCGTTGCGTGGGATCAAATTTGTCCAAGTTATCAATGGCGAACAAGACCTCGTCGTTCTCTTGTCTCTTGATTTCTTCCTCGAGCTTTGATTTCAGAAGGGTAATGTTGCTCCTTGTTGTTGATTCAGATTGCCGTATCGTATTCAAGGATGCCTCGATTTCGACCTTGGTGTTCTTAAGATTGCCCGGTTCTTGTTTCTTGTTGTTCAAGTAAGACAATGAGGCATTTAGTCTTATCCTTGCTCGAGCTTCTCGTTGTTCGAAGAAAGCAACTGAGGAAGAAAAGCTTGAAAGAGAGTATTTGAGTGCTGATAACTTATTCTCGGTTAATGCTTTTCGTTCTTTTGCTTCGGAAGAAATGATTGAAACAGATTCAAGGTGTTGATGTTGCTTCTTTATCCCACTTTCAATCACTTCTATTTCTCTGGAGAAGTTATCGATCTCATGGAAAGATTTCTCAAGGGAGATGAATTCAGTGCAGACAACTTAAGACTTTCCATGTGATTCCCTGCTTCTGATTGATGATCAGAATGTACGTTTTCTACATTTGTAATCACTGCAGATAACTTTCGACTTTCACCTGCATCTTGCTCATGTGAACAAAGTGGACCAGTTTCTCCATTTAAATCCTTTGACTCAATCTGCACATGAGGTCTATCCAAGCTGCCTTCCCCTCCATCAGCTTCAACTAGCTTCTCAGGGCATTTGAATTCTGTAGGTTCGGTTCTATTCGGAGTTCCCAAAGAGGAAAACATTCTTTTGAATTCATCTCTCTCCTGCATTGTTCTTTCATGCAAACCCATCAATTTTTCATTTTCTTCATGCATTTCAGTAAGCTGTTGCTCGAGGTTACTGACAACTTTCTTCAACTCGACCTGCTCTTCTTCACCATTTTCATGTAAACCAGCATCGGTGTGATTCATGGTGACATTTTCGTTTGTCATTGATAGTTAAAACTGAACAAAATTTTGTCTGTGATATTGATAGTTAAAATTGATTTCGATTTTTATATTTTAAAATTTTTAAAAAGAAAAATTTTACAAAGTACGTCAAATATCACTAACGCTAAATACCATTAAATTAATTAATAAATATTAAAAACCTCAAGGACTTAACATATAATTATAAGTTATTTTACATAAAATTTTAGTTAAATTAATTTTCATACATATATTTTATATTTTAATTTTTTAAAATAATTTGATCAAATATCAAATCAATTTTTAAAAAGACTCTTAAAACTCGAAACCCTAAACCTAAACATTCTAAAACTTAATACAATCTAAAAAATGCAAAGAAAAACAAAATTAAATCTGAAACAAAAGAAATTATAAGTTTAAGCTTATTGGTTTTTTAATTATCTATAATTTGACGAGTTTAACACCCCGTTAAAGATGTTGCACTTAAATATGACATTTGCTATTATTTTTCTATCGAATCTTTAAATATAATTCAAATCCACTAGCAGTTCAATAATGGTTGTTTTCAGTTTTAATTTTCTTTGTTATCAAAGGCCTTCCAAATGAAGAACAGTCAGCTCCTTTCACTTTGTCATCCGATCATGTTGAACGTTAATGACGAAAGCTGAATCAAGATATGTTTTAAAACTGTTTTTCATTCTCCGTCAAGCATTGAATTACTCGCAAAAAACCTATTTCTTTTATTTTATCATTCGTGTATTAGTCTGATTTAAGCTTAAAGTTTAAGGGTTTAAAACTTAGATTTTAGATTTTATAAACTGATTAAGGTTATATTTAATCTAATTATATTTAAAAGTATTAAAAATAAATATAAAGAATTAATTAGAATTTTATTTTAAATAATTTATAATTATATATTGAATATTTGAGATTTTTAATATTTATTAATTAATTTAATATGTTCAATATACATTAGTGTTTAACAGTGTTCGACGCACGTGATAAACTCATCTAATTCTTATAAAAATTATATATATAAGTTTTTGCAAAAATAAATAAATAAAGGCTATTACAAATTGTATAAAATTTTTGTTATATATATTAGAAATTTTATCTATAATTTATATTTATATACACATTTTTTCAATCGTGTAAACTTTAGCTTATTTTACTATCTTGTATATACATAATTACCATTTTTTTTATTAATTATAAAGGTATGTATTTGAATCACCGTTGGTATATTATTCATTATTTTATTTATTATTATTAATGAATAATTATGACACATTTAAATAATTTTAATTTTATAATAAAATATTATTCCATAGAAACAGATACTACAATATAATAATAAAAAATATAATATAAAAATCTAAAATATGTATATTAATTAAATTACAGTTAGTTAGTTAGTTACTTAATTATGATGAGTTCAGTATTCCTATTTCTATTAGGAAACACAATCCTAGATTAACTGCATTAAGAGTTACTTGCTAAGCAAACTTTCTACATAACGAGGGTTTTATCTATATATACACATACTAGGTCTTCTTCTTTTCATCATCAATTGTCTTTCTTCGATTTTTATCTTCTGTTTCGTTTAGTATTTTCTCATGTCTGGTAGTGATTCCGCCGCTGTTCCTTTTGTTTTCTCGGCTCAAAAAAAGGAAGTGGTGGAGAGAGGCGGCGAAACTGAAGCCCCGCGGGATTCAAGAGTGAAAGTCTGTAGTTACTGTCGTAGAGGGTTCGAGTCGAGCAACGATTTCAATGGCCATCTTCGGAGACATAATATTAGTCGGGACAGGTCGATGACTAGGATTCTCCGTAGCAGAATGACTAGGATTCTCCGTAGCAACAATTTGAAGCGTGGAACGGAACGCTCTTCCGATTCCGAAGAAGATGAGGGTTTTGGTTGTTTAGTTTGCAGCAAAAGTTTCTTGTCGTTACAGTTGCTTTTCCGGCACATGAGAATCCACCGCGGCACTGTTCAACAGCCACCGCGCACATTGTTCCCAAGTAACGACCGCAACGACATAATTGACGATGCAGCGGCGTTGAGATTTTATCACGTACCTGCTAAATTACATCCTCGGAAGAAGATGAAGATGGAAGAGAGCATGTACTATGAAGATACTTTAATGGAGGGAGCTACGGACGATAGTGAGAACATCTTGGAGCAATTCTCGAAGCTGAAGATTGAAACAAATCCAGGCGACGACATGAAAGTAGATCGATGAACATCTTGTGAACATTTTGTTTAGACCCAAACCAGAGGATAAGTTTGAAGCATGTATCCGAGCATTCTTGGGTCTTGGGAGAAGACGCGCCGATCCCCCACTGCTTATGTTGGTGTAAGCGAAATAGCTATTACCCGACGGAAGCAGAACCCAGTTGACGGAAACTGATAGATTATCTTCCACTGTCGACACATAACTGTATTGGGCAAAAGAGGAAGCATAATGCCGAAAGCCCCATAACTTGTTAATTGAATTGAATTGAATTTAAAAAAATGAATTGAATTTATCAAAACATGAATTTTTAAAAAATTTAATTGTTAATTGTATCAAACTTTTTTGAAAATATATTATTTGATTTGAACAAATTTTGATCAATTTAGTTAGTAGAAATTTATTATAAAATTTTAAATAAATTACACAAATGATTACTTAACAATTTTAAAATAATCTTTTTAGCCATTAAACTTTCAAAAATTATAAAAAACCTTAAATTTACCAAATTATTACAAATTGATCATTGATTTATTGTATATTATAAATTATTGATTAAATATTATTTTTTAATAATTTAACTATCATTTTATACTAATTTGATAAAGTTTAATGATCATTTTATAATTTTTAAAAAATTAGTGATTAAAATAAATATATAAAATATAAAATATTCGGTTAATTAGTCGATTTTGATCGAATTAACTGTTAACCGAATTTTTGAAAAACTTTAATCACTTACTGACCGAATAAAGTTTGATAGCCGATCGTCTAACCGAATTGATCAGTTTGATCGATCAATTCAGTTTAAACAACCGTTTTAACATCTATTGAAGAACCTTATCGTTTGGGATTTTACTCCATAAATTTTATAGAATTTATTCAAAATTATATTCATAAATTACTCTATAAATTTTTTGACTCCATCTGAATTGTATATATATCATAATCAATACTTATTATTTTAGGTCAATATTTCTTTACAGCACACTCATACGTGGTATTTTTTTTCTTCATTTTTTATAGTTTTTTTTTTCAATTTTGGAACTCTAGTAGTTGAAAAAAGTAATTTAAAATTTATCATTATGTATTTAACTTAAATTATTCTTTTAAAAAATAATTATTTAAGAGACACATAAACACATGTGAATAATATATTTTAGTAATACACGTACTAAATTTATTAAAAATGGAAAATAGAAAAATATAGGTTACATTCTAAACAAAAAGAGAACGTATAAAAAATAATAAAACATAAAAATAAAATAAAATATCAAATCAATAATACATCAAACCGACGTACTAATATTTTTTTCTTCTTCCATTGCTTGGTTAGTTGGCAGCGATATTACTCTTCGTTGGGATCACAATATAATTTGAATCTAATCTAAATTTAATTTAATTTTATTTAATCAAAAATCTGAATTTAAAAAAGTTCGAAACTTAATAGGAGGTGGACCGGATATATATATATTATAATGATCCGATTCAAATTTAATTCGAATCATTATCAGATATAAGTCTGATTTATATATAAATCTGAATAAAAATATTTAAATATTTAAATATATATATATATATTAAAATTCTAATTAAGTTAATATATGATTAAAATTTAAATATATATGTCTGATTTATATATAAATCCTCTTATTTTATAGGTTTTTGTTGAAATTTAATAAAACAATCAAAGTTTGATGATTAATTTTTTTTATATATCAAATGTTAATGGTTTAACATTTTGATTATATTTTTAATTTGTTTCATTGAATTTTAATATTTATTAAAAATTTTATAATTGTGATTTGAAAAATAGTTATGTTAGTGGGCTAGTAAGACAATAATAATTTATGTACGGATAATTTATTTGTTGTTGAGTTTTTAGTTGCAATTTTAGTCGTAACTTTATTTTATTTTATATTATATTGTAATATTCGTTAAAATTTATTTATATTATTAATTTAAATGTAATTGTTTGATAAAAAATATTTTTTATTTAAAGATATTTGTTTGAGTTGTTAGTTGTTACTTTAAAAAATAATCGGATTTAAACTTTTGGATTTGAATATTTTATTGAATTAAACTTGAATTTATGTAATTGGACTTGGATTTTTTAAAAAGTCTAATTATTAATTGGATTAAATTTAGATTTCATAAAATCTGATCTAAGTCCGATCCATTACCATCCTTAATCGATTGGGTGATTAATTAACGTTCATGTCACCACCGTTAATTTTTTCTGTTAAATTTTAACGGCGGTGACACAAATAGGTAGGGTTTCAAAGTTGGGTGACATGATTGACGAGTTCTTTAGTTGAGTGACTAAAATAGATATCCTTAAAAATAGTTGGGTGGACACTGAAGTAGTTTATCCTATTTAAAATAATATTTTATTAAAAAATATAAATCATCATATAATATAATAGATATGTAATTTATAAAAAAATATATAATAAAAAACATGAACTATTAATTAAATCTCAAAACTAGTTAATTATGTTTCGTATTATCATATATAACTATTAAGAAACACAATCCTTTCTCCCTCCTCATCTCTAATATTAATTGGATTAGGTTAAATCTTGTACAGTCACAGATATCAAATTTCCAAAGAAAACGATACTTGTGAACGACGCTTTCTACAAAATTAGGGTTTTTTCTATAGGTATTGGGAGAGGGTGTCTACGTATACATACAACGGGCCTTTTCCTTGTATTCATCAGTTGTGTTGATTGATTTTCATCTTCTTCTTCTTCGATTGCTATGTCTGGTAGTGACCCTGAAGCTGCTTCTTTGGTTTTATCCGCTCACAAAACTGGAGTGATGGAGAAAGGAGGCGAAGCTGAAGCCCTGCCGAAAGATTCAAGAATCAAGTTCTGCAGCTACTGCCGTAAAGGGTTTGAGTCAAGCAAGGCCTTGTACGGCCATCTTCGGATCCATAGTGTTAGACCAGACAGGTCCAAAACTGGGATTATCCACATCAGCAGTCCGAAACGTGGAACGAAACGCTCTCTTGATGAAGATGATGATTTCGTTTGTCTAGTTTGCAACCAAAGTTTCTCGTCGATGCAGTTGCTGTGCCGGCACATGAAAATCCACCGCGGCACCGTTTCCAACACTGTTCAGCAGACACCTGTAAGGTTTCAAGAAAGCACAGCGTTTCCAAGTAATAATGACCACACCGTAGATTTGCTGAAAGATATGCCGGGCTGGTCTCAGCGTGATAAAAGTGGGTTGAATAAAATTGCTAGCGGCAGCGATATAATTTACGATGCAGTGCCGTTGAGATTCCATCACGGACCTGCCGAACATCCTCGGAAGAAGAAGAAGCCTGAAGAGAGCATGGCCTTTTCAGATACCTCAGTGGAGGGAGCTGCTGCTGATAGTGAGAGCACCGTGAAGCTATTAAACAATGGCGTGACAACAACAAAGAACCTCGAAGCTCAAAATTGTAACCAGTCCAACAACTCCCGGTCCCGGCAAGGAAGAAGATCAATGAAGAATGGTAAGGCGGCGGTGGAACGTGAGCATCCATGTGAGATATGTGGCAAGACTTTCGCAACAGGTCAGGCACTGGGTGGTCACAAAACGTGCCATCGGATGAAGGATCCATTGAAGGTGAAGTTAGTGCAGGCAAAAGTCGAACAAGGATCGTGTGTGACCAGAATGCTCCTGCCTGGGTTATTCCTGAAGAAGCTCTTCTGCCTGAACATGGTCCTCCTAAAAAGATGCTGAATTTTGATCTTAATATCCCTTATCAGGAGTAGTTTTTAGGTTACTGTTTTAGCTTCCTCAACGTTCAAACTTTTGGTTAAATTGAAATTTAATTTCAAGAATTTGTTTAATTGGTATATACATTACTTTATCTTGGTCATAAATTTCTCCTGTAGATAAAATTTTTGTGCATATTAGTGTTTTATGGTATCTATATACTAATGTACGTGGCACTCCTCGAAATATGTTATATAATTCATCCAACTAATTTGAAAACACCGTGCAACATTGATATTTTATATTAAAAAATTATGTTTAGAGATTTAGAAGTAGCATGTATATTTTAAATTTTAAAATTTTGATTTAAAATTTTGAGTGAAGCCTTAAAATTTAAAATTTTAGTGTTAGAGTATATAAATTATAAAGGAACAACAAAAATAACAAAATTTTGTCCATGACATTGATAGTTAAATTTGATTTCGATTTTTTATATTATCAAATTTTTAGGAGTGAAAACTTTATAACATACGTCAAATATCATTAACGCTAAATACCATTAAATTGATTAATAAATGTTAAAAATCTCAAGGACTTAACATACAATTATAAGTTATTTTAAATGAAATTTTAATTAAATTATTTTCTATACATATATTCTATATTTTAATTTTTTAAAGCAATTAGATCAAATATCAAGTCAATTTAGATAATAAAAACTCTGAAATCTCTAAACCCTAAACTTTAAACTCTAAACTCAAAATCCAAAACTCAATTCAATCTAAAATAAAAAAAGCGATCATATAAAAAATGTAAAAAAATAAAATAAAATTAATTGTGAAATGAAAATTTACAAGTTTAAACCTATTGATTTTTTTAATTATATCTACAAATTGATGAGTTCAACACCCCGTTAAAGTTATTGCACTTAAATATGACTTGCTATTATTTTTCTATTGAATCTTCAATTATAATTCAAAACCCACTAGCAGTTCAGTAATGGTTGTTTTCAGTTTTAATTTTCTTTATTTACAAAGGCCTTTCAAATGAAGAACATTCATTTTAGGCAACAAATTCTGATGCTCAAAAATCCTTTTACTTTGTCATCCGATCACGTTGTGCGTCAATGACGAAAGCTAACTCGGGATGATTTTTAAAACTGGTTTTCATTCTCCGACAAGTATCGGATTACTCGCAGAGAACCTACTTCTTGTAGTCTATCATTTATATATTAGTCTGATTTAAGTTTAAAATTTAAGAATTTAAAACTTAGATTTTAGATTTTTTAAACCGATTAAGGTTATATTTAATCTAATTATATTTAAAATTTAAGTATTAAAAATATATAAAAAGAATTTAACTAGAAGTTTATTTTAAATAATTTATAATTATATAGTGAGTTTTTGAGGTTTTCAATATTTATTAATTAATTTAATGATATTTAACATACATTAGTGTTTAGAAATTATACATAAAAGTTTTTGCAAAATAAATAAATAAAGGCTATTACAAATTGTATAAAATTTGTATTATATATATTAGAAATTTTTATATATAATTTGTATTTATATACACATTTTTTCAATCGTCTACACTTTAGCTTATTTTACTATCTTGTATATACATAATTTCCATTTTTTTGATTACTTATAAAGGTATGTATTTGAATCACCGCTATTATATTATTCATTATTTTATATATTATTATTAATGAATGATTATGACACGTCATCAAAAATTAATTTAAACAAATTTAGTTTTAATTTTAAATTTTATAATGAAATATTATTGCATAGAAACAGATACTACAAAATAATAATATAAAATACAATATAAAAATCGAAAAAGTATATAAATATATATATATTAATTAAATTACAGTTAGTTAGTTACTTAATTATGACGAGTTCAGTATTTATTTCTTATTTCTATTAGGAAACACAATCCTAGATTAACTGCATTAAGAGTTACTTGTTAAGCAAACTTTCTACATAACGAGGGTTTTATCTATCTATCTATCTATATATATAGACGGCGAGTATATAGGTATATACACATACTAGGTCTTCTTCTTTTCATCATCAATTGTCTTCGTTCGATTTTCATCTTCTCTTTCGTTTAGTATTTTCTGATCATGTCTGGTAGTGATTTCGCCGCGGTTCCTTTTGTTTTCTCGGCTCAAAAAAGAGAAGTGGTGGAGAGAGGCGGCGAAACCGATGCCCCGCGAGATTCAAGAGTGAAAGTCTGTAATTACTGTCGTAGAGGGTTCGAGTCGAGCAACGATTTTAATGGCCATCTTCGAAGACATATTATTAGTCGGGACAGGTCGATGACTAGGATTCTCCGTAGCAGAATGACTAGGATTCTCCGTAGCAACAATCTGAAGCGTGAAACGGAACGCTCTTCCGATTTCGAAGAAGATGAGGGTTTTGGTTGTTTAGTTTGCAGCAAAAGTTTCTTGTCGTTTCAGTTGCTTTTCCGGCACATGAGAATGCACCGCGGCACTGTTCATCAGCCACCGCGAACATTGTTCCCAAGTAACGACCGCAACGATATAATTGACGATGCAGCGGAGTTGAGATTTTATGACGGACCTGCTGAATTACATCCTCGGAAGAAGATGAAGACGGAAGAGAACATGGACTATGAAGATACTTTAATGGAGGAAGTTACGGCTGATAGTGAGAACATCTTGGAGCAATTCTCGAAGCTGAAGATTAAAACAAATCCAGACGACGACATGAAAGTAGATTAATGAAGATTGCTAAGGCGGTGGAACGTGAGCATCCCTGTGAGATATGTGGCAAGACTTTCGCAACAGGTCAGGCACTGGGGTGGTCACAAAACGTGCCATCGGATGAAGGATCCATTGAAGGTGAAGTTAGTGCAGGCAAAAGTCGAACAAGGATCGTGTGTGACCAGAATGTTCCTGCCTGGGTTATTGCCTGAACATGATCCTCCTAAAAAGATTCTGGATTTTGATCTTAATATCCCTTATCAGGAGTAGTTTTTAGGTTACTGTTTTAGCTTCGTCCACGTTCAAACTTTTGGTTAATTGAAATCTAATTTCAAGATTTTGTTTAATTGGTATATACATTACCTTATCTTTTGGTCATAAATTTCTTCTGCAGATAAAATTTTTGTGCATATTAGTGTTTTATAGTATCTATAATATAAGAATTCTATAATGCATACGACACTCAAAGAAATGTCATATGATTCATCCAACTAAATTAAAAACACCGTACAATATTAATATTTTTTATTAAAAAATTATGTTTAGAGATTTTGAATTAGCATGTGTATTTTAAAGTTTAGAATTTTTTATTTGAAACTTAGAAGAAAGTATTAAAATTTAAAATTTTAGTGTTAGGGTATAAAAATTAGAAAGGAACAACAAAAATGGACAAAATTTGATTTCGATTTTTTATATTTTTCAAATTTTTAAGAAGGAACTCTTTACAAAGTACATCAAATATCACTAACGCTAAATACCATTAAATTGATTAATAAATATTAAAAATCTCAAGGACTCAACATATAATTATAAATTATTTTTCATACATATATTTTATATTTTAATTTTTTATAATAATTTGATCAAATATATAATCAATTTTTTAAAAAAAAACTCTTAAAACTTGAAACCTTAAATCCAAAAAACTAAAACTTAATCCAATCTAAAAGAATGAAAAGAAAAACAAAATTAACTCTGAAATGAAAGAAATTACAAGTAAGCCTATTTGGTTTTTTAATTGTTTGTAATTTGACGAGTTCAACACCCCGTTAAAGTTGTTGCACTTAAGTTTAAAACTTAGATTTTAGATTTTTAAAACTGATTGAGGTTATATTTAATCTAATTATATTTAAAAAGTATTATAAATAAAGGCTATTACAAACTGTATAAAATTTGTATTATATATATATTAGAAATTTTATATATAATTTGTATTTATATACACATTTTTTCAATCGTCTACACTTTAGCTTATTTTACTATCTTGTATATACATAATTTCTAATTTTTTTGATTAATTATTAAGGTATGTATTTAAATCACCGTTACTATATTATTCATTATTTTATATTATTATTAATGAATGACTATGACACATCATCAAATATGAATTTAAATGATTTAAATTTTAAATTTTATAATGAAATATTATTGCATAGAATCAGATACTACAAAATAATAATAAAAAATATAATATAAAAATCGAAAATATGTATATTAATTAAATTACAGTTAGTTAGTTACTTAATTATGATGAGTTCGGTATTTATTTCCTATATCTATTAGGAAACACAATCCTAGATTAACTGCATTAAGAGTTACTTGCTAAGCAAACTTTCTACGTAACGAGGGTTTTATCTATATATATATGTAGACGGCGAGTATATAGGTATATACACATACCAGGTCTTCTTCTTTTCATCATCAATCGTCTTCGTTCGGTTTTCATCTTCTCTTTTGTTTAGTATTTTCTCATGTCTGGTAGTGATTCCGCCGTTGTTCCTTTTGTTTTCTCGGCTCAAAAAAGGGAAGTGGTGGAGAGAGGCGGCGAAACTGAAGCCCCGCGAGATTCAAGAGTGAAAGTCTGTAGTTACTGTCGCAGAGGGTTCGAGTCGAGCAACGATTTCAATGGCCATCTTCGGAGACATAATATTAGTCGGGACAGGTCGATGACTAGGATTCTCCGTAGCAGAATGACTAGGATTCTCCGTAGCAACAATCTGAAGCGTGGAACGGAACGCTCTTCCGATTTCGAAGAAGATGAGGGTTTTGGTTGTTTAGTTTGCAGCAAAAGTTTCTTGTCGTTTCAGTTGCTTTTCCGGCACATGAGAATGCACCGCGGCACTGTTCATCAGCCACCGCGAACATTGTTCCCAAGTAACGACCGCAACGATATAATTGACGATGCAGCGGAGTTGAGATTTTATGACGGACCTGCTGAATTACATCCTCGGAAGAAGATGAAGACGGAAGAGAACATGGACTATGAAGATACTTTAATGGAGGAAGTTACGGCTGATAGTGAGAACATCTTGGAGCAATTCTCGAAGCTGAAGGTTGAAACAAATCCAGGCGACGACATGCAAGTAGATTAATGAAGATTGCTAAGGCGGTGGAACATGAGCATCGATGGCAAGACTCGGAGAAGTTAGTGCGGATAAAACCCGAACAAGAATCCTATGGTAAAGTCAGAGAATGAATCACTAGAATGGTTTTGTTTGAGTTATTACCTGAACATGCTTTTTTTTAAAAAAAAAAAAATTGTTGCATTTTGATCTTAATTAATATCCCTTATTAACAGTAGTTTTTAGGTTACTGTTTTTACTTCTTCAACATTTAAACTTTTGGTTGAAAAAAAAAAATTCAATTCAAATTTGATAAAAAAAGCTTAATTTTTTAATATTTAAAATATTGGTAATCTATTTGCGCACATTTTATAAATAGAACTAATTTTTCTCTACAAATAAACTTAAACTTTACTCTAAACCTTTAACTTTTAAAACACAATTTATAACCATAAATAATAAATTTTAAATCTTACTATCTAAATTTGTGAATCTCAAAATAAACTCTAAATTAAACTCGTTCGTAAAAAATATATTTTTCAATCGTTAAAGTATATAATACTTTTTTATAAAATAATACACTAAGTTTAACCTAAATTATAAAATATAAAATAATAAATTTGATTCAAAATTATTTAAATCTCTTAATAAAAATTAAAAAATATATATATTGAACTCGTTTCATTATATTTTGTATTTTCCTTTTTAATAGTATATATTATTTACAACAATGTGGTTTTATTTATTAATAAAAAATCTAATTGGCCGAGAGAGATTAAAAAAAACCTTTATACTTTTTATTAACTTGATCTATTTTTTTTCAAATTTTCACTCAAAATTGTTTGTGATGGTATCATTATGCGACTGCTAAAAAATACTTTTATATTATGCCAATTAAAATTAAATTTACATGATAAAAAAGATCACGACACGTCATTGTTAACAAATCATGACACATCATCAAAAATAAATTTAAATAAAGTATACAATAAAATAATAGAAAAATTATTAAAAGTAGAGAAATATAATATAAAAGTAAAAATATGTATAATTAATCAAATCACAAAATAATTAATTACGTGTCAATATATTATTATATTTTTCAAGATTAACATCCTCTCTCCATCCTTATCACTTTTTAAATTAAGATTCGTACAGTCACAAAAAAATCACCTTTCCTAAAAAATCACTATTTTATTTATATATCTTATCCTCTAAATCATATAAGTTCAAAAATATAATATTTAATTAATTATTAATGTAGAGTTTCATTATTAATTTAACAAAAAACATTTTTAGTTAAATTAAAAATATAAATCATTAATGTAAACTTGGCCGTGTCCTAAATATGTCACATCCTCTCCCAATATTTCTCCTGATATTGAACAGAAAATCACAATAAAAACATATTGAATTTTGTCTTCATTCTTCGATCTTAATGGACAACTCTCGCAGCATCTCTGGGTACTGTGTTTCAGGGTTTCCTTTTCTCATCTTACCAAGATCTCAAGCTTCTTCGATGTTAACAGACAACTCACGTCGATTCTTGGGGTGTGCGTCTGGGTTTCCTTTCCTCATCATTGCCACGAATTCATCATAATTGATCCTTCCATCCTGCAAAAATATGTGCCAAAACCTTGTAAGAATTCAATACAGTACTGGCTTTGGTTGTGGTTTGGAAAGAAAATGATGAACATAGATACATTGTCTGCGTCAACTTTAGAAAGGATTTCCTTTAGGTTGCCGTCTGTCATTCCATGTTCACGTAGAGCTTGCTCTAGTTCTTCGGTCGTGATGTACCCGCTACCGTCTTTGTCAAAGTGTTGGAAGGCATGGTACAGATGATCTTCCCGGTCCATTCGATTCATGTGCACCGTTGCCGTGATGAACTCATCGTAGTCTATGGTCCGCTACCGTCTGCATCGGCCTATATGTTTTTTTTTTCAAAGAAAAACCATGTGTTTAGAATGGCCATAGTTGTTGAAATTGATGTTTGGAAATGACTTACGGCGTCCATTAGTTGTTGAACTTCATATTCAGTTAGCTTTGTTCCTTGTTTAGAAAGGCCCTGTTTTAGTTCCTCGAGTGTTATGGTCCCGCTGTTGTCGGTATCCATGCCCTTGAACATCTCCTTCAATCCCATGATTTCTTCCTCTGATAAACATCCAGCAATGACCTGCACCAGATGTTTATTTTTTCTAGGAAAATTTGTATTGAATGTTTCTCGGGAAAGTATAATGTTTGAGATGATGAATATGGGGTTTAATTAATAGTACCCGCAGAGCAACTTTCTTGAAGTTGTTCATTGCTTTAAACTGTTTGAGCCTGGGTATTACTGCGTTGTCGAGAGGTGTGTCGGGTGCTTCGCCATCTTCTTTGATCCATGGATGACCTGTTAATGGCCATGGCCATATTAACCATACAATTACATATACTGAATTTAAAGTTCAACAACATTGAACCATACTTACTTAGAACCTGCACTGCTGTTAGCCTCTGTTTGGGATCCATGTTGAGCATCTTCTTCACAAGCTCCTTTGCTTGAGGTGAAATTGCAGGCCATGGATCGCTGGTGAAATCAACGTGTCCGCGTAATATCGAATTGAATATCCCATTTTCGGATTCTATGTATCAACATTATCATCTTATTAGCTTCAAGAATCAAGACTGAAACTTGTGGTGAATACAAGGAAGTGAGAATGATATTAGCTTACCAGCCCAAAAGGGAGGAACACCGGATAGAAAAATATACAACATAACTCCAATACTCCATATATCTGCTTCTGGTCCATATTTCCTCTTCAACACTTCTGGTGCAATATAATATGCACTACCAACAATTTCTTTGAATTCTTCGCCTGTTTCAACAAGTCGGAATATCAAAATATAATGAAACTGAGGAAAACAAGGAATGAAAACAAAAGAAACCAAATTAGGGTTTTTAAAAATAACTCAACCCGACTTGTAAAACACTGATAGACCAAAATCCGTGGCCTTGAGGGGGGAATCCTCCTCCTTGTTCAAGAGTAAGAAATTCTCAGGCTTGAGATCCCTATGGATGACCCCCATAGAATGGCAAGTGTGCACAATCTGAACGACGGTCCGAAGTAACGAAGCGGCAGCACGCTCGGTGTAATGGCCCTTGGCGATGATCCTGTCGAACAGCTCCCCTCCTTCACACAGTTCCATGACCAAATGAACCGACTGCTTGTCCTCATAAGCTCCCTTGAGCTCCACAATGTTAGACTGACCCGTCAAATGGTGCATAATCTGAACCTCCCTTCTAACATCCTCGATATCCTCCTTGTTAGCAAGCTTCCTCTTGGCAATCGTTTTACAGGCAAATTGTTCCCCACTTACCTTATGAGTACACAAATGCGTCACCCCAAACTGTCCCCTACCCAATTCCTTGCCGATGTTGTAGGTCTGTTTAATATCTTCCATCGGCCGGCCAAGTACCGTGCCGATGGGGTTCTGCTTCGAAGAAGGCTTGTTTGAATCATTACTGGATGAAGTCTTGGCTGGAGGTTTTGCGGAACCATTCTCATCGGAGCTGCTAGGGTCATTGGTGCCATTATCAGCCCCGTCTTCTCCTTTGTCCTCGGTCTGCTCGGCGGGGTCACCGCCAGCGCATAAATTCCCCATCGTGGAAGTTAGATAATGAGAGATGAAGTTGAGGGGGATGGGGAAAGGGAGGGAGAACGTGGGATTTTCAGGTTTAATCTCTTATTGGAGGAAGAGGACGAATTGTTGAAAGAATAGAATTGACCAGCTTGGATTTTTGTGTAGAAATTCGAGGAACTGATGAGCGAGGTTTCAGGGTTGAGCGTTCCAAAATGTTGGACGATGCATGGTTTTTAGACAATCCTATGATGTTCCATTGGAAAACCGCTTTTTCCTCTGTCGGGAACTTCCATATAGAAACACCTTAAATAGACAAATTTGGGTGTATATTATTGTTTAAATTTTTTTTAGGAATATAATATAAAAATATTTAAAGAATTATTTGGGTATAGGCCAATATAAATATCATTTTTTAGTGGCGTGATTTATTTCTCCGTACTTTAGCCGGCTAGTAACGCCACTTTGTGGTGGCGAGTTACACTCACAGCGCCACTAAAGGGTGGCGAGGTGCTTTATTCTCTGCTACATTTCTTGATGCAATTCTCTGTATTTTTCTGCTCTGTCGCACCATGCAATCTCTTCTCTGTTGAATGGTAACGGAGCATCTTCTAGTAATTGATCAAGCTCTGTTCACTAGAAAACAAGTTTATCTTATATCAATATTCAATTTAATCCAGAAAGAACAAAAACAGGAAGAAAAGGGGGGAAATTAACCTTGGGTAAGACGATCAATTGAGGAATTAAGGAGGTCTTGATTGGCGAGAGTGTCGTGGGCTTTAGAATCGAAGCCTTTAATGAGAGAAGTAAGCATGGAGGATAAAGCTTTGGCTAACTGGGATCATCGTTGGATCAGAGTCTGGGTTTGGGCGTGGATCCGTTAAGGAATCGGAAGGGATTCCTTGGTCTGAAACGCCGCTAATGGCGGTGGCGTTGTGATTTGAACCCTGGTTTTGACTTCTTTATAACGGTTGCGAATTGCTATTTAAATTCTTGTGTTGTTGCAATAAATATTAGTAACGTAAAGAGATAGGGAAACTCCATAAACTCAGAATTCCTGAAACAGAAGCAAATTAATTAACTTGCTTGCTCACTATATATATAAAGAAGGAAGCGATGGAGTTTCTTACAGCAGGCAAATACGATCCCCAAATGACTACAATCATCTCACCAAAGCAGTTCTCTCCTGTTGAAGATGCAGAAAATATCAAGACGGCCTGCCAAGGTATCTTGTATATCAGTAAGTTTTAATTTGTAGCACACATTGATTATGTCTTCCATTTTCAGGATGGGGAACGGACGAGAAAGCCATAATTTCGATACTTGGACATCGGAATTTATTCCAGAGGAAGCTTATTAGACTAGCTTTTCAAGAGATCTATCATCAAGATCTCATCCAGAAGCTCAAATGCGAGCTCTCCGGTGACTTTGAGGTTCGTGTTTCGTTTCGGGAAAAAATGAGTTTTACGATTTAGAACGATGCGTTTTTAATCGCATTTTTGTTTGATACAGAGAGCTATAAGTCTATGGACTTTGGATCCTGCAGACCGAGATGCTGTTTTGGCCAATGAAGCCTTGCAGAAGAGTGTTCTTGACTATAGAGTACTTATAGAAATTGGATGTATCAGATCCCCTGAAGAACTCTTGGCAGTGAAACGTGCTTATAAATTTCGGTACAAGCGTTCCCTCGAAGAAGACCTTGCTTCGTTCACCGCTGGTGATCTTCGAAAAGTATGTATACGACGACAATATTATCCTGTATCCATTCAATCTTGTATATCCATAATCCTGTGACAATCGAATTCGGTCTTGTGTTGTCATTGCAGCTTCTGGTTGGACTAATAAGTGCATACAGATATGATGGGGATGAGTTTGATGAGACACTGGCACATTCCGAAGCTACCGTCCTGAATCACGAAATCCACGGTACCGGATTCAACCAAGAGGAAGTGATTCGAATCGTGAGCACCAGGAGTCACGCACAGCTCAATGCAACATTCAACATCTACAGAGACATTTATGGTCGTTCCATCACAAAGGTCTGTACAATACCTTGATCACCATTTGTTTAATCTAACATGTATTATGCACTGATCAGCTTGGTTCCATTTGCCATGTTTGAAAAAGGGTTTCCCGGGTGGCGACTATTTTTCTACGTTGCGTACCGTGATCCGTTGCATTCGAGACCCTCAAAAGTACTTTGCAAAGGTAGAACATGCAAACTTAAACGAATGCTACCTCGATGCAGATGTTTAATACATAGTATGCTGCAGGTGCTGCGAGCGGCCATTAACACGGAAGGTGTAGACAAGGATGCTCTGAGTCGGATGATCGTCACCCGCGCGGAAAAGGACTTGAAGAAGATCAAAGAGCTTTATCTGAAGAGAAACAATGTTCCTGTTGATGAAGCTGTTGCAAGAGACTGTTCCGGGGACTACAAGGCCTTTACTCTGGCCTTATTAGGGGCAGACGAAAATTGCCAATGATGCTCTCACTCGCCATTTTAATTTTTCAGAATATTAAGTGGATTTCTGTTAGACGTAAAATGCTGTTTGGATTTTCTATAATAATCAGAACATTATATTATATATGATAATATAATTATAATTCAATTGAGTATAATTCGATTCACTGTTTGATTTTCTAATTTTCTCAATCACTGAAAATTTCAAGAGGATGAGTTGGCAATGGCTCACCCAGCCTTCTCTGGCAATGTACAACAAGATGATCAAATTTTGAACATGTTCAATGACATTCTTTCAGATACAAAAACATACATACCTCTAAGCTCCATAAACTATGGACAAAGCTACTGGATTTCTTTACACCGATTACAACTCCAATCAACTTCACAATCCCAAAAACAAAAGAACAAAACAAAAGTGAGGAAATAACATTACATGCAACAACACAAGACAACATTGTTCCTCCAGCTTCACTGGTTAGTTCCAAGGGGGCGATGACGGTTTGTATAAAAAATCCTGTGAGGATATCCCATAGTTCAGATCAAGGTTGTGAAGCTGTTCTATTAGTTGGGAACGCCTTTCCTTGAAAAAATCAAGACGACTTGTTAATTCTACCAGAGCTGATGAAGCTGCAGAAGGTTGTCTTGGATGATCAATTACCTGCAAATCACAGCAGAAGCAGTATCAACTAATTACTCCACACAAGCATCAATCAGGTATAAGTCGGACAATCTACCGGTTAAAAAGGGTTCATAATCCCTGCAGAACAGAAACATGAAATTTGTCGGTGTTACCTCTGCTGCTCTTGAAGTGGATGGGATAGAGGTAGAGTTAACCTCATCCATAGACATATTAGCCGACAGCTCAGTGCTTTTAGAGTCACTGCTCGGTGACTCCATTAATTGCTTTCGAGTAGGCAGCCTGCTGCTGTTGCCAACTGCCAATTCCTGTCCCTTCACATTCCTCCAATCCGACCCTAGCAAACTCTCCTGCATATGGTTTTAAAAATGAATATCACAGTGGATAAAACGAGGACCGAACATGAAATTGTTAAGTGAGAGAACAACAAAGAAGACATTATTTGTAGGAGATAGAAAAGTTCAAAGGTTAGCATTGGCTTCACAGAACATGGACTGATGCGGAAAAGTTAAAAGGCACCAGATCAAACTAGAGCTAAAAGTTTCGAGTTGAGCTCAAGCTTTTCGTTAGTTGGTCCAGGGTCAGAAATATTATAGCCCTACGTATACTTTCCTACAAAAAGGTGTAGTTGGTCCTAATTGTTTAGCTGTTGATATCTAGGAAATTATTTCCTAATATCAAAGTCAATGCAGGCTGAAAAATAGGAATAAAACTTCTGTTATTAATGCAGAAATCAATGGTGATTTTGTGTAATTAAAATTTTCCTAGATTAGGCATTTTTGTACTATAATTAGCTATACTACATTTCTCAATAATTGTAATAAGAAAAACAGAGAAATACATTTCCTCTTCTTTATCAAAATCTATATTTTCTACAAAATGTATCCTCTGTAAAAAGGAAACAAATGAAAATTATGATCATTCCAAGGAAAAAACATAAAATGAGGACAAACAGCCTCAGTCTCAATTAAACTTGGTCAAATGGCTGGGCCTGGCTGGTTCTATAAAACTACAAAAAGTGAAATGATAAATCATGAAAGCCATCGTGATTAATTAGTTAAAATTCTCCTTGATGAAATTCCATTTCAATCCACCGAGATGCATAGATTTTTCTAAAAAAATGTCATGAAGACATACCTCTGTTCTTTGTTTCCTCTCGTGATTACAGAAGGCAAGGGTTGTATCAAAATCTTGCTGAAGAAACCTCCTTCAAAATTTATGTACATTCATTTAAGTACAAGGAAAAAAGTTGACTGAATTATTGAGTTGACTCTTCAGCAGACAAATATTAGAGACATTGTTTACTATTTCAGGTAGTTAAAGAGTGCATAGTGAAAATTTAATCAATATAAAACAAAATATAGAGCACCAATACACATATAAAAATTCATCCAATAAAGTAAGTTCAAAATCTTAATCATGTACTGACATGAGTAACTGCTTCATTTATAACTATCATTATGACCTCATGAATCTTCCATGCAACTGCAAACTAATCTTTTTGACATATAGAGCTTTAGAAATAAATGAACAGAAAGATTCAATTAACTCACTGTTGAGAGTTATGATTTTGGACATGTTGATAATGGTCACATGTGTCAGATAGAGAACCAAAATGGTGCTGCCGTTGCTGATTCAGCTGATGATGGAGTTCTGCAACTTTATTCTTCAATCTAGCCACATCAGCTTCGGCAAGAGCAATGTCCTCTAGCTCAGCCCTCGTCTTCATGTCATTTCAAGTTGTAAGAATGAGGAATTCTAGATTTATAAAAGAATAATGGTTCTCTTGACATCAGTACCAACCTTGGAATCTATTCCATGGGAAGTGGAAAACTGTCCAGACGACATGCTCAATCCAACTTCAAGGGTCGCTCTAAGATCTCTTTCAGCTTGTAACTGCTCTTGCAATCTAGAAACCTGCACAATCATTTAAAGGTAAGTAGGAACAAAAGCAATACCATAATTCTTTAATAAAAAGTTTGAAAAATTGTCCAAGAAAAACCATTCCTTCAGTTCATAAACAATTTCAATATACAAATATTCCACGTTAAATGGAAACCACAATCTTGCAAAATCGTCAAGTTAGCATGTCCGTCTGCAGAATGAATTTCAACCAGTCATCTAAGTAGAGCCATCATCCATCCAAAAAGTCTCACTTTCCAAAGGCATTTTATATTGGATATATGAAGAAACAGCAGCAGAAAGATATACATGAGCCTGTTTGTTGTTACTGTCCAGAAAATTTTAAATCCATATCTTTCATCATGTAAAGAAGTTAACGGATATTGCAATAAGTATCAAATTTAAGAATAAGTCCCAACAGAATAATAAGGCAACATAAGAAAGATACAGTTGTCGTTCTTGATGATGGGATCAAATTTAAAATCAAATGATGAACCTAACTAGAAGTAAGCAAGTATCTAATTCCACACTAAAGCAAAGAAAAAAAAGACCTTAACAAAGCACATAGTACTAATCCAAAATGATTGCAAATAAGAATTCCTAACACTCAATTACTTTCCGAACATGTAGCACAAAATATCAGGCAAGCAGATTAAGAAAAAAATATCTGCAGTCAAAATTTTAAAATAAGTGTTTAATAGATAATAGGTAAGAAGGAAGTACATCTTGTTCAAGTGCCAAGCGACGTTCATGCAAGGCTTGTTTTCTTCTTTCCAAGCTAGCTTGTAAAATAGCATTTCCTCTAGCCTAGAAGGTTGTGAGCAATATATCAGTGGAGAGAAAATATATTTGATCAGGCATATTACGATTTCAAAAAAAAAAGTAGTGGTCATTGCTTACCTCTTTTGCAATACGATGTTGTAGGTCATTCTTAGCAATCTCAAGCCTCTGAATAGCAAGCCTAGAGGGGAAAAAACAAATTGATTTTGCAAATATAATACAAATGTAAGCCATATTTAAACAGTTTTAAAATAAGAACTCAAGAGCACACTGTTTTAACATATGAGATCTTACAACGAAAACAAGTTAAAAATATAAGTAGATGGAGTTTTGAGATGCACTAAAATTCATTTTTGTGCTAAGCAAGAGTTGCAAAAGCACAAAGTCCAAGTAATAGTTTTCAAATGCAGACTACTAGTTTAAAGAAATCCAAATAATAAAGCAGAAAGGTAAGATCTAATGAGTAACTTACTCTTCTTCACCAGAAGAACCAACAGACTCCATTGACGGTGTCTTTCTGGCCTGTATAACAAAGCAAATGAAGATTCAAGTGAGTATGGATTTACTCTGTCAACGAAAACTTTAAAAATATGTAAAACATCTCATTGTGTTTCCGTGTGTGAAACCAAAGCGCGTGTACCTCCACCAATAAAATAAGGAACTACATTTAAGATGCACATATGCTTTTCTGAGGAGTGCAGTAACAGTTTTCAGAATTATGCTTGTTCCCTTATATAGTCTAAATACAGGGGAAGATGACCAACGTGCATTATCAAGACAGTCAGACATGTAAATTATGCAATTTCTAAGAAAAGACAGGATCTCCATTAACATTTCTTAGCTAGTTGATGCAGCAATCATATTTGTTATTTAAATGGATGAAAATGAGCACCCTCCCAAATTAAGTCCAGGTCAAAAGAATTTGACAAGAGTTGGTACACAATGGAGGAATTAGATAAGAGTAATATTAATGAAAGAAACTGGAGCAACCTTCCAAATTGGTTCGATTGAGCTGAAGCTATGCCACAAACGTTAAACTGAGAACAATAAATTTCATTTCAGTATCACTTGGAGTTTTATCTATTGAATGATGGAAAACTTATGGCCTAGCAGTTGTAGGCATGAAGTTTGTTTGTTTGTTTGTTAAGCTTTGCATGCAGGGTTTATCAGAAACAAGATGAGAAAAGAAAAAAAATAAACTGAGACCTGTGAGATGGAAAATCCTAGAAAGCAGTAATGAAACACAAAGTAATAATGCGAGAACTAAAAAACCTTCAACTTTATTCTAAGACTCCTTCAAAGATAATTTTTCCTTGTCTCCATCATTGAAATGATAATCTATGTCTAAGTTAATCAACCATGTATAAAATCCATTCAGAAATTGTTGAATAAGATTATGTATCTAATGCATGTAAATTAATAGATCCACACAATTACGGAATGCATCATTGAATGGTAACTTACATTGCTTCTTCCCCAAAATTTTGATCTCCTAGCAGTAATACTGGAGCCTCTAGCTTTACCAACTGGCTTCTCAATGGAAGATTCAAGTCCAGGCACAGATTTAGGATGGCCAGGATCCATTGAAGACAAAATCTCACCCATTGATCGGTAAGATTCACCAGTAGATAACACACTAGGGACATCTATCTCATTAGTTAGGTTTTCACTTCCTTTATTTTGCTTATCATGTTCCTCCAGCTGAGGATCAGGATATCTCATCTGCAAAGGGTCTACAGCTAAAGTTGAACTCTCAGCCTGAGTATTATTGTTTCTAGGGGATGCAACATCTGAACCATCATACCCAAATGCCTGTACACAGAAAATGAATGTACCAATTAGTTAAAGGATTATCACTAACGTTCTCTACCTATTTGAACAGGAAGCAATGACCAAATCAGGCATTAACACTGGACGTAGGAATATCAAACAATATATAACACAAAAACAACAAGTATTAGTTCATTCACTCTCCAACCTTATATCAAGCTAGTGTTTCTTGTAACAGAAACCTTAAACTAGATGGGATTACGTGCATAAAAGCACGTTCTTCATATGATACAGGATGAAATCATGCTTTAATAAATCAATTTCCAAAACATTAAGATTTTATGAAACTATATTTTCACATTATGAAACTATCTACGCTGAAATTCTCCTAATTAATCCTCACTGCTTTTACATAACATCTAAATACTTCTTTTTCAATTTGTCCTCTTTGATACTATCATCAAATGACAAATCCATCTAAAACCTACATACTCCATAACTCGAATTCTGTGACACATATCTCCATGGATAATCAGAAGCCTGGCTACCTCTTGTTTGCATGACATGATTGTTCAAGTTGTGTAATCACAGAGAATCTCAAAGAATAAAACAAATTATCCCAATAGCAGAGTACGCACAAAAGAGCAAGAAATGAATTGTTATCATGTATGAAACCCATCGTCTCCTCAAGTTCAACACGGGCACTATGGCACAAAAAAAATCTTTAACTATTTCCCATATCCAAGATATCCGGATGTCATTTCTGAACATTGATCATCACAACAGACATCTTAACAGTCCAGATGTGAAGTCATTGCAAGTGTTTGTATGAAAAGGTGTCAATGGGCTGGACCCCAGTTGACAAAATGAAAATGTTAGCTAAACCAAAATCAGGTCAGATCTGGCCCAGCAACCAGCGGTTCGTATTCTAAATTAATTTTTTTAATATAATATAACAATATCCTCAAGCCAGACTCCGAGCTCAAGAATCATTTCCACGCTCAGCCAAGTGGGTTAGGCAATTGACTGGTGGACAATTCAAGTGAGCAGTCATTAATGTATAATCTTTATGTTTTTATTTTAGAGAAAAGTGGGAAAAAGAACCTTGCAGTCATACATATCACTGCCTGCATAACCGCTGCTTTCACTTAATTTCCCACTGTGAACACGTTCAGGGTCTTCATCTGAGTCTGGACTGGCTTCATTTTCTGCATCATGGTAGCCATTGTCTTTCACATCTGGATTTTCATTATCAGTTGAATCTTCACTACCAGTATTTTCAAACCGAGAATCAGCTGAAACAGAACATCTTTGTAGATTTTCATCCTGAAATAACAGAAATAATCGCCACAAATAGCACTATATGAAAGGAGATCACAAACTTAGGGCTTTGATAATGCAAAGCTTGACAATATTTGAAACTAGAGCAAGAAAACATCGCAATCATAAGAAACATAATTAATGACAGCATGATCAACTCAAGTTTGCGATCAAATAATAATTCATGAAATGGCTTTGTCATCACATTCACGGAAGCTGTACAAGCTTATTAATTAATTTATTCAAATCAAAATAATTCTAAACAAGTTTATGCTTCACTAATAATAAGATGAGGGCTATAAATGTTGTGATAGAATTCCAAAAACCCAGAGCATATATAGCTTCATTTTCATGATGTATTATTTGAAAACAAACTTGGGTATGAATTATTCTAAAAGAATCTTTTTTGAAAGAAAATATACTTGGCATAAGAGATCATAGAGAAAGAATTTAGATTGATATGCTGACAATAAATCTGGGAGCATCTTACATCAAAAATGTTCTCATACTCCTCCAAAAGGGTTGCAATGATGGCTTGAGCATTTGCAGCAGCATTTGCAGCAGCAAGAAGCTGTGCAGAATTATCACCATTAGCATCAAAATCATCCTCCAACTCACATTCACCAGCTAATAAAGGACGTAAAAGCAAGGGGGCCATGCAAGCAGCTACAGCCGATGGAGTCATTCTATTCTCTTGAGAATGGGATGAGATTGTATGCATCATCTTCAGAATCCTACAAATCATGATGCATATCAAGTTATATAAATTAATAAATATTTATAACTTCTTCAGCAATATTAATAACTTCTTCAGAATATTTATAGATCAAAAGATGTTGGAAAGCACTTCCATCAATACAAAGTTCGGCAAGAATAGATATTCATGTAGATCAAGTAGCTATCTCTCTACTTTTTGTAGCCTAAACACTTCATATCGATTGAATCATTCCCACAAATGTTGTGCAGCTTGTGCGTCTTATCAAATAAAGTGAGATAAACAGATGACATACAACATTTTCTTATAAAAGAATCACAATTGAGCATCTGCTTACATGTAAAAGCATTCCGATAATTAAACAATATACGCAGCAGCAAAATCATCTTTTCTGCATTCAGGTTTCATATCAACAAGAAGTCTACCACTCATGAAGTCAGAGACAAAGCCAGGAAATGTGTAAGGGGACAAGATAAAACTTAAAAAAAAATGTGGGGGAATAGTTAAAAATAATAATTTAAAAGGGCTTAAATTAAAGGTTTTCCACTTAATCAAAGGGTTAAAAGGTTTTAAATGAGTTATTAATAATTAGGAGGGGCTATGCAATTACACCACTGGCTTCGTCCCTGCATGCAATTTTCAAGTTATAAAAAATGGAAGAAAAAAATATTTATTGTATAAAATGCATAGTTTTTTAAAAGTAAAAATTCAATCATAAGAGTTTTAATTACAAGAACATTGTAAGGAACAATAGGTGCAAACAAGGGGAAAAGGTAAACATGTAATGTTAGAAAGCAACAGGGACATTACCTTTGCAACAGGCGGCGGTTTGGTTCAGGAAACGTCTCAAATATTGCAGAGCACATTGCACTTATCCGAGCTTCCTTCCGATCAATTTCTTATCCAATAAAACATAAAGCAACGTAATTAACTATTACAGACACATTAGCAATTATACCACTAAAATGCAAAATACATTTTTAAAAATATATTATACAAAGCTAGTGAAATAATTATAGATGATAGCAGTTGCACTTGTACAGCCCAAAAAATGTACTATTTGCAGCATACTGGAATGAAACAAATACTATAAAAAACTGCTTAAAGTTAAAAGGAGCAAAAGCTTGTTCATTCAAGTCCAATCATTTTAAACGCACAAAAACAATTAGAGAGAGGTAGTGCCAACACGATAATAACAACATTAGCAGATTCAAGTCCCCTCATAAATTGATTTAGTTCCAGTGACTGCAAAAAATGGACTACTTAGTCAATCAGGAAATTGAGAATGCTAACATATAAACAGAAAACCCGTTAAGCAAAACACCCAAGATTTTTTATTTCCCATTAATACTTTTCTATGTTTCCATAATAGTAAATTATATGCTTGTTGAGTAATTTACAATGCTGATTGCTGACTGTTATTCACTCTACGCTTCTCATGTCAATATATATAAATTCAGCACACAAAAAATCATGAGTACGGTTGTACAAGGTAAAGCAAGCAAGTGAAGAATCATAACTTCACAAGTCGTGAGTTCACTTTTTGCTTTAAACATACAAATATAATGCACCATTTTCACCCCCAAGAATACATATTGAGATTTAAAATAAATATCTTTTAACATCTTATAGATAAATTTTCAAAATTCAATAAAAAATTAAAAAGAAAAAACAAAGCAAAGAGTTAAACGTACTGTATGCCTCCAGCAATGCAGTACAGCAGGATGCAGGAACTGGAGAAGAGGGTAGCTCCCTTAAAACATGCTGTGGACCAAAAAAAAACACATGATTAAGGAACATGAACTTCAATCTGATAAAATGTACTAACTACTAACAGAGCTACCTTAACACAGTCTCCAACAACATGAGCATCCTCATCAGAACCAAATTCAGTCCTGCCTACATTATGAAAAGATGATATATAAGAACATTTGGATGCTTGTTAAGAATGCAACTTATCCACTAGAAACCTTAAAAAGGGTTGAGAGATCAAGATATGCAAATACATGGATATGCTAAAATAGTCATCAAATTGATATGAAAAGATACCTTGTTCATATTCCTGAACTCTACGATCGACCTCCTCAACATCTGCAGAATGACGCAGAATTCCTTCAACTTTTGTTCCTACAGTAGAAACAATATTATGAGGTGAAAAGAAAAAAGTATTAACAAATACGCAAGAAACTATTTTCTTCGGTTTATACTTTATCCCTTCAAGGTTTCCTCTTGAAACCACAGAAACTTCCCAGTTTATTCTTCCAAAATATCCTTGTTAGTAATAAGTTTAACAAGCTCAACCAACTCATGAAGTTAAAACACTTTATCAACTATTCTAAATTGCTGGGGGGATGCAACTGCTGGTGGGTTTGAGCAATCTAGCCAAGATGATGACCCAGAAAATATGTAGAATGATGTAAAAAATAATAAAATTATCAAACGGGTGTATGTGCATAGAATTTTTTGCCTAGGTTCATCAAAATTTCACACTACAACTGAAAATGCAAACTGCAAGCCTAGCAAAGGATCTTAATTTGCTTCATGTGGGAAGGCATAGGACTCCATGCTACGCAAAATAAAAAAAATAGCAGCCAAGTGAGCGTAAGAAAAAGGAGTAAAAAAATAATTTTATTGCCAGTTCACTTTACTCCTTGATGATATTACTTAATGCAACATCAGTCTTACAGCAATTGCAATCTGATCATTTGAGCATGTACAGATAAAACCTTTGAGTTCTTAAAATAACAAATTTAAAAGATTAAGAACTCAATTTTCTAGATAAGTTTATGTGTAAGAAAAACTTCACTTTCCTTCAGACTTAAAATATCTGCGGGAGGAATAGCTCGAGTAATATAAGTAATAATAAATAAGTCCTCACTTACCAAACTTCTCAAGAAATTGCAGAGCTTTCTCCAGGAATGATGGGCTCCCATCAATATCTTCAAGCGCAAGCAAAATTGGTCTTCCAACAACCAATGATTTAGCAGTGCGTTTATCTCTCCCTAAGAAAAATTCAAGAATCTAATAAAAATAAGTAAAGGAATTGCAAAAGTATCAGTTGAGAAGGAATGATGACATCAATAAATTAAGAAACTCTGGGGAACAAACATTGATGGAATGACCCTTCAATTGTATCTGTTGTGTCACTTCTAAAAATCCCATTGTTTCCCATGACAAGTGCAGCACTTGGTGCTTGTGTGAGGGCATGTTCTAGAGCGGTCTTCCACTCGTATAAATCCTCTGATGTTTCTGCCTGAATTTGGCAAGCAACAAGTATAAATATGTCCTAAAAAACAAATACATAAAATAACAGCTGAAACAATTTTCAACTACACATGATGAACCTTAAGAGTGAAAGCCCGTCCATCACGTCCATCAGGAAACAATACAGTCAACAACTTTTTATCTTCTCTAACAACAACACTGCAATGGAGAGGAACTATAAGCAAGATTACAGTCACAAACCATAATAGAAAACAAGTAATTGCTATACAAACCTTCCAGAATTGTTCAAGTCAATACCCCCCAAAGTCAAATTAACTTCGCCACCTTTTTGTGGTAGGGCACTCTGCATGAAAATTAAAGCAATAAGCATTTGTTTTAATTAGTTCCTGAAAATAATCTTTTAATGATTCAAAACATTAAAAGGAAGATAGATCAAATTGTCCTTCTCTTTATATGGCAAAGCATCAGGAAGTGAAAATCTAAAATATTCATAACATGATGGTCTGCAACCACTCCCCCAAATTCCTATGATGACTGTCCTGTGGTGTTGCATAAAATCAATCATATCCCTATCTTCCTATTCTAAGTGCAGCGACCATGGCAACAGCTAAAGCATTGAAAAGAATGTACAGATATGTGTATAAAAAGTGAGGGGGAAGCAACGAAAAAGTTATATGATACAGCACCAATAAACATCATGCAGCTATGAACTTAATTATCAGACAACAGATTCCTAATACAAGCATTGTCTTAGGAGTTAGGCATCACATAGAAGTTAAAACTTAAAAGACATTAAACAGAAAAATTCAGGAAAAAATATAAATCACACTATAATTACTAAAATAATGGAAACAAGAGTATGTACTAACAGGATCACTTTTAAAGAACACCAAGGATGTGCGTGTGAGGATAAACCACCTCTTCTTCCAAGATTTCCAACCGATCCCTGCAGAAGTTCAATAAAATAATTAAAACAAACTATGTTGACCACTGAATCAAAGTACGTAAAAAAAATTATAATATAACTAAGCCCTGTATATCATAGATGTGATTACAGGTAAAAATTAATGAATCCAGATCTTGATTTCAACAAATATTAATATGGAAGTTGGAACAAAACATGATTCTTCACTACAAGAACATGCATTGAAAAATCAATATTTATAACACCAAAAAAGAACAAACAATTGAACATGGTTTGCCAAGAAAAACAAACATGGGTAGGTTAGTGTATATACCTACATACACAAACACAGAGGAATAAATTTACAGATAAGATTTGTGCGTATACAAACTACTGATGCAATTTATACACATAAAATTAATTCAAATAAACAACTTGCTTTTCCTTATCATTAGAACTAAATATATATAAGCTTTAGCCATAGATGTAGAAGCTATGGACATGCAGTAAACTGTTGATGCAAGTTATAACCATGAGAATAATTTAAAGGCGGGGAAGGATGGAAATGGTAGTCAAATACTTTACGAACCTTTTGAGGATATGAAAAGAGGACCACTCTTGAAAACCTGTGAAACTGACATGTGTGAAAAGCCAAAATACGAGCACCAAATACCTAGTATAAAACTAATTATATTCTTGCAAAGAGAGCTTTTAATCAATTCAAAGGAGCAGATACAACATATGAATCATTGATGGTCCCACCAAAACCCAATTTTTTTTTGTTATATTATCAGGTGATGCTATGCAAATTTAATCAATTAATGATAGAAGAAACACTTGTTTACATGACAGACTAGGTTGATTTTTCTCAAAAAATGACCAACTACTGATTGAATTGATTATACAGTGATTATTACTATTGGACTATGTTGTTGTTTTCTTGAAAATTATGAACTACCTTGAAGCTGTGACAACACATGGCTTTACCAGCTGATATTAAAACGTGACTGTAGAAAGCAAATCAAATTCAATGTCATGCCAAGCAGCAGGGAAAATATGTTAGATTGTGGACAATAAGTTGAGGCAGTCATGAGTCAACATCTATCGGAAACTAAGAAGATATTACACTTTGCAGTTCCTTAAAAAAAATAATTGTAGCAATTGGACTAGAATGAAGTGTAAACTCATAGATTTTAAAAAATGTTGGAAGAATTTTCAATCCTCCACATTTTTTTTCTTTTCTTTACTTTGTATCTATCCATCTTGATTTCGTTTTATTTTACACAATGCTTTTTAACTAACCAAGTCATATACTCAATACTCACTAGTATGAGAACTCTCTCTTTGTAACATAATTAGAAGCCGATTTTGCAGAATTCCTCAAATCCAATTAAGGAGATAGGGGACAAATTTCTTAACCAGATGGAAATTTTATTAGTGAAACAAGAAAAGCACAAAGTGTATTTAAAAAATTATTTTTAGATATTTATATATAGAAATCTAAAAATTAAAAATCATAGTGAAATTTCCAATGATTCCTCGTATGGTCAGAAGTCAGAACAACGTTATCGATCTATTTGATTTCAAGTTTTCGGAATTTTGGCTACATTGGTTTTCTTGTTCTTGGACGGTTTCTTTCTTTGAAATATAAAAGAACGCACAAAAAAAGAAACCCCCAAACTTTCTTTTTATTCAAATTCCATTTTCTTGGCAACCAAACAGAAAATAAACTAAAAGAAAGAGTAAAAAAAGAAAAAAGAAAGAGTAAAAAAAGATGTTACCGTGTTGGAGGCTCCTCCCCTTGGCCGCTCGAATGCCGCTAACGAAGCCGACATTTCCGCAGATTAGCATTGAAATATTCAATCAATCAAGAAAAACAAGATTCCTCGGCATTTCAACTTCTCAGCGAACCAGTCGTTGTCCGGCATTGAGTCAACACAGCAAATCGACAAGAACACTCCAATCGCATCAAGATCCAAGATCTTGGGGCAAATAATAAGGTAACCTTTAATCTTAGGGTTTTCCCTTCTGCAAAGAAGATTAATGGAAACAATAAAGAACAATCAATCACCACCCACACTCTGAAAATAATAATTATAATCCCTTACCTTTCTTCTCCTCGAATCTTTTTAAGAGATTATTTAGAAAGCAACAGTGGTTGTGGTAGTAATATATAAATCTGGGACTTGGGAGAGAAGGGTTGGGTTTGCCTTGCTTTTCACGTACTTCACTAGTTTTGGAGACAGATAAATAAACAGCTACGGTTATCTACGCTCGGTCTGTACTCCAAAACCAAGTATTCTGTATATCGTATCAGGGGATAATTGCTTTGCGTAGCCGTATAAATAATATAGAAATAGAGTTAATTGTAGGGTAAATTTCTAAATTCCTAAATAGTGACACATTTGAATTAATTTTAAGATTTTTAAATATTTTATTTTTATTTTAAAATATATTTTTTATTCATCTAATTAGATTAAATAAATTATTTAATATTTTAAATATATTATTTTATTACAACAAAACTTAATTTATGATTTTATTACAACAAAACTTAATTTATGTTCTGTCCATCCAGCAGAAAAACAATTTGGCCAATTACAATTTAAATTAATTGAGCTCTGCCGGTGAGTTAAATAGCTTTAAAGTCGTGTTTTAATTTTATTATTAGCTTTATATTATTTGTTATTAAATTTTTAATAAATTCGTTAATTTTACTTTTTTTTGTTTAATTTAACTAAAAGAATCGAAAATTTAACCCAACTTCTGGAAAAATTATATCATGGGTCAGTCCCACCACGTGTCCATGGGACCGACCAATAATAATTACCCACTTCATCAACTTTTCCATGTCATATCTTTTTTTCAGGTGAATCTTCACTTTAAAAATTAAAAAATAATAAGATAAATAATTATTATTGGTCGATCCCATAAATAACGTGATCAGACTGACCCATGATATAATTTCACCGACCTCTAATAATTCTAATATATAAATGATTTTGATCACGCCCCTTTTTGTTGTTATTTAGCACTTTTTTATTGCTCACGTGAACGGAGAGGGCGTGATATTTTACACTCATGTTTTACCGAATAAGGCGGTAAGCGGTGAACTGACGCTTTGTACTTTTATTATTTAAATAGTGTGAATATTTAATTAATTTGAGTTAAGATAAAATTTTAAAATATTTAAATTGATAAATTATATATGTGATTTAAATTTTATTTAAAAATGTATTAATTTAATTATAATTATTAATTATATCATAATACGCTTATATTATAATTTAAGTCGATTAGGGTCGAATTGTAAATTTATTTCTGTATTTATCAGTCAAATTTTGATAAATATTATTCATTTTTATAGTATAAAATTAATAAAAATAAAAATATATAAAACGACTTTGGAGATTTGAAAACAATCCTAGTTGATTAGCAAATTTTTTTTAATAATTTAAAAATAATAATAAAATAAGATACATTTATATGTTTTTTAAAATTTTTGAAAACATATAAATTTTTTAAACAATTTAATTTGAATCTACGTCTTCTAAAATAAATATTATTCATGTTTTTTTAAATAAGACACTTATTGAGTTTAACTTAAAAATACATTAATAAGCAATTATATATAGTGTTGTATTCCTATATATAAAAAATCATATAAAAATATATTATTAGAATTGAAAAATACAATCAAATTTTATTAAATATTTATGTTAATAAAAGAAGAGGAAAATAGTTTTTTTTTTCTTTTTTTAAACCGACTTGGAAAACCGGGGCATTTCCGGTTTGACTTGAACAACTAATCCGATAGACATTAAATTACGAGTTGGCGAAAATTTGAACTTCAATAAAAAATTTTGCCGGTTTTTTTGTTTTGTTTATAACTCTTTCTCCCCATCTAGGGTTTTGCATCTCAACGTTTAACAAAACATGAAGAGGAAACTCGATACTCGTTTCCCAGCCGTAAGCATTGCATTTCCTTATTGTTTCGTTTCAGAAATTTATCGAATAACAAGTTGAAAGGCTTCTTCTTCTTCTTCTTGGAGCATTATCTTTATTTTTACAGGTTTCTTATGAAATTCGTTTATTTAATCTTAGTTGATGTTTTCACAGGCTCGCATAAAGAAGATTATGCAGGCTGATGAAGATGTTGGAAAAATCGCCATGGCCGTTCCTCTGCTTGTTTGTAAGTACTTTTGAATTTCTCTCATAAATACACATATTTTGTAGATTTGTTTTATGTTTTGTTCGTAAAAGGAACTTCCCGTTGGTTAGAACTTGAATTTTCACTTTGGAATCTTAGGTTTGACTAGAATTTAGGGGTCAGAGGGGGCTATTAATAATTACCCCTGTTGAAGTCTGATCTTTAATGGACTTTCTTATATATATTTTTTAATGTTTGCAGCTAAAGCATTGGAATTATTTCTACAAGATTTATGTGACCGGACATATGAAATTACTTTGACGAAGGGAGCTAAGACTATGAATTCTTCGCATCTGTAAGTGAAATTTCTGTTTTTACTCCCTTTTTTAATCTTTTAGCAATCTTTTGACATTAGGTTAACTCTGTTGTTGTTATTGCAGGAAGCAGTGTGTACATGGCTTTAACGTTTTCGATTTTCTCAGAGAAATTGTTGGTAAGGTGCCGGACCTAGGTGGCTTGGATGCTGCTGGAGAGGAGCATCATGTTCCGAAAAGAAGGTTTGGATGGTTCTGTACTTATAGGTGAATGTACAAAGCAAGCTGCTCATCCGTGATGTTGCTAATGTATATATTTTCTTATTTGCCAGGAAAGTCGATGATGAAGATGAGTCAAAGAAGAGCAGAATGGTAAGTCAATTCATTCTTTTAACTTATCATCGATATTCTCCTTTCTAGTTTGTACTCTCTGACCTGAAAAGCAGTTTGGATTGAGCTATAAGAATTGTGTCGTAAGAAGAATGCACTTGAAACTTGCAAGATAGAAAATCTTATTTTCTGTTTCGGGTTAAACTTTAAGTCTTGGTAGAAATTCTAATTCATGATACTAGTTGCTTATGCAACCTGAAAATTGTGCTCACTGTAACCTTTTCTTTTTAGCACGAGACTTTCCATGTTTCTAGCAGTGGCAGAGGACGGGGTAGGGGAAGAGGTAGAGGTAGAGGTAATGGTAGAGGGAGTCGAACGGCAGGGAGAGAGACTGCTTCAGATTGTGCAAAGCTTGAAGATGACACAGACAATTCTTATTCTGAAGAAGAGCGTACATTAAGCTTTGACAGGCACAAGACTGATGATGTGTTGGAGTCTGATGAGTTGAAGAAACCTAAACCAGTAGGCAAGAATATCGAAGCTCCTGTTCGGAACTTTGACCTCAATGCAGATTTGGATGAGAATGGGGATTCAATCGCATCCGTTGCTGCTGCTAGTCCTAGAACATATGACATACCTGGAAATAAAGAAGAATACCCCGGTTGGTCACTTTCTGAAATCGAAAAGATGGCCATTGATCCCATTGAAATTGCTAATTTGAACAGGGGAATAGATGACGAAGATTACGACGAAGAAGGATAAGCGACCGAGTTTCTGCTTTAACGTGATGTATTATTTCATACATGTGCAGTTCTGCATTCAGCATTGAAGAAAAAATGTGGAGGAAGCTTAGAAAGAAAAGGAAACACTAAAAGGTACATTCTAGATTAGTCTGATACTTTTAGCATTTCTTTTTCATTTCTCTAGGAATTGTAAAATAGTTTTACACCATATGAAACTGACCGTAGTTCTCAATTCTTTGAGTTATCTGATGTGTTAAATTGTCTTTATTTCAAGTTGAAAAGTAGGTTTTCATTGCTATATAAAGCATCTTTTGACTTTTGTTGATGTATTTGAGGAAATCCTACTTGTATAAATAGCATTCAAGAACAAGCTCTTGTTAGTTTCTCTTGCAGGCTAAATGAGGTCATATAATTGATTTTTTATTTATAATTTAGTACATAAAATTAATATTTTTACAATTAAGTCTTCTAAAATTATTTTTTATGATATTTATTTTTTGACTGATTCAATTAAGTGTTTGGGTTGGATTTAGATTTAAGATATTTATTTTTCAGGTTGAGTTCGGATAAATTAAAAATCAGACTCGACTGCCCATATGTAATTGGGCCGAACCAAATGACCCTAGACATGAATGATGCCAATAATTGGCAACCTGATTTCAGTCTTTTGAGTCACTTTCATGCCAAGTCAAATTTGGCACTCTTTTCCTTGATCAAAGGTTTGGACCACTACAATTGACTGTTCGATCAAAGTTTTATTTAGTTCTAATTGTAGAATGTAACAAGATTGAAACTAGAAAATACAGACAAAAGAAAAAGGCTTGATACACACAATAGAATAATGTCAGCAATTGGGTATGAATCAAATTTATTTACATACATATGTGCACGAGAAATTAGATCATGAGTCATCATATTATTCGTTGTTCTAACCAATCAGATTCATCTATTTCATATTTTTAAGGAAAATCATCTCTTTTTCTTACATGTAATTAGTGAGTGGGTAGTTATCAGACAATTACTTAAAGATAAATGAATCTGATTGCATGGACCACGATGACGTGGTGAACATCATCACTTCTTTCTTACATGTAATTAGTGCGTGCACAGTTATCAAACAATTACTTAAAGATGAATGAATCTGATTATATAGACCATGGACAACATAGTAAACATGTTTCATGATATAATTTCTCCTATATACACACATTAATTTATTCTAACACATTAAAATTTCTCTTATTTCTAAAACGTGGAAATAATCTAAACAAATAAAACGATTCAAAACTTTCACCTAATCCCACTCATGTAAAAAGTTGATGTGGTTTGACTACAGAGATGGGTAATGAGTGAAGTTGGAAGATGCATTCAAATTAAATTAATTTTTTAATCTAAATGATTAAAAATAAATACCAGATGTTTTCAAATACCTATTATAATTATAAAAATACTTTAAATATTTAAAAATATTACCACTAACCCTCACTTTTTTCTTAAATAAGTAAAATAATCCCCCATGTATATATTATTAATAAATTCTAAAGTTATTAGGGTGATTGAGCTAGATCATCAAAATTAATACTATATCTCATCTCTCTTAATCTTGTCTAATCAACTCAGTAGTTTTAACTAATAACATTATCTTCACCCAATGCAGATCAAAGCAAAGAATTTCAGACATAAAACCTATGAACTCAGACATAACACCATCAACAAACACACACCATACGACTGTAAACACAATTTATTACTACGAAACATACCAAGACACAGACATAAGTAATTATAAACTATAATTTTGGAGTGTTTGCGACAAGCCTGCTTGACTCCCCTCATGCCATGTAAGAAGGCAGGCAATAGGTTTTGGCTAGCTTCTCAGATGGCATTCAGGGAGCCAGGCAGATTCAGCCACCATCTACTGAACGAATCATACTTACAGACTACAACAGCTTTCTGATGATGTTCTTGCCTTGTATTTCCATGGAAGCTGGGCGTAGGATTGAGATACTTCACAAGGAAGGAGAATTTAAAGGAGAAAGGAAGCAAAGGCAAAGACGAAAACAAAGTGGCAGAGGCGGCAGCAAGTGCTGTATTTAATTTTTTCCTTTTGGTTTTGGTCAATACAAAGACCCTATTTGCCTCTTTGGAACAAACAGTTGCTTCCATGCATAAAAGCCAAAAGGCACTTGGGTTGTACAGGCATACAGATTTGGATTTTCTGCCATCATTTAGGGTTAAAATTAGATAATTAAATTATGATTTAAGGTTTAAAATTTACCGTCCAAAATTAAGATATAAGAATAAATATATTTAAGATATAGATGATTTTTATTCGATAAAATATATATATATATATATTATGATGCAGCAGTGGAGTAGGATTAGCTGAGGGCGTAGAGGGACAGAAAGGTTAGCGTGAGTTTCCATGGAGGAAAGAAGTACAATCAAAAGTAATTAATAAGACAAAGGCTGGTTGTAGTCTTCTTTAATGAAGGAATACACCTTTTCAATTATGGTCAACGTAATAAAATTTAGTGAAAAAAAATCATATTTGTGTTAGAAAATAAGAATTTAAATTATTTTGTTTATTAAATATATATTATTAAAAAAATAAAATATTTATGTATAAGTAGGACTTATTATTTAAAAAATATTTCAGTTATGGTATTTATTTCGACCAATCAACTATCATTTTTTTATTCTTTTAATTGAAATTGATTATTTTAAATAATAAATTTTGTATATTTTTTTCATGAAACTTCTATATCAAAATATAAATCTTTAACTAAAATTATTAAGCAGAGAGATTAGTTAACATTTCATGTCTAATAAATGCCTGGCACTATCATTATCATGTAATGAGAGTTGATAAACAACCAACTTTTCATAGCTGAATTGACAATAAATTTCTTTTTGAAAAAAAAATAAATGTAACATTAATTTTGTACAGTAAATTTGGTAAAATATTCCTTTTGGGAAAATCATTTGAAAATCTGCTTTCCATCAAAAATTATTTAGAATGATGGACAGGGAAAAAACGGGATAGGGTGAAATAAATTCTATTAGGGGCGAGTGGTGTCGGTTTAATTATTGTTCCAAGTGCCAACCCAATCAAGTTGGTCTTCCTGTCCTGTCCTGTATTTTAATATCAGGACTTGTTAACTTCTATATAAGACACGTGATTTTTTTTCTCTGGTTCTGTTTTTTAGGGTTTTATTTAATCTGCTGTTTATTTGAGAGAATTAATAACTTGATTAGTGTTATTCCTTTCTTATCATTTACTCGGTTCTAGTAATTCCATGCAAATGGCAGGGACACAACTGGTGCTGTTTCCATAGCTTTTACAGGTTTCTCAACTGTCCACAAAAAGCCATTATTGAAACACAGCTCTGCCTCTGGTTCTTACAGGACTTCAGTTCTGCAATTCTCCACCATTGTTTCCTGTCTTCTGGTTTTCATGATCTGTCTCTGCCCTTGGCTGGTTTGAATCCCTTGAAAAGTCTGACGTTAATTACCAGAAATGGCCTCATCCAATCTCAGTAGCAGTCCTTTTGGTGAAAGAAGGGATGACTTATTTCTTCTCCAGTGATTATGACGGTGAGCAATGGCCAAGGGTTGCCCAAAGAGACGAAAAAAGTAATTCCGTATTCAGGGAATTGAACCCGACGTGAATCGAACACGCAACCTTCTGATCTGGAGTCAGACGCACTACCATTGCGCCACGGATCCGGATGTTTGAAGGACTGAAGGATTCCATTTAGGGCGAACAAAACTTTTTATAAATATAATTAAAAAATTTAACTTTAAATAAATTAAAGTTTATAGATTAAAATGATGGATAATTAAAATCTAAAGATCAAACTTTAAAATATTTAAGATTATTTTTATAATTTTTTAAACACAACAAAAATAAAACCTAAGACACAGGATACCGGCCATCTACTTTGGGCCCTTCGAAATATTGCTAAACCCGAAAGTGGGTTCATAATTTCACATAACCTGTTTTATTTCTAAATTTCACACCAACATAATAATTAAATTATCTTAAAATCTGTTATAGGAATAAAAAAAGTGGATTAGCTATAGAAATCAAAGATTGGGCTTGAAAGATGGATTTGAATTTATCTCTCTTGTAACACCCTCAATAGGACCTAGAAGGATGAAGCTATGGAACCATTGACTAAATGATAAATAAAGTAATTAATTAAAGTGGTTAAAGGCTTGTATCATGAAAATTAAGTTGGATTTTATGAGATTAAACATTTTAAATAAGTTGAGAATTAAGGTTAACATGAAATGAAGGGAAATAATTAGCTAATTGAAAAGTAGATGTTATATGGTAGGCCAATTAATTAAATCAAAACTTAATTGAAACATAAGAGAAATATTAAGCTAAAATTTAGGATGTAATTGCAACAAGAGCAAAGCAAGGGAGTTTGCATGTAATAAGAAAAGATGGATGGGAAAAGTTGGGCAATTAAACCAAAATTTAGACACATGTCAAAAGAAGAATATTTTAATTGATTAAAAAGCTTTATTTGATAAAAGAAATAAAGTGCCATCTTCCTCCTTTTTCCACACCACCGAGAAATGAAGAAATGAGAGAGGGAGAGAGAAAGCTCAATCTTTGTCAAGATTTCACCATTTAACCACCAAAATTAAAGGGTTTATGAGTGATTTTGATAGTCATGGAAGGATAAAGAGCAAGAAAGGCTTAGAGAAGTGATCATTGATGCTATTGAGAAATCTTGAGAAAGCAAGGTAATGTTTTGCCCTTTCCTTAGGAGTTGGTGTTGCATTTAAGTTTTTAGAAATTGAGTTTAAATTAGCCATGGCTTGGTTATGATGTTAGGATTCATTTAAGGGGATTTCAAGCTTTACATGGAGATGCATTTGGTCTAGGAAGTCAAGACTCAAGGTCTTGGTAAGTTCTTTTCCCTAAACCAAAAATTTGGGGGTTTTAAGCAATTGGATTTTTGGTATGATTATATGAAACTATTGTGTTGAATTAGATTGTTAGAAGCCTAATCAAAAGTTAGAATTGGTTGGGCATTTGTTATTGAAGCATGAAGGAGTAGGTTAGGAAACTTGAATTTGGGAATTTTGTAATGGTTACATAGGTGTTATGGATTCGAGGTGTTGCTGTAAAATAAGTTAAATGATGTTAATTTCATGTTTGAAATGATAGAAAAATTATGAGAACAAGATTGGGTTAGGAATTAAATTTGTGAAGTGAAAGTTGGACAAATTTGCCTAGAAATACAGTTTCGGGTAGCTACTTTGATAAAATTCCCTAGGTCGGGATTTAAGGAGTTTAGATCTGAAATTTTAGACTATGATACTCATGTATACCTAGTTTAAGAGGAAATTTACGGAACTTAAATCTGGGTCCGGTAGAGGAAGATATAAGCTGTTCCGTAAGGCTACCCGAGCAGTCCCAAGAAAAATCCGACTAGAACTATTCGAATTAAATCTGGAGTTGTTCGATTAGGAATTTAAATGTAAGGTTAATTGTACCTTGTAGAGGATTCTTCTATCTTTCCAACGAGGTATAATGGACTAAAATCGGACATCGGGGCTAGGAGATACGATCGTTTCGCTACAGGGTAGCAAAATTGTTCATAAAGGGGCAAATGTACATGCTTGTAATTGTTAGGCTTAAGATTGTTTGAAATGTACAATTGAAGAAGTATTAATACAAGCTATTATATGTTAATTGTTAGATACCCCGGGAGAAGAAATTAACGAGGATCAAGAGAGGATCGAGGCAACAAAAAGAAGAGGCAAAGGGGTTGTGATCTACAACTCGTGATAGCTCAGAATATTGGTGAGTGTAGCAAAACCTTAGGGTTAGGAACTAAGGTTCTAACCATTTGATTATTTGATTTATTATGCATTGTAACCGGATTAAATAAATATTTGACAATACGGGAAGGAGGACTAAGTGAAAATGACTTGTTTGACTTTATGTTTGAAGTACTAGATAATAAACTAGTTTAGAGCATTTGCATAGCTCGGAAATGCCGAGGTAAGTATTGGCACGCGGCTAAGGATGCCAGGTATGTTAGTCATGCATGAGTTATGTCCATTATATGTATATGTTTGATATGTTAGCATGACTTATGCTTTCGAGTTCGGTAACATGATCACACGTATATGCTCTGATATGTTAGCATGACTTATGCCTTGGATTTTGGTAACATGTAATATGTATATGTTTGATATGTTAGTAGCATGACACTTATACTTTGGACTTGATAGCATGACTTGATGCTCTTGATATGCCATGTTATGTACCTCACCCATGACAAGAATTTGATTAAGTAAAATGGGAGACTAATTGAATAAGAAATCCTGATTGAGCCTTGGGTTATAGTTGGTCATAGGTTGTACGGCATGCCTAGAGTCTGAGCTCATTTGTTAGTACTTCGGTGCTTCTGATCAGTACTTCGGTACTTCTGTTGGTACTATGGGTACCTTTGTTTGTGGTTAGTCACCATTTGTAGATACCATGGGTATCTTTTGTTAGTGTCCTAGTGGCACTTTTGTTAGTACCTTAGGGTACTTCTGTTGACTCGTTACCTAGTCTAACTATACCAAGGCAACGTTTGAAATTGATTTGGAAGATTAAAATTAATGTAATTGCTAATAAGCATTTGACATGATTTGAACTTGCACATTTGATATGTACTTGCCATAGGGCATTTGTTATGAATCGAATATGAACATTTGCTATGTACTTGTCATAGGGCATTTGTTATGAATTGAATACGAACAATTGATATGCACTTGCCATAGGGCGTTTGATATGAATTATGAGCATTAGATATGACTTTGCCATAAGATATTTGTATATGACTTGTCATTGTACTTGAGCATGATTATATGATGTACTAAATGCCATGTATAAATGACTTGTTACTCATTTGATGTATTTCATTTGTTATAATCCATGTCTAAATTGGTTAGACTTAGGCTACCTCACTAAGTACTTCTTAGTACTTACGCTCTTTGTTTCCTCCTTCCCAAACAACAGGTTTACGAGTTAAAGAAATTGACCAAGCTTGAACCGAAGCAAGGACACGGAAGCAAGTCAAAGTATGGTATTTTGATAATTTTTGTAACTCCTAATATACGGTGGCATAGTGATCATGATAGACTAGTATGTGCATTTTGATAGCAAGCTTATAATGTGTATATATTCATATGATCATTTAAGCTTTTGGTTTGTAAGCCATAAGGCAAACCTTCATGGTAGGCTAGTCTTGTATGTTTCGGGTTCTTGGTTATGGTTGGCATGATGACTTGGAAGCATGCATTTAGTATATGATTAAATTATCTAGGTGTCTAGGACATGTGGACTTAGGGCCTTAGCAAGAATGCTTAGGTAGCCATGGAAAAGATGAGGCTAGTTGTTTGACCTAAATTGGAATGAATCAAATATTGAAATGCATGTTGAATTGGCTAAAAAGAATAAGTTTGGTGAACCAAAATAAGATGCCTAAGCATGTATAATGATCCTTAAGGCTTAGGGTTGAGTTAAGGTCATTTAGATAGCCTCCTTTTTAAATGTCTGAGTGTTTGAAAGCCATGAATTTGTCATCCTCGAGCAGGGGTATCGATACCACCTTTGGCAAAAACATTTTGTATCGAAACACGTTCCGATACTGGGGATTCCAGTAGCCATTTGGTATCGATACCCGTTTCGATACTGGCTACCCAGTCTTGGTCAACGGGTCAACACCAAGGACCGATATCGATACCTGGTTCGATACCAACATTAGGGGTATCGATACCTTCTTCACTGCATGGGTTCAAATTTGATAAGAATAATTGCTTGACTAATAAGGTATAATTGATGATAGTTAAATGAAAACATTTTGATATAAAAGTTTGACCAATTTAATTGAAGTTATAATTAATTAATGAAGAGTAGTTAAGTTTCGAATTAGAAATTGTTTAAGTATCCAAAAAGTTTTAAATTGGTCTCAAACTTGGATAAGTAATATAAGATCCGATCCGTAAAATGAACAATTATTATTAATTTTATTAAGGAACTTACTTGCAATGTTATGTAAATAAGCAAATTGTATAAATTTGACCAACCCACAATGTTTTACAATAAGTCATTTGTTTGAATTTTGATTACGTTATTCGAGTTTGTATGTCCGGTTGACGCCCCGTCTCCTAACCCGGGGCGAGGGTGTCCCATCTCTTCTCCATTTTGTTGTTGGAGGACAGCAATTATCAATAACATAGAAAACAACCATGGCTGTTCACTACTACACAAGAATGAAGATATTGGAGCAAAACAAGAACATTAAAACAACAATACGAAACAACCATGAGTAAATCTCAACACATTTACACTTGGAGACATGGTTAACTCCAATGTTCATTTCACTTCTTTCATGTTCTCTTCAGTTTTCCAGACAACATCTTTCAGACAGGTTGAAAGGTTTTTGTAGAACTGCAGAGAGAAAAAAACGAAAACACCCAGAAAATTATAACATCTTCCAGACAGGTTGAAAGGCTCATGTATGTTGGTATTTAAAGACCAGCAGACAGGTTTGTAAGAACAGTTGTGTGATATTATAGAGATGATCCAAGGACTATAGGCCATTACACAACTCGGAAAAACATAACACTATAAGGGTAGAATTGCAGGGTACCTTGTTGAATTCCAATGTGTCCCCCTTTGCTTTCCGAACCTTGACCATATGAAAACAAGGTGCCACTTGAAATATCTGATTCACAAAACAAACAGTTTGATCAGTACAAAATATAAGCAAGGCTTTAAACTGAATGTCACTTTAACTGTAAGTTACCTCAGTGGTGACATTAAGGTTCCCTTTCCTTCCCGCTTTCAGATTCTGGAGTTTCATCTACATAAGACAACACAACATAAATATAATTTTTATATATAAAAATTTGATAATTACCTTCATTATATTTATATCGTGTAGGATTTGTTCACCCTGTAGTTTCTCTTGTGGACATCAAATCCCAGAGGCTTTACAGCTTCTTCGATTTTATGGATAATCTCATTAGCAGGGCATTTAGATGTAAACCTTGTTTCCTTCTTAAACTCCTGCAGAAAATAGAACCACCAACAGTTGATTTTAGTACAAAACTCGAATTTCTAATTTGTAACCAGTCATGTTCTAGTTCATCATCCAAAACCTTGGAGACCTATTGATCCAATATTAGAAACACTTAATACTTTCATAACCCAACTTTATAAACTTCTAAATCAGTGCCAGATCGTTATCAGTTTTGATAGCCTATCATACTGTGGATTTCGGATTTCTGTTCTGATGATATTAAAGTCATGCAAATGAAGTTGAGAAAACGAACAGCCTCTTAAAATACAAACCTCTTCTGCATCAAAAAGATTCTCGAGGTTTAAACCTTTTGACATAGAAATTAACTCAAAAGCGTTCATGGGTGTTGGTTGTTGTTCTCTCCTTTCCGTCACATGGAGCTCCTGTTACATAACCAACACTTGGAACTTATTAAGATAAAAACTTAAAGAAGCACCAAATAAAACAGCAGCTTCTTCAGTATGTATATGCCAATTGTTCTATAAGTTAGAGAAAGATTGCATCAACTTACTTTATAATCCTTAAAAACAGCTTCAACGTCATCTATATTTGTATCATCTTTCTCCTCAAAAACAGGAGGTTTGTAATCCTTTTTAAACCATTCATCCTTCAAAATTTCAGGGATCGTAATGCGCTGCAGCATAAGAAAGAGATATGTAGGCATTAGAATCACACCAAGAGGAAATTATTACAGAAAAACAATACAAAAGTTTGTTAAGGAAAAAAATTTCCTAACATTAAAGGCCAACATATGCATGACTACATGCAAGCAGAGATGAACCTTAAAGCAGAACCCTCCTGCTGGGAAAGGCTTTGTTATTTATTTGTTTTGTTGTTGGAATTAAAGAAATTAGTCCTTTTCGTACATATACTAGTAGTTGACATTGTAATACATAGATAAATAGTAAGGGGCCATCAACTTCAAATTCGGAATAGATGATCGATATAGATGGACAGTAAACTCTATTGGTGGAGTTGATGAAAAATGAATCATAAAGAAAGATACAGAGGCATAATGTAGTTAGATTTCCTTAGAGAATATATGCATAACACAAGTTAGAAATCTTTCAGAGGAGGAAAGAGGAAAAAGAGAAAAAGCAGATAGGATTATACATTTTTAATATCCATTCTGCAGATTTCTCGGACTCCATCTCCCACGGTAATGTCCGCTATCAAGGAAAACATGTTAGACTATATTCTCGAAGATGGGGAGGGGGAGGGGGAGGGGGAGGGGAGGGGAGGGGGGGGGGGGAAACCATAAAAACATAGATTTGTACTCTCATACCTACGTCAAAAGGAACAATGTTTCAGGAAAATCTGTATTTCACAGAATCATTATACATTCAGCAAGAATTTATCTATTTTTATAAGCTTTACTTTAGTATAGTAATATACAATATTATCTCACTTTCCATATTGGAATCTTTTGCCCCCTTCCTATCACAGAGTATAGTCTTGAAGCCTAAAAAACATTCATGCATAATAACTTACAGTCATCGGGTTTGGATCCAAGATTCGAGTTATAAATTTCATCGCGCTAAAAGATAGCCAAGGGGGGCAAGTGAATTCAGCTACAGATATCTGTACATCCAGAAAATCAGCGTGAAAAACAGGCAACACGTAACCATGGATAACTGCAACATGCAATAACAAAATGCAAACCTTTCTGTACAGGTTCATAAGATTTGAATCATCGAAAGGCAAGTAACCTGCAAGCAACACAAAGAGTATCACTCCGCATGACCACAAGTCTGCAGTTGCCCCATCATAGCCTCCATCATCAAGGACCTATATATAGGAAGAGAAAATTGTTAACAACCGGGGCTCCTAAGGGGTTAAACAAAAGGTGGAAGAAAAAATAGTGTGCTTAGAAACAGTTGTCCGCACCTCAGGAGCAACATAATTAGGTGTTCCACATGTAGTGTGCAGGAGACCATCATCCTATAAATTCAACTTCGGATTAGAAATATTTCTGAATGTTCTAAAGTCATCAAAGACACACAGAGACATAACCGGTCTTGTACATTTACAGAACCGGTTACATCAGTATTCAGGAGCTTAAAAACTTACATGAATGTTTAAATAAGTAGATAAAAAGTCTGAAAAAGATGTCATAATAATTACGTATCGTGTCGAAGGAAAAAGATGTCATCATTACCCTGACTTGCTTAGATACTGCACTCAATCCGAAGTCTGAAATTTTGAGGTTACCATAAGCATCTAATAGCAAATTTTCAGGCTGCAACAAAATCAAGATGAAGTATAAATGAGCATCATTTCCTGATAGCATAACATGCATGCATGGAGACATATCAGGTATAAAGATACTGTTATTAAAGGATGCAAAGTTAAAATACCTTCAAATCCCTATGGTATACTCCCCTGCTATGGCAATAATCAACAGCATTGATGAGTTGGTGGAAATATTTCCGTGCCTCATTTTCTCTCATCCGTCCATTGATTACCTTCAGAATTAAGAAAAGGTTAAAGTCAAAGATGTAAAGCTAGCTACCCTTAAAACAAGTTGCAATTATTAATACGATATCAAAACTAGGAAATATATTAGGGCAACTCAAGGATTAAAGAGACCATGATCACAAATGAGGTTCTAACATAAAATGTTCAAGATTCACCAACTCACAATTTTGTCAAAGAGCTCTCCCCCAGTGATGAACTCCAAAACAATGAATATCTTTGTCTTGCTTCCCATTACCTGAGTAAAAACATACAAATAATTCGATACAAACATCCAGAGCTTTATTAATTCTTCAAACGATACACGAGTGAAAATGATGAAGCATACTTTTCTACACACTTAATGTTGTTGACGGACAATTATTAACTGATCAGAAGGCAAGATAAAACCATGTAACAAGAACAGAAAATGAGAACTTCTTATGTTCTTTTTTTTATCTTAATTATATGTGAAGCATATGTCTTTCCAAGCCAATACTTATTTTTTGTTGTAAGAATTGACAAAGACACTAGCAAATAACAGCCAAATCATCATATAATGCTCAAGAATAGAGAAAGAACCTGATATCTCGAAATCGAGATATCACGATGCCACCCATTTTACTGCTAATGCTAAAGATAAAATTGAAGGGGGGGTTTTGTTTCAGAATACATTAATGAAACAGATTTCAAAACCCCAATCCATTATTGAGGAATATGGATTTTACTGCATAAAGCACAATCCTGAACTGAAAAACCAAAAATAAAGAGAATAATGAGTAGATGGTGCATAGATCAGCCCCCCCCCCCCCCCCCACGAATCCGATCGACCTACTACAACACATATATATAGAGAGAGAAAAACCTCATATAATCGGACGACATTCGGATGCTTTATCAACTTCATTGTTGCTATTTCCCTCTTGATCTGCAAAAGCAAGTGGGAGGACAACTAAGAAATCAAGTTCCTTCAGATATCATGAAAGCAACATAGTAATTAAGAAGAGAAAAAATAATGGTTGAAAAGAAACCTGTTCAGCCATCTTATGCTTGACAACCTTCTCTTTGTCAAGGATCTTAATTGCCACAGGTTCCCCCGTCTCTGAATTTCTTGCAAACTTCACTTTAGCAAATGCTCCTTCCCCAAGAGTCCTTCCTATCTCATATTTACCCACACGGCGCTTAATTTTAGTTTGACTCATTCAGGTTATAACTTGAATTCACTTTTTGCAAGCTCTGGAATCCTGTTCCTGAGAAAAATATCAACACATAAATCCCAGACCAACATCTTTGTCACCCGGTTTTACAGTTTTACACAACATCAACCATAAAAGAAAGGGTTAGAACACCAAAAACATGAAGCAAAAAGAATGTAAGAAAGTTAAATTTCAATTTCAACACTTTGTGGAAATGCAATTTGAAGCAAGAACATTGGTTTTTTATCCATAGATGAAAGACAAATGTCATTGAAACAACATCAAACACAAAAACAAGAAAATCTATGCTGAAAACCAGAAAAGGGTAAAAATCCCAGCAAAGTAAAACAACCAAATCTAGCAAGGAAGACAGATCAATGTCTAAACCATTTGCTGATTCAAGAAAATCAAGAATTACCCAGAAAAGCAAATTAAATTTTAAGCTGGAATTGATTTCACAAACGCTGAAGTAAGGCCTACAAGGGTCAAGAAACATCAACCAGCAGTCAAAACTTGATCCCTTTCGTACGAAAACGTACAAGCTTCAAAGAAAAATTCAAGAACGCACAACAAAATAGAACGCACAATTAAATAATTGAATAACATTTATAATTATACATGTGTATGATTGGAAAGAATGACAATTACTGGAAGATAAAAAGAAAAGTGCCATACTTGAAAGATTGGATAAGAGAGGATAATTGTGGGTGGAAATGGCTTTGGAGTTGTTTCAAGAGGCAGATATCCAGCAAAAGAGCCGAAATAAAGGACTTGATATACGGTAAACGGAGCTATAATGGAGCTGAGACTATATAACCAGACAAACTTTTGCCGCCTGGCACCATCCTGTCTCATCTCTCAACCAGCGAGTTTCTGGGTTAAACGACAAAAATAGGATCATTAAGTTCTAATAAAATAAATTTTAAAAATTATATATTCTTAAAATAGTATTAGGATAAAATACTTCCATAATCATCAACTAATTAAAGATATATTTATTTCCTACAATTTAATTTTAATCCAAAAAATTAATTATCTAATCAAATAATGATACATTATCCTTCAGTTATTCAATTTAATCCAAAAAAATTATTTCTTTCGTCCCATAAATAATATTTTTTATTGACTTTTAAAAATTAATTTTTTAAAACTTTGACTATAATTATATTAAATATTTTAAATAATTAAATTTATAAAATATATATTTGAAATCTACTCAATTAGAGGTTTTTAAAATATATTTTTTCATATTTTTATCAATAATAAATTTTAAATAATCAATAGTCAAAGTTTAAAAAATTTAACCCAAAGAAATCGATAAGATCTTTTATTTTTGAAACAGAGAGAGTATATAATAATTAAATTTATTTAATTACTATAAAATAATCTATATATATAATGATGAAATTTTAAATAAATTATAATCTTAATTTAAATAAAATTAAATTAAAAATTAATTATCTAATCAGATAATGACATATCATTTTTCTGTCATCCAATTTAATCCAAAAAAATTAAAATAATAATTAAATTTATTTAATTACTATAAAATAATCGATATATATATTGATGAAATTTTAAATAAGTTTAATGGTTATTAAATTTTAAATAAAATTAGGGATATCAGATGTCTAAATTTTGATGTTATAAATAAATATTTATGCTAAAAATGATAATATATATCTCTATAAAATCTAAATTAATTAATAAATGGATAAATAAGGTATTATAATTTTAGAAAAAAAAATCTGATGAAATCTAGAAAAAGACAAAATTAAATTTTTGATAGATTTGAACGTAAAATTATTATATAGATGGTCGAAAATATTAAATAAAAAGGAACATGCGATGAAAAAAGGTAGAAGATTAAACGTCCTTTTCTGGCAACTATCCTTTTTTATATTTTTTTGTATTATTATAAAAGGTCACGTGTTAGGTGTGGATAGAAAAATAATATAATAATGAGATTATTTTAAGTAAATTAAGACCACTAAATCTAAGATTAGATTTGGTAAATATAGTTTTTATAAAATTAAATTTTTATTTAAATTTTTTAGGGGATTTCAAAGAAAACAAACTAAAATAATAAAAAAGCGAAAAAAATATATTAATACTAATTATATTATGAGACGATATTCGGTGACGGTTAAATATTATTGTTAATTTTTTAAAAAAATTGGACTCATTAGAAATCGAATTTAAATAATGTTTTATTTTTAAATTAAAAATTTAAAAACATTAATACGAGGCTTTGTCTTTAAATAGTAAAAGCATTAAAAATATTAAAATCAATAATGTTATGAATGTATTTATTCATGGTGGATACCCATATATTAAGTTAAAGTTTAATGAGTTTTATTATTAGGGTTTAATACCCATTGGAATTAGGGTTTCCATCTAATGCCTATAAAGATAAACTTTTGGCCAAAGCTTTGTATACATAACTCACCTTTGAGAATATAATAAAATCTCTCTCTTTTCTCTCATCTTTATTCATCTATTCTTGTTCTTTATTTTATTCACAACACGTTATCAACACAAGACTCTAACCAACGGAAGTGTTTGTCGTTCGAATCTTGAAGGAATTATTGAAAAGAATTTGTTATTGTCATAAATCAAAGATAAGTTTTTCTCCCTCAATTATATTTTAATTATCGGTTATTTTTTTTCTTGATCTTTGATTTGATTTTTAATTTATTAAAAATCTTTGGTTGTTTGATGTTTGTGTAGCGATAAAGTGACTCAATTCTCATGGTGCTTGTCGACAATTCCCGGAAAAGATTTTAACAAAATATGGGTGATTAAGTTTTCCATGCATTCAAATTAGTGGAAAGCTCGGTATGTTTTACTTATTTAATTTGAGAATTTTTCTTTATTTATAACCAATATTTGTTTATTTTATTATTACGATGAAAGTTTATGTTTTTAATCATGTACAAAGTATTACATGATATTGGAACAAATATTGAAACTATAATTAATTAATATATTTTTTTTATGTTGGTTTAATCCGAGTATATTGGCTGGACATCCCGTTCTGGGCAGCTACTGGTCTCAAAGGAGGTTCTTTTTAAAGGACCTTGGGGACTGGTTTAACAACGTCGCGTATAAGGATTAAATTTTTTGTTCCTTTTATATATTGTAAATATATTGGTTGATAAATTATTATTTAATAGTATGAATATTATAAAGTCTATATTTGCTTGAAAGCAATTTTTTTGGGATCGAAAAACTCGACTATAGACTTCTCCCAAGTTCAAGTTACGAAAATCGTTTTGATAAAATAATTTTTATGGGAGACATTCCCTGAAGTGAATGCATGCATGATGCTTATTCCATGTAATTATTGAATTTATGACATTCCTTAAAGTGAATGCAAGCATGATGATTATTCCATGCGATTATTGGATTTATGACATTCCTTGAAGTGAATGTGATATTGTAATCACTAATTTTATCTGGGGGAAACCCGTTTATTTTTCAATTTTATTGTTGTCTTAAATAATGGGCTTTAGTTAATTTTAGCGTTTACGATGAGAAAAATCAAAAATCAAAAAATATAATAATGATTCTTTTAATTTTGTTTTATGAAAATATGATAAAAATTCAAGAACATTATATTTGTTAATTTGTACCTATTTTCCTTTTCTTTGACTTTGTAAATATATATTACTATATGTTTCATCATTTTCTTTTAAGGAATCTAAAAATATTATATTACTCTTTTGTATATATATATATATATATATATTCCTTTTTTGGTTAATATTTATTACTATCTAGTGCTATTTTGTTACTAAAATATTATTTAGCTTTTATTTATTTTGTTTTTATTTCTCTCGTTATTATATATTATTTAAAATAAAAAAAACAAAATATATTAGGTTGTGACCACTAATTATAATATTATGCCTTGAAAATAAAAATATCCTAAGTTTTCCCATTTTATGATATTTTCTTTTATTTACTATTATTATTAATTATTAGTCCATATTCAAATTAAAACCACCCAAAAATATTATAGCATTAGTCTTAATTTCATTTCTTTGCGGTTTTCATATTTTATTATTTTATTTGCTTTATTATTATTAATTACTATTATTATCTATTATTATTACTATTATATATAAATCAGATTAAATAAAACTTATGTATAAATAAATGATAACCCATTTAAATTACAAGCCCACATTTATATATAAAAATAAATAAAACATTCAGCCCATTACAAATTAATCTTAAGCCCAAAATTGGATCAGCCCAGATCTAGGATTATAACACAAAAACCCTAACACTCCATCTTTGCTTATTTGCGCAGCCAGATCTGGACCATTGGATCAGGCCCTTGATCCAACGATTCAGATCAAACCGAGGAAACTTTCAGCAGATGCCACTCTCCTACACGCTCTCCCACGCGCTGACCCTTGGAGTTCTCCAAGTACGACCATTTGAATACCCAGCAGTCCGTTCGCCTCCCCGGCCGCCGGCTGGCGTCTCCCGGTGATGGTCTCCTCCTCCGACGATCACATGTGTACAAAACAAGGACAAAAAATGTCAGATTCGTACAAGCACAAACCCAATGCAAAAATCAGAATTTTCAGAGATTTTCAGAGCCTACTAAAACAATTTTAAAGAGCCAAAGGACAAATGGACATCAACCAATAGCAGATTCAATTTTTAATTTCTTTCTATCATTCATGTAAATCTGGCTATATAAACAAGAGCCAAAAATATTGTAAAGGGGACGAGATTTCAGAGAAAATAGAAGGTAAAAGAAATTTCAGAGCAACTTTTCTTTCTAAGTGTATCAAATAGTTTAGGGTTTTGTTTTTACCTTTAGAATCGAGGGTCGGTCTCTGTGGCCATATCTTTTTCTTCGTTGATTTTTTTAAACTTCAACAAGTTTTTTTTTCTTTTCTTGAAAATCTGTGTTCTCAAATAAAATGGGTTCTGTTCATGAAAATCAAAAGAGTTTTCTTTACTTTTAAAATAAAAAAGAGATTTCGTTTGAAAATCTGAAATCAGATCTACGTTTCACAGAGAGGGAATAAAGTTTTGAGACTTGCCTATTTTTCTTTGTTGTCGTAGCTTCATCTCTGTTGCAAGGCCGCTGCGCCGATGAGCAGCATGAAAAAGATGAGCAACGCCGTTCAACTCTTGGAATTTCCAAGAGAACAAAAAGAAAAGAAACCTTTCATATTTCTACGATTTACAAGCAAATTAATTTATTCCTTATTCTTATTCGGTTTTACCCTTCTTTAATCAACATTTAATAACTTTATTTTCCTTTTTTTATCATTACCGAGAGGGACTTTGATTTTGAAAATCAGATTAATTTTTTTTTTTACTTTCCCAAAGTAGCTTTTAATACCTTAATTTGTCTTTTATCTCTTTAATACTAGATAACCTTTTTCTATTCCCTGTTATTCATTTGTTTCTAATTAAATAATATGTTTTATTACTTTTTTTTATTTCTTTATATTCCCAACCGTTGCTTCATTGCTTTAATTTGCCCATAATAATTTACCTTACTTTATTATAATATTTAATGATCATTAATGTTGTATATTAATTACTATAGAATATATATTATAATATCATACGTTCACTTGTTACTTTGTCTATATCTATTATATTGCATTTTACATTATACACATAGTTACGTATATATTTTATTGCATTTATTATATATTATTATATATGTATTATTAAATATACGATTTATGTGATGTTTATATATGTTTTTATTTATTTGTTTCTTTATTTATTTTATTATTTATTTATGCTCGATCGGCTTTACGGTGACCCGCAACGGGGAGTGATCCGTATTATTTATATCCCGTTTGTTTTAACACCTAACAACTAACATATATTTTCTTGTAATTTAATTTATTGCACTTTATTTTATCGCATTTATTTTCTCATATTTATTTTTCTCGTATTTAATTTATGCGATTTAATTTTTCGTATTTACTTTTCCGTAATTTAATTTCTCGTACTTAAAATCTTGCATGTATATTTGTTGTAATTTACTTTAAGCTTTTAATTTCTCGCTTTTATTTTATTTACTTATTTGTATATCCGATCCATTTATTCATTATTCGTCACACCATATTAATTAATGAATCTTAATTAAATACGCCTTTATTCGGTCATAACGGGCCCGTGTTCCAACGCAATGGTCGCGGTGTATGCGTTGCCTCCGAACAAAGACACGGTAAAAATAAAATTGATTCGAATCTTTAAACAAAAATTAATTTAAATGCCACTTTAATTCGAAAAATCTAAAATTAATCAAGTGGTAATTTACAAAGGTGTCGATTTTGGGCGGTTTTAAACCCTAAACCCGTTTTTAACCGTAACCGACTCTCGAATCCAAACATTTCGAATCTCTGGTTTTTCGGTGTCCGGTCTACCAAAAGTGACCGGTGGCGACTCCATCCCATTTTAAAATCATTTTAACCTTTCTTTTAAATTCCCAAATACGTTTCAAATCCCTAACTTTCTTAACCTTGACTTCAAAATACTCTTTTAATTTCAACCCTAATTTTCAATCTTTTCCCCTTTTAATTTAATCCCTAAATTTTCCAATTCTTTTCAATAACGTGTTTTCAAACCCTAAATAAAATTCTTTTTTTCAAATCCATAATTTTTATTCTAAATCCCTAATTTTTAAATCTAAACCTAATTTCATAATTCTGGGACAATTTCAAATTTCCCAATTTTTATTCTTTCATAATAGTGGCCTTTTTTCATATTTAGTTATTTCGATTTCCAAAAGGGTCGTTACAGTTGGCGACTCCGCTGGGGACCATTTTTTCAAACGAGTCAAGCCTTGTTTTTAAATACCGCTTAATTAATTTTGGATATTTTGAATTAAGGTGACATTTAAATTATTTTTTGTTTATTAATTCGAAGTTATATCATTTTAACTCGTCCTTTTAAGTGGGGGGAAAATACTAAGACTTTCGTAAGGATATTGTTCCTTCGTAGGGGCCTAGTAAAGTACCTTCGGGGCTCGATTACCCTATGTCTTCGTAGGAATATTGTTTCCTCGTATGGGCATAGCAAAAGGGTCCTCTCGAATTGAACTCGATTGAGATGAGCCTATAATGGGTGATGATCAGGGGCCTTGCTACTCTTAGAAGAGGACAGCAAGGACAATTCGGATACCTCCTAGAACCAAAATTGCATTTAGAGAACTAGTAAACCCACCCCATTAGAGCCATGCGGACAGCCTAGGTGAATTAGGTATGATGTCTAGATGTTGTTTATCTTGCACTTCTTCTATGTCATTTGTTTACATCATTTATTTGTGCTTCTATTATTTATGGCATCCTCACTAACACATTTCCCTTTTCTTTTTGTTTGTTTTGTTTGTTTTGTTTTTTTTCCTTTTTCTTGCATTCTTTTTGCATTCCTTTTTAAAGGTGTTGATTCGAGTGGTTTGCCCGCTTTGAGAGCTTTCATTATGGATAAAAGTCTTCTAGGTGACCAAGATAAGAACTCAGCGATTCGACATTGGTCCGAAGTCAACCAAAAGGTCTTTGGAGACAGTCAACCAAGTGAACGCATTGTGCCCGGGTATACGTATGTTAGTTTACAACATAATGATTTGTATGAGCTAAAGGAAATATGGGAAAGTTGGGAAGCAAGAGTGCAAGATTTGTTCCGTGAGAATTATGGGGATATAGCTCAGTTGATATATGTCAGAATTAATCAGCCTTTGCTCAGAGCCGCCTTTCAGTTCTGGAATCCCGCTTTTTGTTGTTTCACCTTCAATGGGAATGATTTAATGCCAACAATAGAAGAATACACAACTTTGATAAATAGAAGAAATGTCAACAAGGATTGGATCTACTCGAAGCCTCCTAAGTCTCAGAATTACCATTCGAAATTAAGTTCTCTAGCCGGGATGAGTAATGCGTGGGCTAAAGGAATAATTCAGGTTCGGGGAGAAAGTATCGCATTTTCATGGGAGAGTATCCGGGACATAATACCAGTGCATCCGGATGAGGAAATGAAGATGGACTTGTTTGCTATAGGCATATACGGATTGATTATTTTTCCTCGAGTATTGGGCAACATAGATGTGGCCATTCTTGACCTGTTCGATCGTTTAAAGAAGAAGGCTAATTCGGTAATGGCCATACTAACAGAAACCTTCATTTCTTTGAATGCTTGCCGGAAGCATGGAGAGGGACGTTTCAGAGGGTGTGCACAACTTCTTCAGGTATGGATACAGAGTCACTTTTGGAAGGAGCCAACTCAGGTCTTGTCCGGTATATTTCAAGGAAGTTTCTCCCCGGTGCGAGAATATTTAGCTAGAAAATGGCGAGAGGACCTCGATAAAAGAAAATGGTCGGAAATCTTCAGGAATCTACGAGATGATGATATTGTGTGGAGAGTTCCATGGATGGGTCACGAATTTCATTTTCTTTATAGAATCGGAGACTACAATTGGGTCATGATGATTGGCTTGTACGGAGGAATTGCTTGTGCACCTCTTCTGGTATCTAGACAGTTTGGATCTCGCCAATTTGTTCCTTTTACGGCAGGTTTGAGTGAAGCCGAGTTCCCTTTTAAGAATGAGTATCGACCTAAAGTTCAGAAAATAACAAGGGCATGGGGCTACTGTTACCGGATTCGAGTAGAAGGGAGTAATCAAGGAATGACCACTCCGGACTATGATCTTTGGAGACGAATCAGGGTTAATAACAAAATCCCGATATCCGACCACGAGCCTACAATGACGTTGGAAGAACACATGCGCATCGTCCCTTCTGAAGCCGACATACTAAGAAGCGAGATGGATGAAGTCAGGAAACAGATGGAGGAGATGAAAGCCCAGTACGCGGAAGAACTATACAAAATAAGTTTGGACCTCGATGTCAAGGATGGGACAATTAAACAGCTAAAGAAGGATAACAAAGATCTGAGTGAGAAAAATGCCCTCTATCAGAAAGAAACCATCAAGCTGTATACTAAGGTGCAAACTGCTAACCGAAAGAAATTTCTCGCCGTAGAAAAGGAAAGGATGAACGGGCTTTGAATCCTAGAAGAAGAAAAAGAAAGGGGTAAACAAGCCATGAATAAGGAAATAGAGATCCGAGAGGCTGAAATTGAGAAAGAAAAGAGGGATGCTAGAAGGGCAATCAGTCAAGAAAGAGAAAAATACCGGGAAGAGAAAGAGAAAGGAAAACAAACTGTAGCGTGGGAAAGGGAAAACACTAATGCATGGAAGAGAAGGGCTCAGGAAAATAAGAATCGTTTTTGCGAGATGCAAAATCTGTATGTCTCTACTTCTGAAACTTTGAAGCAGTGTCAAGCTCAGAATGCTCTGTTGGAACACAAGGTCGAGGACTTGGATCGCTCTTTGGAGAAGTATGTGGCCAGAAATGGGTTTTTGGAATTATAGCTCAGTCAACAAGAAAATGCATCGCTTCAAGCACGGATAGGAGAGTTAGAAGCCAAGGTTCAAGACTATTTGGGACGACTAGTGGTCCTCGAGGGAGCTGCACAAGGAGGGGACAGCTATTGGTTGCGCCGTCTTCGTGATGCCACTCGCATGATACAAGATCGTGATGATTACAACACCACTCTAATGGTGCGAGTACAAGAAGTGGCCCAGTATGTGAAGAACCTAGCCGTGGAAGCTGAAGCCTTGACGCCCTTTGTGACACAAGATATGAAAGAAGCAGCCCGTTTCGCTCAACTACTCAAAGCAATTCAAGATTTAGGAACTAGGGCTGATGCCTATCTGTAGTTCTTATCCCTTTCTGTAATGAAGACTTTTTAGAATTTAATGAAAGTTGGTTCAAGGACGATCACTAAATGAGTCAACACCTTTATTTGCATTGCTTATCTTTTTGAAGCATTTCATCATTTGCATGCATTCATTCACGCATTTTATATGCATTAATCATGTATACAATTAAAATTAACTTAGGAAATGTTGTAAAACAGAATCTGCAATCATTCCGCACCCATACTGCACTCGATCTCAAGTGAGGAAGATGGAGGAACAATTCAGTAAGTTAGAAGAAGATTTGAGAGCCTAGATAGAGAGATCGCAATTGGAACTGAAAGAAACCATGTTGAAAGCTCAGCAAGATATGTTGGAGCAGCTCACCCAGATGTTAGGACTTAAGCCATCAGATGATACGAAAGGGAAAGGAAAGGCGGAGAATCCGTTTCAAACTGGGGTAGAACAGGCATATTCTCCCATTGTTATTGGCTCGGCCCCTGCCCCGCAAAAGGGAACAACATTTAGTTTCCGAGCCGGGACATCGATTCAGAATCCATTGTTTGGGGCGGCTGAAAGTGATGAGAATGCGGGCGAAAACGTACCTGATTTGGATGAACTTGAAAAGTTCAGTAGAGTAAAGGCAGAATTCTCTAAACAGCTTGAGGAGACTAGGAAAGACCTTGAGGAGAAGCTCCGGGTTAGAGAAATAGAAGAGGATTCTCTTGGACTGAATACGGGCGACCTTAGTTTAGTCCCCGATGTAGAAATTCCCCCGAAGTTCAGAACACCCGAGTTCAAAAAGTACGACGGCACAACATGTCCCACTGCACATGTAACGATGTTTTGTCGAAAGATGGTCGGATTCACTAGCAATGAAAAACTTCTCATTCATTGTTTCCAGGACAGCTTGATAGGGTCAGCGGCGAGGTGGTACAATCAGTTGACTCGTGCACAGATTATTTCATGGAAGGACTTAGCAAAAGCTTTCATTGATCAGTACAAGCATGTTACTGATATGATTCCCAACAGACTTATGCTACAGAATTTAGAACAAAAGAAAAGTGAAAGCCTTCGCGAATATGCTCAGCGATGGCGAGATCTTGCGGCACAAGTACAACCACCACTTCGTGAAAACGAAATTACTCTCATGTTTGTGGATACTTTGAGAGGTGTGCTGTATGACCGACTCATCAGCAATCCGATAAGTAACTTTGCCGAATTAGTCATGACTGGCGAACGCATCGAGGCGGCCATCAAAAGTGGTAGGATTGAGGGAGGTGAATCGCTCAAAAAGCAATTCAAAAGAAAAGAACATGAAGTAAATACCTTCGAAACATGTCAGAATTTAACAATATCGCAGCCCCAGTCGGCCAGCAATACTCAGGGAGGTGGTAGAAGAGATGATAGGAAGCCGAAGAAGGAATTTGAGAAGATGACCTTCACCCCGATCCCGATCCCGTACAAGGAGTTGTACGCTCAGCTACATAAAGCTGATTTGGTACGAGCTTTCCATGTGACTCCTTTCAGTCCACCTTATCCAGCATGGTATGATGCGAAAGCACACTGCGAATATCATGCCGGTGTTCCGGGTCACAACATTGAGAACTGTATAGCCTTCAAAAAGCTTGTTCAGAATTTGTTAAATACAGGAGTCTTACAGTTGGGAGAACCGAGTACTACAAGCAACCCACTTCCTAACCACGGGAATCAAGGGATCAATAGTATTGAAGAAGAATCCCCTAAGAAGGCCATCTCTATGGTATCAGATATACGATCCCCTTTGAGATGGGTTTTCCGACATTTGTGCATGGCCCGTTTGATCGACCGAGGAATGGTAATTGTGAAGGAGGGATATGGTCGATACTGCGAATATCACCAGTCTAGTGATCATGACATTCAAGCTTGCACGGAATTTCGGAGTAAGGTGCAAACACTCATGGATACTAAAGAAATTGAGTTCTTCGCAAAATATGAGGAGGAAAATCCAGAAATCTGTGTGACAGATATCCCAAGTAACAAATACACCGCTCAGGGACCCTTCATCATCAGTCGTAGGGTGGACGAGGAGGGGTCTGCTAGCCAAAATGCTCCGAGGCTCATAATTTCTCCTCCCTCGACCTTCCCTTTTAAAAGCACACAGAGGGTGCCCTGGAATTATGCCACCAATATCTCTAAACCCGGAAATCCAGGAATGCAAAAAGCTGTCACTCCGGAGGAGGGGAGGCCAGTTCAGGAAGGTGATACATTGGGGCAGAATCCTGAAATAGTGAATGAAGTAGGGCACTTTACGAGGAGCGGGAGATGTTATTCCCCTCAGGAGGAGAAGAAACCCGATGAACAAAAGGGTAAGGGCAAACTTGTTGAACCAGAGGCAGAAAAAGTATTCGGGGATGATCCTCCCTCGAAGATTCTCGAGCCCGTAACTGAGGCTCAGGCCCAGGAGTTTTTAAGGTTCCTGAAACACAGTGAGTATAATGTGGTTGATCAGCTTCGAAAACAACCGGCTAGAATCACAGTGCTGGACTTGTTGCTAAATTCGGAAAAACACCGAGAAGCATTGTTAAAGGTGTTGAATCAGACTTTTGTAGAGCAAGACATCACTGTCAAGAAGCTTGATCAGATCGTGAATCACATAGCCGCCGATAATTACATCACTTTCAGTGATGATGAAATCCCAGAGGAAGGAAGAGGCTCAACAAAAGCCCTCAATATCACAACTCACTGCAAGGGGCATGTTTTGCCCGGAGTGCTTATCGACAATGGGTCTGCCCTCAATGTTATGCCCATGGCTACTTTACAACGACTGCCTATTGATGGCTCTCATATGAAGTTTTGCCAGAATACTGTCCGGGCATTTGATGGTACTCAGAGGGAAGTGGCCGGGAAAATTGAGATACCCCTGCTTATAGGCCCAGTTGAATATGTCATAGAGTTTGTGGTGATGGACATCCGACCGTCATACAATTGCTTATTAGGGAGGCCGTGGATTCATGCAGCCGGGGTTGTCCCTTCTTCTCTTCATCAGAAGTTGAAGTATGTGATGGAGGGAAAGCTTGTGACGGTCAATGCGGAAGAAGACGTTATCGCTGTTGTAACTTCAGATGTTCCCTATGTGCCCCCTGCTGAAGATGCCTTAGAATGCTCTTTCCGGGCCTTGGAATTCATCAATGCCACTTTTGTGGCGGAGGGAAGTCGTATTCCAACCCCGAGATACTCGAATTGCACTAAGATGGTGGTGATTGAGACCGTCGGAAAAGGGGCTAGGAAAGGGAAAGGACTCAGAAAAAATTTGCAAGGATGTTTGAAAGTCAGAAGTGTTATTGACAAGAGGGACAGGTTTGGGTTAGGCTTTCACCCTACCTATCTACAAAGGAAACAAGAAAGAAGGAGGACGGAAGAGCAAAGGAGAGCCCGACTCAGAGGAGAAGATATCCCGTGGAAACCCATAGTCAAGACTGATCTCAGGAATAGTTTCACCTTCGGAGGAATTGAGAATTCTGGGGAGAAGGTGCACCAAGCCAATTTAGAAGGGCAGAAGTTTTACGAGGCTGAGCTCATGAGTGAAATCTTCGAAATAATGGATGTGAATATGATCTCTCAAAATGTCGAGGGAAAGTCTGCTCTGCTTGCCATTCGTCCATGCCTCCCGGATGAAAAGCTCGACAATTGGACCTGCGTCGATCTGCCTGTAGTTGTTAAAAATGAACCAAAGTAATGTCTAAAAAACACCTCCCATTCGCTTTCGCCCAAAGCAATGGGGTTTCTTTGTAAAGGGCATCTATGTTAAATTTGCATTTCAATGAAAATAGAGGGCTTTATGCTCTTTTTCTCAAATGGCAAACAATTTTCTTTTCATATATTTTGTTCCTTGCATTCTTTATTCTTTATTTGTAAAATATGTATATTATTTCCCAACATAGGAAATTTAAATTCTTGCAGGTTCAATAATATCGATTGTATGAATGATACTGAACTTAATCCTGTACCGAATTTCGAACAACCCGTACTCGTCGCAGAAGCCGAGGAAGAGGAAGAAGAGTTAGAGATCCCCGATGAGTTAATAAGGTTGATGGCCAGTGAAGAAAAGCAGATACTGCCCCATTAGGAGGATCTGGAGATAATAAATTTGGGATCTGAAGAAGAGAGAAGAGAAGTGAAAATAGGCACCACTTTAGCATCAGACTCAAGGGAAAGATTAATTGGGTTGCTTTCAGAGTTTAAAGATGTTTTTGCCTGGACGTATCAAGATATGCCAGGTCTAAATACAGATATTGTTGTACACAAGCTACCCACACGACCGGAGAATAAGCCCGTCCAACAGAAGCTCCGTAGGTTGAGAACGGATATGTTGTTGAAAATTAGAGAAGAAGTAAGAAAGCAGTTCGAAGCCGGGTTCTTGAAAGTAGCAAAGTACCCAGAATGGGTTACGAATATCGTGTCGGTGCCTAAAAAGGATGGGAAAGTACGCATGTGTGTAGATTATCGTGACCTCAATAAGGCCAGTCCTAAGGACAATTTTCCTCTCCCGCATATTGATACCCTTGTTGATAATACTGCGGGACACTCATGGTTTTCTTTCATGGACGGTTTTTCGGGATACAATCAGATCAAGATGTGCCCTGATGACATGGAAAAAACCACCTTCGTGACACTGTGGGGCACGTTCTGCTATAGAGTAATGCCTTTCGGATTGAAGAATGCCGGGGCCACGTATCAGAGAGCAATGGTGACTCTTTTTCACGACATGATGCACAAAGAAATCGAAGTGTATGTGGATGACATGATCGCTAAATCCAAGACGGAGAATGAACATATTCAGAATCTGCAAAAGTTGTTTCTGAGGTTAAGAAAGTATCAGTTGAAGCTCAATCCCGCCAAATGTGCTTTCGCAGTAACATCCGGAAAGCTCCTCGGTTTCGTGGTTAGTCGAAGAGGAATAGAGATTGATCCAGATAAAGTCAAGGCCATAAGGGACCTCCCGCCGCCGCAAACACAAAAAGAAGTTTGAGGTTTCTTAGGGAGGCTGAACTACATCTCCCGTTTCATATCTCAGTTAACAGATAAGTGTGACCCCATTTTCAGACTTCTCCGTAAAAATAACCCGGGAACCTGGGATGAAGATTGTCAGACAGCATTTGAGAAAGTTAAGGAGTATCTAACTAAAGACCCAGTTTTAGTGGCTCCCGTGCCCGATCGACCGTTGATTTTATACCTAACAGTTTTTGAGAACTCAATGGGCTATATGTTAGGTCAGCAAGACGAGTCAGGTAGGAAAGAAAGAGCAATCTACTATTTGAGTAAGAAGTTCACGGAAGGTGAATCTCGATATCCGCAAACTCAAAAGTTGTGTTGCGCCCTAGTTTGGGCAACTAAAAGGCTGAGACAGTATATGTTGTATCACACCACCTATTTGATATCACGGTCAGATCCCTTGAAAGCCCTAATGGAAGCACCGACGTTGACAGGAAAGATGGCTCGATGGCAGATGCTTTTGTCTGAATTCGATGTTGTGTATGTAAATCAAAAATCTGTAAAGGGCAGTGCAGTGGCCGATTTCTTGGCAAGTCGGGCTGCAAATAATTATGAACCCCTGAACTTTGATTTCCCGGATGAAGATTTAATATCCGCCACAGTCGAGGAAGGAATGACTGAGACTGCATCGCCATGGAAACTATATTTTGATGGGGCTTCTAATGCCCTCGGGCATGGCATAGGGGCAATGTTGGTCTCTCCGGAAGAAGTTCATTATCCGCTCACGAGCAGATTGAATTTCTTTTGCACTAATAATATGGCAGAATACGAAGCTTGCATAATAGGCTTGTACGCAGCTATCGAACGCAAGGTTCGTGTCCTTCAGGTGTTCGGAGACTCTTCGCTAGTCATTTATCAGTTACGACAAGAGTGGGAAACCAAGGACCCCAAGTTGATCAAGTATTATAACCTGATTCAGGATTTGATTCAGAACTTTGAAAAAAATCAGTTTTGAGTATCTACCGAGGGAAGAAAACCAAATGGCTGATGCTTTGGCCACTCTGGCAGCGACTTTCAAGACAAACACGAAGGCTCAAATGAGGTCGCTAGAAATGCAAAGCATTGAACTACCTGCCCACTGCTATGGAGTAGAAGAGGAGAAAGATGAGAATCCTTGGTATCATGATATTCTGCAGTACATCAAATCTCAAGTTTATCCTGAGGGAGCCACAGATGTCGATAAAAGGACTATTAGGAGAATGGCAGCAGGGTATGTCCTCGACGGGGATATCTTGTACAAAAGAGGAAGTGATCAGGTGCTAATGAGATGTGTTGGTGTCCAAGAAGCTAAAACCATAGTGACAGAAATACATGAAGGCATATGCGGGACTCATGCTAATGGTTTTGCAATGGCTAGGAAAATCATGAGATGTGGCTATTATTGGTCGACGATGGAAGGAGACTGCATTAATTATGCCAAAAGATGTCACAAATGTCAGATTTATGCGGATAAAATTCATTCCCCACCTTTGCCGTTACATACTTTGAACGCACCTTGGCCTTTTGCTGCCTGGGGGATAGATGTCATCGGACAAATTCATCCTAAAGCATCAAACGGGCATCGTTTCATTTTAGTAGCAATTGATTATTTCACTAAGTGGGTAGAGGCTGCCTCCTACGCTAACATCACACGAGCCACGGTCTGTAGGTTTTTAAAAAAAGAGATCATCTGTCGTTATGGTTTGCCAGAAAGAATCATTACTGATAACGCCACAAATCTGAACAACAAGACGATTTCTGAGGTGTGTGAACAGTTTAAGATCATGCATCACAACTCTACCGCATACCGACCCAAGATGAACGGGGCAGTTGAGGCTGCTAATAAGAACATTAAGCGGATCATAGCAAAAACTACGGATACTTTCAAGGATTGGCATGAGAAGTTGCCTTTTGCATTGTTTGCTTATCGAACATCAATACGAACCTCGACTGGGGCAACTCCGTACTCACTAGTTTACGGTATGGAAGTAGTCCTACCACTTGAAGTTGAAATACCTTCTCTCCGAATCCTGAGTGAGTCTAAATTGGAAGATGCTGAATGGATACAAGTCAAGATAGACAATTTGAATCTGATAGAGGAAAAGAGGCTGAACGCCATCTGTCATGGTCAAATGTATCAGAAGAGAATGATGCGAGCCTATAATAAGAAAGTTAGGCCTCGTGAGTTTCAGGAGGGGGACATGGTGCTAAAAAGGGGTTTACCTATCCAAAAGGATTTTCGAGGAAAATGGATGCCCAACTAGGAAGGACCGTACATTGTGAAGAAGGTCTTTTCAGGGGGAGCTGTCATTCTGGCAGAAATGGACGGGAATGAGTTGAGTAATCCGGTGAATTCTGATTGGATCAAGAGGTACTATGCCTGAGAAAAAGAGAAGAAAAAGAAAAAAGAAGAAAAAGAAAAGAAAAAGAAAGGTAAAAAAAAGGAGAAAAAACGGAGGGTCTAGGGTGAAAACCCGAAAAGGGCATCTTAGGACCGTAGGAGGGTTTAAGGTGAAAATCCGGAAAGGACGTCTTAGAATCGAAGGAGATTTTGAGTTGAAAACCCGAAAGGGCGGCTCAAATATTTGCAAGGTCCGACACTTCGTCAACTCTCTCGAAGGCTACTGTGATCAAGTTGGAAAGCGAGATCTTTGATGCGGTTGATGAGTTCTCATATCATTCATACCTTTAATATTGTGAAGTCTGTTTAGAGTTTAATTCTCCTACTTTTCTTGCATATTTCGTGTTTGCCATGACTTTTGGAATATAATAGCTGTATTAAATATTTCTATTCTGCATCATATTCATTCCTTTTAGTATATTCATAAATAAATCAACCCGGAACATCGATAAACAAAGTTTTTCGAAATTGCTATGATTTATCCCATCAGCTACAGGTCGGAGAGAAGCAGAGTCCAAATCAATCCGCAGTAACCAATAGAGATCGTTGAAGATTCAATTTTACTAGGTGAAAACCCGAAAGGGCGCCTAAGAAAGATAAGAAGAAAGAAGAAAGATAAGAAAAAAGAAATAAAGAAAAAAGAAAAAAAAGAAAAAAAAAGAAACAAAAAGAAAAAAGAAGAAGGAGAAAAAAAAGAAGAAGAAAAAAAAGAAGAAAAAAGGGGGAAAAAAGAAAAAAGGGAAAAGGGAGAAGAAAGTCGTCAAAGTAAAAATCTGCAAACGGGTGTCCTGAAAGGAGTGAATTTAGGAATCCCGTTGTTCAAGTCAGAAGATGACTTGGGTCCTAACATAGGGAGCGATTATAGAGAAGATGTGAAACTAGAGAGGCCAGATCCGAATGACTTTCGTTTGTGACCCGAGCATGCATCATGTAGAATAGGAGCATGCTAACCCATACCATGTCACATCATATGCATTTACAGGAAAGAAGAGCATTAGCATTTCAACGCCCGCCCCGGTATACGCTCGAAGAGAGAGACAGTCAGATGCTGCAATGATCAGAAATCAGAGCATCTCGAAGATGTGGATTCTATGGAGAAGGGATCAACGTCGTTTTTGCGACATACACTCGAAGAGAGGGGTCGCCCATCACGGTATACGCTCGAAGAAAGGGACCGTCAGATGCTGCAATGATCAGAAATCAGAGCATCTCGAAGATGTGGATTCTATGGAGAAGGGATCAACATTGTTTTTTGCGACATATGCTCGAAGAAAGGGGTCGCCCACCACGGTATACGCTCGAAGAGAGGGACCGTCAGATGCTGCAATGATCAGAAATCAGAGTATCTCGAAGATGTGGATTCTATGGAGAAGGAATCAACATTGTTAGGATCTCAGATTTAGGGTTTCATATAGGAGAGACTCAGATCGAGGGCTTCTGCGAAGAGCTTTATATAGGAGATACCGATCGTGGCCAGCTAATCAGGGGACCAAGAAAGGAAGGGATGTCAAAATCGCAGAAAAAGGGCTTTCAAATCAAACTCTCCAAACAGGGAAGTCGGATAAAATTAGTGCTTATTTTCTTTGCTTCATCATTGCTCTACAACGATAAGCAAAGAGGGGCAACTGTAATCACTAATTTTATCCGGGGAAAACCCGTTTATTTTTCAATTTTATTGTTGTCTTAAATAATGGGCTTTAGTTAATTTTAGCGTTTACGATGAGAAAAATCAAAAATCAAAAAATATAATAATGATTCTTTTAATTTTGTTTTATGAAAATATGATAAAAATTCAAGAACATTATATTTGTTAATTTGTACCTATTTTCCTTTTCTTTGACTTTGTAAATATATATTACTATATGTTTCATCATTTTCTTTTAAGGAATCTAAAAATATTATATTACTCTTTTGTATATATATATATATATATATATATATATATATATATATATTCCATTTTTGGTTAATATTTATTACTATCTAGTGCTATTTTGTTACTAAAATATTATTTAGCTTTTATTTATTTTGTTTTTATTTCTCTCGTTATTATATATTATTTAAAATAAAAAAAACAAAATATATTAGGTTGTGACCACTAATTATAATATTATGCCTTGAAAATAAAAATATCCTAAGTTTTCCCATTTTATGATATTTTCTTTTATTTACTATTATTATTAATTATTAGTCCATATTCAAATTAAAACCACCCAAAAATATTATAGCATTAATCTTAATTTCATTTCTTTGCGGTTTTCATATTTTATTATTTTATTTGCTTTATTATTATTAATTACTATTATTATCTATTATTATTACCATTATATATAAATCAGATTAAATAAAACCCATGTATAAATAAATGATAACCCATTTAAATTACAAGCCCACATTTATATATAAAAATAAATAAAACATTCAGCCCATTACAAATTAATCTTAAGCCCAAAATTGGATCAGCCCAGATCTAGGATTATAACACAAAAACCCTAACACTCCATCTTTGCTTATTTGCGCAGCCAGATCTGGACCATTGGATCAGGCCCTTGATCCAACGGTTCAGATCAAACCGAGGAAACTTTCAGCAGATGCCACTCTCCTACACGCTCTCCCACGCGCTGACCCTTGGAGTTCTCTAAGTACGACCATTTGAATACCCAGCAGTCCGTTCGCCTCCCCGGCCGCCGGCCGGCGTCTCCCGGTGATGGTCTCCTCCTCCGACGATCACATGTGTACAAAACAAGGACAAAAAATGTCAGATTCGTACAAGCACAAACCCAATGCAAAAATCAGAATTTTCAGAGATTTTCAGAGCCTACTAAAACAATTTTAAAGAGCCAAAGGACAAATGGACATCAACCAATAGCAGATTCAATTTTTAATTTCTTTCTATCATTCATGTAAATCTGGCTATATAAACAAGAGCCAAAAATATTGTAAAGGGGACGAGATTTCAGAGAAAATAGAAGGTAAAAGAAATTTCAGAGCAACTTTTCTTTCTAAGTGTATCAAATAGTTTAGGGTTTTGTTTTTACCTTTAGAATCGAGGGCCGGTCTCTGTGGCCATATCTTTTTCTTCGTTGATTTTTTTAAACTTCAACAAGTTTTTTTTTTCTTTTCTTGAAAATCTGTGTTCTCAAATAAAATGGGTTCTGTTCATGAAAATCAAAAGAGTTTTCTTTACTTTTAAAATAAAAAAGAGATTTCGTTTGAAAATCTGAAATCGGATCTACGTTTCACAGAGAGGGAATAAAGTTTTGAGACTTGCCTGTTTTTCTTTGTTGTCGTAACTTCATCTCTGTTGCAAGGCCGCTGCGCCGATGAGCAGCATGAAAAAGATGAGCAACGCCGTTCAACTCTTGGAATTTCCAAGAGAACAAAAAGAAAAGAAACCTTTCATATTTCTACGATTTACAAGCAAATTAATTTATTCCTTATTCTTATTCGGTTTTACCCTTCTTTAATCAACATTTAATAACTTTATTTTCCTTTTTTTATCATTACCGAGAGGGACTTTGATTTTGAAAATCAGATTAATTTTTTTTTTTTACTTTCCCAAAGTAGCTTTTAATACCTTAATTTGTCTTTTATCTCTTTAATACTAGATAACCTTTTTCTATTCCCTGTTATTCATTTGTTTCTAATTAAATAATATGTTTTATTACTTTTTTTTATTTCTTTATATTCCCAACCGTTGCTTCATTGCTTTAATTTGCCCATAATAATTTACCTTACTTTATTATAATATTTAATGATCATTAATGTTGTATATTAATTACTATAGAATATATATTATAATATCATACGTTCACTTGTTACTTTGTCTATATCTATTATATTGCATTTTACATTATACACATAGTTACGTATATATTTTATTGCATTTATTATATATTATTATATATGTATTATTAAATATACGATTTATGTGATGTTTATATATGTTTTTATTTATTTGTTTCTTTATTTATTTTATTATTTATTTATGCTCGATCGGCTTTACGGTGACCCGCAACGGGGAGTGATCCGTATTATTTATATCCCGTTTGTTTTAACACCTAACAACTAACATATATTTTCTTGTAATTTAATTTATTGCACTTTATTTTATCGCATTTATTTTCTCATATTTATTTTTCTCGTATTTAATTTATGCGATTTAATTTTTCGTATTTACTTTTTCGCAATTTAATTTCTCGTACTTAAAATCTTGCATGTATATTTGTTGTAATTTACTTTAAGCTTTTAATTTCTCGCTTTTATTTTATTTACTTATTTGTATATCCGATCCATTTATTCATTATTCGTCACACCATATTAATTAATGAATCTTAATTAAATACGCCTTTATTCGGTCATAACGGGCCCGTGTTCCAACGCAATGGTCGCGGTGTATGCGTTGCCTCCGAACAAAGACACGGTAAAAATAAAATTGATTCGAATCTTTAAACAAAAATTAATTTAAATGTCACTTTAATTCGAAAAATCTAAAATTAATCAAGTGGTAATTTACAAAGGTGCCGATTTTGGGCGGTTTTAAACCCTAAATCCGTTTTTAACCGTAACCGACTCTCGAATCCAAACATTTCGAATCTCTGGTTTTTCGGTGTCCGGTCTACCAAAAGTGACCGATGGCGACTCCATCCCATTTTTAAATCATTTTAACCTTTCTTTTAAATTCCCAAATTCGTTTCAAATCCCTAACTTTCTTAACCTTGACTTCAAAATAATCTTTTAATTTTAACCCTAATTTTCAATCTTTTCCCCTTTTAATTTAATCCCTAAATTTTCCAATTCTTTTCAATAACGTGTTTTCAAACCCTAAATAAATTTCTTTTTTTCAAATCCATAATTTTTATTCTAAATCCCTAATTTTTTAAATCTAAACCTAATTTCATAATTCTGGGACAATTTCAAATTTCCTAATTTTTATTCTTTCATAATAGTGGCCTTTTTTCATATTTAGTTATTTCGATTTCCAAAAGGGTCGCTACAGATATTTTATAGCGGAAAGAATAAATGTCACATTAGTAATTGTGATCATGATTGAGATCATAAAATAGACATGGATAAGGTGATTATTTTGAAAATACTTATATCCACAATAAGTGGAATTATAAAGATGACAAGAATGACAGAGATCATATTAAAATCTTTATGTTATCAATGCGATGGTACAAACCATTGATCTCGTATTTGTCAAACGCCGAAGTATTATGGACTTTATCCATAATCATGAATGATAATTAAAGAAAGTATAAACATATTTTCTTTGTGGCGAAAATAATAGTGTTATTAATCCAACTCAATTGGATATTGATAATTTTCTCATAATCCTTCAAGAGAATAATCCACCATTTATTTTATATTCTTTAGATCTTTTATTTATTTTATGTTAATTTATTTTCATTTATTATTTATGTTAACTTACTTTATATATTATTTATTTATATTTTATATTTTTTTCCTTAAAAGAATATGATTACTTCTGGAATAAAATATACAATAATTTATGGCGATTTATGCTTAGCAGAAAGTGCAAGTACTCATACAATACTTAAGCATAAGAAATATTTTTTTCATTTAAATACAAGGGAAATATGAGTACTATATCTCAAAGTACTAAAATATCAGTGCTTCGGAAGAGCTCTTGAGAGCTTATCTTTGATCTGATTTGATATGATATGCTATTTTTAATATTTTTCCATTTCCCGAAGTGAATGTTACAAAGCACATATTTTTCATTTCCCGAAATGAATGAAATAAAGCACGTACTAAAAGGTACATAATTATGCATATTTTCTCATTTTAAATGCACGAGAATAATAAGAGTACAATATCCGGAAGTACTAGTATCACAGTAAGCTTCGACTGAGTAAATATGTTATTTGCCAAATGAGACTTTATCTCATATTTACAGTGCATTATGCTTGTTGAGTAAATATGTTATTGCCAAATGGAACTTTATTCCATATTTATAGTGCATTATACTCGTCAAAATGGCAAAGAAATATTGAGTTTTAAAGATATAAAAATATATTGAGAATATCAGTTAAAGGGATGATGACAATCTCAATATTACGAGTATAACTCAAGGCAATAATGAAATTTTGGCAAAATTATATGCACTGTCATCCATATTGTACTACATAAAAATTAGTATAAAATTGAAGCTCATGCTATTGTAAACTAGATGTTTACTGATTATCTTATTTGGCATGACCGGTTAGACCATCTCGGTTCATTTATGATGCGAAAAATTGTTGATACTTTTCTGTGGTCATTTATTGAAGAACTAGGAGTTTCTTCAAGGTAATTTTTCTTGTGATACTTGCTATGAAAGCATTCTGATTATTTAATCATCAACAACTATGGTAGAGTGAAAATCTATTAATTTTCTAGAATGGATACAAGGTGATATATATGGACCCATACACCTTTCATACAGTCCATCTAGATATTTTATGATTTTTATCGATACATCGACTAGATGGTTATATGTATCCTTGTTATTAACCTGTAACTTGGTGTTTGCGAGGTTACTTTCTCAATTGATAAAATTATGAGTACATTTTTCAGATTATCTTATAAAGACAATAGTCTTGATAATATTGATGACATATCATTTTATATATAGTATCACTAATTCACATCAAGCCAACAAATGATTATAAGTTCTCTCCATTATAAATGGTTTTTGGTCAGAAACCAAATATTTCTCATCTCAATTTTTTGGGTGTGCGATATATATTCTAATTTCTCCACCACAACGCACAAAGATGAGTTTTGTTGGGAATATATGTAAGAGCTTCTGATAGAAGATTTATTGACTATCATTTTAATGAGTCAATTTACCCAACATTAGAGGGAGAAAATAAATAGCTGGGGAAAGAAATAAGTTGAAATGAATTATCATTTTTTCTTTTTGATCCACGTAATACACAATATGAACTATAAGTTCAATGGATAATTCATTTAGCAAATCAATTGCCAGATGGTTTTGCTGACCCTAAAAGAGTGACTAAGTCACGTATACTAGCTATGAATGCTCCGATTAAATTTGATGTCATAGAAGGACAAACTCTAGTTGCTAATGAGTCTAAGTTGTGCTTAAAGTGTAATAGACAAGTAAGTTCCAAATATAAGAGATCCTCAAAAGGGAAAATGAGCTATATTTTATGATGGTCTGATCGAGGAATCAATGATTATGAAAATCTCTAGAAGAGATTAAATGGTCTCCAACAGAGATATTGACATGACTCAGGTACCTGACAATAAAGAGATCTCAATAGATTATGTCATGTCTAACAATAAATGTAACTAAAATTAAATCGACGTCATTAATATATTTGCATGCAATATAGCACTAGAGATTTTATTTGATGATGTGGATCATGAATTATTGTCAATTGGACAAAGAAATGATTGGCCAACATGAAAGAGACAATTGAGGCGAAACTAAAATCTCTTTTCAAAAGAGAAGTATTTGGGCTTATAGCCCGAACATTGAAATATGTGAGATATAAGCGAGCCTTTGTGAGAAAGAGGGGGAATCATAAGATATAAGCTCATTTGGTTGCACAAGGATTCTCACAAAGACATGAAATTGAATGAGGAAAATATATTCTTCGGTGGTGGATGTAATTACTTTTAGATATTTTGGTAATAAATGAAATAGTTTCGTCTAATGGATGTTGTTACATCTTATTTGTGTGAGCCTCTTGATAAAAACATTTACATGAAGCTTCTAAAAGGATTTAGACTGTCATAAGAAGTTAATTCAAGTTCTCGAGAACATTATTCAACCATATTAAATATATCCTTTATGGATTGGAAGATTTAGACGTATTTGATATAATCGCCTCATTGAATACTTATTAGCATAAGGCTATATGAATTGTTTAATTTCCCCGAGCATTTTGATTAAGTAGATTAGTTCTGAATTTTTATTATTGTCGATGATTTGAATATAGTTGAGACTCGTGAAGAGATCTCCTCAAATCCTTGTGCGTCAATCAACATACAAAAAAATATTGAAAGAGACTTTACATGAATAATGCATATTCATTGATCACCCTTATGGTTGTTAGGTCTCTTAGTGTAAACAAAGATTTTTTCTGCCTCAAGAAAAAGGGTAATGATATTCTTGGTCTAAAAGCACAATATATACATTATTTGATCTGGAAGCATCGTATCTTAGCTGGTCTAGAAATATTATTTAAGTGTTACGAGATCATTACCTTTAAATAATTGTTATGCATGAGACAAAGCCGAAATATGTGTTTGGCTAAACATATCTCGAAGATATGTGAATGTTTTTTCACAAGATAAGATGCAAGCTATCTTGTAAAGAGATAATACAAAATTTATATCTCAAGGTGGATATATCAAATATGATGAAACGAAACATATTTCTTCAAGTTTCGTCCATCATGATTTTTTGATGAATATTATTCAATGAATCATTTCAAGCAATGATTTGGAAGATTTATCCACAAGTGCATGATGTACTTCAATATTTGAAGTTTGTATTCAATATTGAATTATGAAGATTCAAAGGTCTTATGTGATATTTTCATGAGGGGAGTAAATACGCGTTGCACTCTTTTCCCCTTAATCGAGGTTTTGTCCCAATGGTTTTTCCTGGTAAGGTTTTTCATGAGGCAACATGTTATGTGTATCAAAGATGTGTGTACTCTTTTTCCTTCACTAAGAATTTTTTTTCCCATAGGGTTTTTATCTTAGTAAGGTTTTAACGAGTCACATTATCTTCATGGATATCCAAGAGGGAGTGTTATGAATGTATTTATTCATGGTGGATATCCATATATTAAGTTAAAGTTTAATGAGCTTTGTTATTAGGGTTTAATACCCATTAGAATTAGGGTTTCCATCTAATGCTTATAAATATAGACTTTTGGCCAAAGCTTCGTATACATAACTCACCTTTGAGAATATAATAAAATATCTCTCTTTTCTCTCATCTTTATTCATCTATTCTTGTTCTTTATTTTATTCACAACAAATAAAAAATTTTAACATTAAAATGTTTTTGTTTTTCAATCTTATTACCGTTTAAAGTCGAATTCTAATGAAGGAAACTTAACTGATACTATTCAAAAGATAATATTTATTATAAAATTAAAATGACTTGAACTATATTTTAAAAAATTTAAGTGCCATATTTGAATTATTCTTCAAGTCGAATGACCTAAACAGTAAAAATTCAAAACTTGGGTGATAATTATTTTTTTGAAGTTCAACGATTAAAATGACAATGGAAGTGGCAAAGTTTGAAAAGGAAAGAAAGCTCCAGTGCATGCATTTATGGCGTATTGAGCTGTAAAGTCAAGAGTCAAAATACCATTTTTATAATATTTTTGGCGTGTGGGAAACCGGGATTATTCCTATAATAATATTATAATAGTCCAAATGGTAGTGATTATTTTTCAAGATAGCACTTTTACAACGAATTTGTCAACGAATTTTAATTAAAAAATTATTTATTTAAAATAAATTTACATTTTTATAGTTGAATTGTAAAACTTTTCTTTGCTTAATAGTTAATTAGGTGATTTTTTATATTAATTGAATAAGCACAGTTAGCTCAGTATAAAGATGCTATCTTGGTCCAAAAATATAATGGCGGCCGGGTTATTACAGGATAACCCTGAGGGAAATCTTTACAGGCTTTTCTAAAACAATAGGCAACACGTTTGTATTCAACCTACGCTTGAAGCATTCAACATCTTCCATTGACTGCTTTGGTTTCAGGGGGCCCTCTTTCAGTGGTAAATGTTGATTTTTGGGATATTTTCTTCTCCAACTGTATCTTTTCCTCCACCCTTCAAATGGGATATCATTTCTGCTGAGAATTACTATAACTTTTATTCCTTATGATTTTACCATTATCTTCTTGTTACCTGAACCACTATCATGGGGAACTGTTGGGGTTGGCCTAAACCTGCAAAGTGCGCTCATGCTTCCTCCACCAACCTTTCAGGTCGGTTTAATTTCTTCAATTTTGTATAAAGTTTTCTTCTTTTCTTTTGGGTCATCTATATTATGGATTCAGTGGTTGGGGTTGGTTCTTCATGTGTTATCCCAGTAACTATCTTGCAGTTTTTGGTAAAAAAAAGGGAAATTCAATTAGCAATGCTTTAAGATTTAGATGGCTAAACCTGACTTGAATACTTGCTTGAAAAGATAACAACTTTGTGAAATACACAATTGGCTTTCTGCTGGTCGCTTAATTAGATTGAAGATTGTTATTAGGGAAATTTGCTTCTAATCTTAAATTCACTTGGTTTATAATGGATTAATCCCGTTCAATTTCTTGATGGGTTCATCAATTCTTAGTATTTGATCTGAATCTTGGAAAGGGGTTCAGCAGATGTGTGTTTTAAGCAACTAACAATGATTTCTGAGCACAATTCAGAGTTTTATCAATGAGCAGTGCTGTTTTGATATGGTTTAGAGGGCAATAAATTTATGGCTTGTGCTTGTTATTTTAGGTGGTTCAAAGATTCATGGTAAGCTAAAGCCGGAAGCAATTTCTTCCACCAGGAAATCGCCTCATGAAAGTTCGAACAAGCAATTTGTAGAACATAAACCTTATGCACTAGCTTCCTGCAGTCTCCAAGTTGATACATCTGTTTCTAGCAATCTAAAGTCTTTCAGCTTTTCTGATCTTAAAAATGCCTCCAAAAACTTCCGGTCAGAAACTCTTATCGGAGAGGGAGGGTTTGGTTGTGTTTTCAAAGGCTGGATTGATGAGAACACTTTTGCTCCTACCAAGCCAGGAACTGGAATTGTTGTGGCTATCAAAAAACTCAAAGAAGAAAGCTTTCAAGGCCACCAGGAATGGCTTGTATGTACTCTTTCTTTATGAGTTTTGTTTCCTATTTTTAAGGTTTCCTTTTTTGAGATATATACTTTTTATTTTTTCCAAGTTAATATATGAAACTGATTCCATTCTGATGCACTTTGTAGGCTGAAGTTAACTATTTGGGTCAGTTTCACCATGAAAATCTTGTGAAACTCATTGGTTATTGTGCAGAGTCTGAGAATAGGCTTTTGGTTTATGAGTTTATGCCAAAGGGAAGTTTGGAGAATCATTTATTTAGAAGTAAGCATGTCTCTTTCTGCAGATTTTGCTCATTCGTTTTCCCCTTTGTCTTATTCCTATCTATCTTAAACCGTATAGTTTGCACCAATGCCTCTTAAAAGTATCGGTTTTAGGTATACTATGAATCCGGTTGTCTCCCGTTCACATAGGCCTTAGGGGTCGTTGTACTGATACGGTTTGGCTAACCGTTATTGTTTTTTTCCTCTTTCAGAAGGTGTTCAACCAATTTCATGGGCTACACGAATGCACATCGCTAGGGGCATTGCACGGGGATTGTCCTATTTACATAGTTTAAATGCTAATGTAATCTACCGTGATTTGAAGGCTTCTAACATTCTTCTTGATTCGGTATGCTGATGCCTCAAAAGTTCTGACTCATGATTGATTTGTATAACTCGGATCCTCCTATTGATCAAACATTTAATTTAATGACTGACTACAGCTGTTTCTGTTTAAACTCGTGCAGGACTACAATGCAAAACTTTCAGATTTCGGCTTGGCAAGAGATGGTCCAACTGGTGATAACACCCATGTCTCAACCAGAGTTGTTGGGACTCAAGGTTATGCAGCTCCCGAATACATTGCAACAGGTGTGCTTCACCTTTCTTATGAATAATATCTAAACTTTGACCAATGGTTACTTGGCATTCTTCATCCCATCCTCCTGAATTGTGTTTTACAAATACGTTCGAAAAGCTGTGCATATTTAGCAGCAAGTTGGGAAATGAAATGAGCAATATAATTCGACCACTTTTAACCATAATAGCTTTTGGCATGCCTAGAGTCTGATAAACAGCATTCTCTCCGTCTATGGGGCTGTAATTGTATATCTCTGCTTCTTCCTTTGTATATCACATTTCCGGATTTGTAGCTATCGATAGCTATCAATCCTACTAACGACTAGTTTAAACCTTGCAGGTCGTCTGACCCCAAAGAGCGATGTGTACAGCTTTGGTGTCGTACTCTTAGAATTACTTTCGGGACGACGAGTAATGGATGAAGAGGTAGCTGGTTATTCCGAAGAAACACTGGTTGAGTGGGCAAAACCCTTCCTAGGTGACAACAGGAAAATGCTAAGGATAATGGACACAAGGCTGGGGGGACAGTACTCTAAGAAAGGAGCACAAGCAGTAGCTGCTCTTGCATTGCAATGCTTACACATAGATCCGAAGAACCGGCCTTCCATGGCCGAAGTACAGGTTTCATTGGAACGACACCATGCAACAATAGATACAGCAAGAACACCACCTCAACCGTCACCAGAAAAGCTGGATTTTCATAGGATTAAGCATAAGAACGGCCCCCACAAGGCAAGAGTTCCAACTGCAAATTCACGTTGAGAATCGAACAGATTCACTGGTTGCATCCCCAGTTTGCTATGTTTTTGTTGAACAGGTGACGGATTGTTGTAGCATCAAAATCCCTATGTACATTAACCATCTTGTATCAGCTATAAGCCTATAGTTTTCCAATTTCCAGCTTATTTTAAGCAGTTTTCCAGCTTATCATCAAAAAACTCAGAATCTTGACACATCTTTCAAATTTAAAATAAGTTTAAATCAGATATTAAATTAATCAGTATCAATTTGAACTTATAGTTAAATTTAAGTACTAGTTTGAGAAAACCACCAGTACCAATTTGAACTATAATATAAATTTTAGGTACCAAATATTATATTGACCCTAGCTAAAATGCGAATATAGCATCCCATTTTGCGATTCTAGGGTTTTAGTTTCCTCAAAATTGATTCGGCCATATACTACTCATTGTCGTTCGTTCTCGCCTTTCCGGCTTTGCTTCAGTTTTGATTAGATCTATTCTACTCATTTCTTCTTCTTCTTCAATTCCCAAAAATGGCCATCACTTTCTCAAACCTCCACACTGAGTCTGGTCTTAAATCGCTTAATGATTTCCTATCTGGCAAATCTTACATCTCTGGGTAAACCCCATGTTTATTTTCTTAGTGTTTCCCCAAAACCCAATCATTGTGTTTGAATTTTTGAAGTCCTAATAATGAAATCATGATGGGATTTTTGTTTTCTTTTTCAGGAATAAGCTGACCAAGGATGACATCAAGGTTTATGCTGCTGTTTTGAAGAATCCTGGTGATTCTTTTCCCAATGTTAGCAAGTGGTATAATTCTGTTTCGTCCCAACTTGCCACCAGGTAATGTTTCTTTTCTACTTATTTTATTGTTTTCATGATACCCTTTAAAAGATGAAAGTTCTTTTCTTTACATGGTAAGATCCGTCTTTTGGAAAATTTTATTGAATCTGAAGATTATGTCTTAGAAAAACCCGTGTTGTTTTCAATGTTTTTTAGCTTCCCTGGGAAAGCTGTAGGCGTTGGATTTGGTGGCAAAGCTGCTCCAGCGGAACCTGTTAAAGCTGAGGTGTGTTTCAAGTTGATTGATTTGGTCTTAATTCATAGTTCTAAAGTTATGGTTTGATTGTTCTTCCTGTGCTTTGGTAGAGTGAAGTTCACAACAGAATGAAACTATAGTCAATTAAGAATATCAATAATATGCAATTAGTTAATTGTTTATTAGGTAATAGGTACTGTGAATTTTTTATATGTTTTCTAGATTACTCTATTTAGGTATTGTCTTGATTCATCCATGGTTTGAGTTTTGAAGTTTATTCGATTGTTTCCCAAGTAGATTAAAAGCAATTGTCTTTAAAGTAGTTCCGATAACTTCGAAACTTTTGATTTCAAAATGCTGATGTTGGGAGTATAACCTCTAGCATTCATCCTCTTATGATCTGTTTTTTATGTTTTACCTGTTTTATGCTGACAGGCTGCAGATGATGATGATGATGACTTGGATCTATTTGGTGATGAAACAGAAGAGGAGAAGAAGGCAGCAGAGGAGAGGGAAGCCTCTAAAAAGTCAGCTAAGAAGAAAGAAAGTAAGTATTTGTGTTGATTATAGTAACTTGATCCTTCCTTTTTTCCTTTCATTTGAAGGATATGTTGTTGCTGCTTTGATTATCGTAATCTTTTGACATTGGTTGCTTCTTGCAGGTGGAAAATCTTCTGTACTTTTGGATGTTAAACCATGGGATGACGAGACTGACATGAAGAAGTTGGAAGAAGCTGTTCGATCTGTCGAGATGCCTGGGCTTTTGTGGGGAGCATGTATGGTTTGGCTAATTATTTCTATTAATCTTTTGCACCTAGGTTACTTTGGGCTCAAAGGTGACCCGCAGATACCTGTGTATGTCTCATACAAGTATATTTGTATCTTCATATTCATGTTTGAATATGCTAGACATGGGTATTTTAGATGAACTGAAGGGTCAAAGTAACTAGATGGTTTACATACAACATACAATGCCTTATCCTAATGATCATATTTGTTTTGCATTAACTCGCAGCTAAGCTGGTTGCCGTTGGTTACGGCATTAAGAAGCTACAAATCATGCTTACCATAGTGGACGATCTTGTTTCGGTTGATACCCTCATAGAGGAGCACCTCACAGTGGAGCCGCACAACGAATACATTCAGAGCTGTGACATTGTTGCATTCAACAAAATTTAGACGGCATTGTGTAGTTCGACCGCAGTTAAAGAGTGCCGTTTTTGGCAATGTATCAACGTTTCCCTCTTGCTTTCCCCTCTATGATATATATTTTTTGCTTTTGAGCTGTGCTTGCTACAGCTTCTGCTCTGGATTGAACATGGATGAACAAGGATTTCAAGTAATTTAAGGGTGTTCCATGTTTTGATTTAGTGAACAAGCTTTGAATCAAGAAAAATTATTGGGTGAAAATTATTGTATTTTTGAAGGATTAACATTTAGCTTAACCAGAAGTTTAATGTAGAAGTACAGAAATACCTCATTCTACATACGGTATATTTAGATCAAAATCCAGTATCTTTTTAGGACCAGTTTCGTCAGACGAATAAATATCTTCAAGTAACATTGTTTTGGTGACACTATCTTCAACTTCATCGCACAATTCTTGTTTGATTTTTGGTTGCACGAACTTCACCTTGGATGGATCCTTCAAACGATGAGACGTTTTGTGACCACCGAGTGCCTGACCCGTTGGAAAGGTCTTGCCACATATATCACATGGATGCAAACTACTCATCACCTTAGCCTTATTTGTTGATCTTCTTCCAATCCCAGACCTGGATTTGGACTTGTTGCAACCACGCTCCACCGCACTCTCACCATCAGCAACTCCCTCTGTTGAGGCGTCTCGATTGGCCATGGTGATCTTTTCAACCTTTATCTTCTTCCTTGTTTCCATGCGGGGATGTGCAGGTCCGTTATAGACCCTCAGGGGCTCTGCATCGTGAATTATATCGTGGTCGCAACCGGTTTCATTCAACCTTCTTTTTCCGGTTTGAGACCAATGGGGAATGTCTTTTTCTGATTTGACGGTGGTCTGAGCATTACTTAAAGAGTTGCTTTCTTGAGACACTGTTGGTTGTTTTCGAACACTATTGGAAACCGTTTCACGATGGATTCTCATATGCCGGCACAACAACTGAAGCGTTGAGAAACTTTCCTTGCAAACCAAACAACCGAAATCACATTCTTCATCTTCTTCCGGGGAAGGTTTTGTTTGAGTCTTGATGTGTCGGGTTTCAGTTTTTGACCTATCCCGATCCTGTCTATGGATCCGAAGATGGCCATAGAGTGCCTTGCTCGACTCAAACCCTTTGCCACAATACCTACAGAATGTAAATCTTGAATCTTGAGGTGCACCACCGCCTCGCTCCATAAGCTCAGTTTTGTGTGTAGTTTTGAAGTCGTTCCGAACGGTGAAAACAAAGGAAGCAGCGGCGGAATCAGTATCAGACATCTCACTCCGGTAGGTTGGGTGAAGCTGTTCTTCTTTTTCTTCACGATCACACATGAACAAAATAATAAAACAAGAAAACAAGATGAAATATCAAAGCAATGGAAGCTGACGATAAAAAGAAAAAGACCTACTGTTTGTGTTGTGTGTACTCACCCTCGCTTTCAATATATAGAGGTAGTCTGATAGGAGAAGAGAAATCCCTAGTTTTGTATGACCAGGACCGAAAAGGAAAGAAACCTTGATTAGCAAGTAACTGTTAATTAGGTATAATTATGTGAATGTATTTAATGCCACTCGCTTGTTATTGCAAGTTTAGTTTTGGAAAAATTATTACATGGGTTGTTATGTTATATATAATTTCATCTAATAATAAATTTTATTTTATTTTGGATGAAACTACGAATAACGTGATGAATTTTGATCGTGTAATAATTTTTTAAATTTTGGTAATTCAGAAATATAGGAGAGATAAACCCATCTAATCCAGGAGAGATTAGAGATGTTCATTGTCAGATACCGAATCAGATGGATCCGTTTTTTTGGATATTTGGGTTTTTGGATCGATGATATAGTGATACGTATCTGATCTGAAAAATGGATTAATATTAATAAAAATTGTTGAATATAACAAGATTAATATTAATAAAAATTTAAATTTTTGGATTTTTAGATAATCCGAAACTTGAAATATTATGATCCGTATTCGATCCGAAAAACTTAAAATCAGATCAGATATCCAGTCCAAAAATAAAAACGGATTGAATATCTTAATTTTCGGATCAAATCAATGAATAATCGAATCGGATTTACCGGATTGAATATTTTTAAACACCCCTACGAAAGATAAGGATCAAGAAAAGAAATTGATATAGGATAATATAGTGCAAGTTAAATGATATTTAATGAGAAACTAATAATGGCATGATTAAAAGGTAGACGATTTACATCTCGTTTATTGACAGTTCATATCGCATAAACTTTGTTTAACTATAGATGGAAACGGCAGTCATTTCCTTTTGGGAAGATTTTAGATAAATTTGATTTTTTTAGATAAATGAGATTTATTCATTCAAATCAACTATACATATCTATTTAATTCGAAAAAAACGAGACAGTCTCTCAACTAAGTCCTCAATTTAAAGCTATATAAGTGTTGAAACAAAAAATTTACAATCCAATAATTTCTCGTAACATTATGCTTCGTAAGAGAAAATTTTTCAGAAGCTAAATCAATGAATTCTAACATTTCTTAATCCAATAATCATGTGTCGATCGCATCTCATAGTCATCTAAAATTTCTTACACTTATTTTGTATAAAAATAATCACTAAATACATGATTTCTAATCTAGATGTTCATATTGCACAAACACAAAAAGAATTAACATCACAACCCCATCAAATCATTCTATTTTTGTGGGCAAGTTTAACTTAATTAGTACTGATGGATTGTTTATTCGCCAGTAAATGTTTTATAACCACAGTAACGAAAGTATCTGTCAGTAATTCCAATTCTAAGGGCCAATCAAATTCGTTAGCATAGGTGATACTACAGCAACGGAAAGGAATAGTATACAAGAAGGTTTTATTTGGATATCTAAAGAAATCTTGGGTCAGTATGTTGAATGTATCAAAAACAAGTGAACTCTACTAGAATCGGAGAATATCAATAGTGTATCTGATTCTGGGTTTAAAATGGCTCGGCCATTACTTGAGAAGACTATGCTTTGTTCTTATGGAAAGGGAAGAATATTTCTGCAGCTTGTGCTAAACTGAGATGGCAGAAGAAGATATGCACTCTGAAATCTAGGGGTGGTTTGGGAAAATGAGTCCCTGGACGTGCATAACACAGCAATTTGTATTCATAAAAGAAATCCAAGAACAAGATCTGGTTATTTATACAAAGAAAGTTTTAGCTTAACCAGATGTTTAAATGTCGAAGAAGCTAAAACAGTAAAAACTACTCTTGATAAGGGATGTTAAGATCAAAATCCAGCATCTTCTTGGGAGGAGATTGTTCAGGCAGAAGAGCTTCTTCGGGTAATAATCCAGGCAACAACATTCTGGTGACACACTCTCTAACTTCGCCACAGGATCCTTGTTTGGTATTTTCCTGCACTAACTCCGTCTTCCATGGATCCTTCATCCGATGGCAGGTTTTGTGGCCACCGAGCGCCTGACCCGTTTCGAAAATCTTGCCACATATCTCACATTGGTGCACACGTTCCACCGACGTAGCCTTCTTCCTTGATCTTCTTCCATTGCTCTCTTCAGTCTTCTGCTTCTTATTCGTTTGCATCAGAGGGTGTTCAGGTCCGAGACAGAATCTCAACGGCACTGCATCGTAAATTACATCGTCGTCACTTTCAATTTTCTTGAACCCTCTTTTCTTAGTTTGAGACCAACCGGGCATGCCTTTCAGCAAATCTATGTCGTGGTCATTACTCGGACAGACCGTGCTCTCAAACCCTAGGTTGAGATTGGTCTGAGCTTCACTTAAAGAACTGTTAATGCTTTCTGGAGACGTTGCAGGTCGTTGCTGAGCACGGTTCGAAACGGTACCGCGATGGATTCTCATATGCCGGCACAGCAATTGCATGGAGGAGAAACTTTCGTTGCAAACAAAACAACCGAAAACATCATCTTCGTCTTTCTCGAGAGAGTGTTTTCTTTCATGTGTCGTACTGTTGATGTGGGGGATTTCAGTTTTCGACCTAACCTGCTTATGGATCCGAAGATGGCCGTACAAGGCCTTGCTCGACTCGAACCCTTTATGGCAGTAGACACAGAAACTAAACCTTGAATCTTTCGGCGTTTCATCACCGCCCTCCATGACCTCCGTTTTTTGTGTTTTCATGTAGTCAGGGACAGTGAAAGCCAAGGAATCGGCGGCAGACACCATGACGATTACTATAGAAATCTCAGGATAAGAAAAAGAAGATGAAATCTGTCAAACCTAACACAAAAGATCGGCCGAGGATAAAAAGGAAAAGGCCGTAGTCATTGTGTGTACACTCTCTATGTAAATATATAAGTGATAAAGGAAGATATATTGCAAGTTGTGTAGGACTAGGAGATCATATATTGAATGAAAATTAAAAAAGTTTGATTAGCATGTAACTTTTTAATTAAATATTTCAAAACTTGATTATCAAGTAACTTTAAGCTAAATAATTTTTTAGAAGGGAAAATATTTGATTTACTGTTGATACATAAGTGTCATATACAATACAGAGATGGTACAACTTTGTGCTGTTTACTTGATCCTTAAGGTACTTTAATGGAATTATACAAATAAATTAAGCATCAATCACATGGTAGGTTCTGGAGATGCACCATCTATGGGCAACCTAGCTTGAAAATAGTACAAGATCTCCTGCCTAACGGGCATGCATCATGGCTTGAAACAGCAGCTGAAGTAGGACAGGAACTTGTTTTTTTTCTTCTGCATGAATATTACAACAGATGAGGATGTTTTAGCTAGGATTAAAACAAGGGTTTTATCTGTGAACAATGAGATATGTATGTATGAATTTACCTTGACAGAACCTTCGTCGTCTCGGCCGGAGTCAGAGTCATGTTTCCGAGGAGAGGAAGCAGTGGCGAAGTCGTGATCGTTCGCAAGGCTGAACATGATATCGCTCTTGCATTGCTTCCTCCTGTCACGAGCTCGCGAGAAGACCATTGAATAATTGGTGTCTCGTTTCTCTTCCCACCCTCCGAACCGAGGAATGGACAACCCTTCATTGTTCTGTGTTCGATGAGACATGGTGGTGGTAGTGGTAAAGTATAGGAGATAAATTGATTGAGAGGTTAATTGCTCAATTTATTATTGATTTTTCAAATTAATAGGTGTTTTACGTTCTTGTTATGAGAAATGAAGGTGGGGTTTGTTTAGAATTGATTGTTGTTGTCTTTTCAACAAGATAACCAAGTTAAATTATATAAACTATTTACTAAAAACATTTTAGGTTCCAAAACAATTTTCTGTTCTCTTTCAGTATTTGCTGGTTTAGAACAGGATCGAGTGAGGTTATGTCGGCTAAAAATCATAGGTATCTTTTTCGTACTTTCTTTTATGTTTTTTTCGAAAATTTTTTAAAAAATTAATTTTTAACCATAACCCTTATTTTATATACCCTAAACCTTAGACCTTAAAAAATACACACTACATCTAATTCCCTAAACCCTAACTATAACTCTTAACTTTAAAGCCTAAACCTCTAATTTAAAACGGAGACATAGAGGAGAACACCTAAAAGAGGTATAAATGCATAATTAAAGAAGTAGTAATGGGTGCACAAATAAGTAGTAAAAGCAGTGTTATATTTAAAAAAATTAAAAACATGTAATAATAAAAGAAATAAAGTGAAAATACATCAATAATCACTAAATTATGAAAAACAATTATTTTGGCCATTTATCTTTCACAAATTACAAGATGATCATTAAATTTATTAAAATATTATAAAATAGTATGGTATTTTGATTAAATTAAACAAAATTTGATAATATTTCAATCAAATTCAATTAATATATTTAATTATTATTTTATAGTTTTTAAAAGATTAGTGACCAAAATGATCTATTTTAATAGTTTTAGTGAGTAATTGTGTACTTTACCGCGAAATAAATTTGAGAAAATGGGAAGGAACGAAAAAGAGGGGGGAAGGCGGGGCTTCGTTATAAACGAGTGGATTTTGGTTATTAGGAATGAATCTCTGATTTCTCTTCTTTTCTGATGCAAGTAAATAATTGAAATTTCAGAAAATAAAACCCTAATTCTGTGGATTCAATTTGGGCCTCGAAATTCATCTCTTCGCGTCCAACTCTCTCCACCTTCGATCCTTCAATATCTGTCGTCCGATCCATTTTCCCCTTCCGTTCAACCCAGGTATCTTCCCATTTCCCTCTTTGATTCCTGCATTTCCTTGTTTCTCTTTTAAATAACTTTTTATGATTTCATTATTTGAGGGATTTTTTGTGTGATTGATCATGTCGGTGGATCCTTCTTTATGTATATTTAAAATTTCTGTCGAATCTGCATTGTTCTGTCGAAGGAATATTGGTTTTCTTCTCCTTTTAGGGTTATTTCTTTATCGAACATGATGAGGATCAAATCTGCTTGCTTTCTTTTTGTAAAATTAGAGCAATTGGAAGAAAAAAGAGCCTTCAGAAGCTGAATTTGCATGTCAAATTAGACCAATCGAAGGATTTTTTTTATTATTTTCTGGATCATATATGAGATAATCATTGCTATTGCTGTTTATTGACTGCTTAAATTTTCTATACGTTTTTTTTTATTTTGTAAACTATTGTCTTAAACATTTCAGGAGTTTATTTATTTGGCTACAAGGATGTCTCCTGCATCCAAGTCTAAGTCGAAAGATAAAAAATTCAGCAAGGAATCTCAGAAGTCTTCTTCAAAGCCTTCTGGACCTGCTAGTGATGTTAGTGATGTTCCAGCTAGTGCTTATAATCCACTTTTGGGAACATTCCATACCATTGAAACAGTGCCATCCTCGTCTGCTTCACCTCTTCGAAGCAATGGTCGTTTGCAGAACATAGATGAAACAGAGCATTTGGAGGGCGCACTTAGTGCTGGGGTTGAGTATGATACTATTTCTAATAATGGTAGCTGGTCAGGTGAGTCAGAAGAGCACAAAGAGAAAACATCAAATCTTCCTGTCCGGCAGGAGATAATACCAGGAGCTGACAATGATAAACGAGAAAAAATTCGTCAAAAAAATGAAAAGAAACACCAACGGCAGAAGGAGAGGCGAGCACAGGAGTTGCATGAGCGGTGCTGTGGCTATCTGATGTCAAGAAAGCTTGAGGCACTCGCTCAGCAGCTTGTAGCAATGGGATTTTCACATGATCAGGCTACAATGGCTCTTATTTTCAAGGAAGGCAAAGTGGAGGAATCTGTGGCATGGCTTTTTGAAGGAAGTGAAGAAGAAGCAGTTAAGCATAAGGAATCTACTATTGGTGGCGGTAACTTGAAAATTGACATATCAGAAGAGCTTGCACGAATTGCTGACATGGAAATCAGATACAAGTGCACAAAGCAGGAGGTTGAAAGAGCAGTTGTTGCTGCTGAAGGCGATCTTGAGAAAGCAGCGGAATCCTTAAGATCTTTAAAGCAGGACTCACCTGCTCCACCAAAGCCAGAAGGAACTTGTGATCCCCTTACTGATAGTACCAATAAATTGTCAGTTGCAGGTAGTCAGAACACATACCTTGCAAATGCAGCGGTTACAGTGAGAAGTTCTTCAGATTTAGTGAGTAAAAATCTTCAGCTTTTGAAGAGAATACAGTCGAAGTTGGAATGGGCAAAATCCCAACAAAGTGCATTGCCTGCTGAGAAAAGTTGGGCAAGTTCTGGATCAAATCCTTCGGTTTCCTATTCACTGGCATCAACTTTGCAGGCCTCGCCACCAGCAAAGACAGAAACTCTAATGGCTATGGGAAGTGATTTTAAAAAATTTCAGCCCTCACTTAGGGAACCTGTTATAATGATGCAGCGACCTCAATCTGTAAATACAAAGCAGGTTCCAGCTACTAGTATAAGCTCATCTCCTCCTGGATCGATCCCCTTTATGTATTCAGCTGGTAGTGTTGAAATTATAAAGTCTAATGCCTTTATGCCCCATATTGCAAGTGCTAGAAGCCTTGGTTCCAACAACATGAGTTCAAATCAGATCCATCATCAACTTCACTACCCGCAACAGCAACACTTCACGGTCAGCAGTAGTCCAGGTGATTCTCCAGGTACTAGCCGAGGAAATGGTTTATGGAGTAGATCAGGTGCATTGCCGACACTAGCGGCTGCATCTTCACTTGGACTTTTCGCTGGATCGGGTTCTACAACTTCATCAGGCTCCTCTTCTCCAGTTGATTGGAGCAGTGGTAGCTCCATGTCACAGTTGGATTATACCAATGTTGATTGGAGCTTGGAACGGGGGTTGTCTTCTAGACCTGGTGGAATTTGGCTAGGACCAACATCTCTGTTGAAGAGCACTTACATGCATTATCCTACTACAAATGGACTAAGTGCTAAACCAGCAATGAGATTGACACCCAATGCAAGTCTTGGTCCGATTGCGGGGTTGCAAGACGGTGGAGTTGCTCCTACAGAAGCTTCTCCAACTGCAGGCTCTCATGAGTGGACTTCACCATTTGAAGGGAAAGATCTTTTTAGCTTACCTAGGCAGTATGTTTCTTCTCCCACAATCTAAGGTGTGGAAAAGATTTTATGATATAAAAATGAAAGAATGAAAAGACAAATCATGTTCGGATTTGGTGTTAGTGTTCGTTCTTGTGATATGTGATTGCTGGCATATCAATCATTTAAAAAAATTAACCATCAAATAGGTGCTCACTCAAATTATATTTTTTAATTAGGTGATCAAATTTTTTTTGATCGAATAAGTATCTAATCATTACCTAATGGAACTTGGGATACCCTGTAGTCTGTTGCATACCGAAGTGGGCTTTTGCGGCTGCTTGAAGACTACACTAGGAAAAAGGAGGTTTCGATAGAGTTTAACTAATTAACAGGGCTTTGGGTTCATAACCAATTAAAAGGGTTTGGGCACAAACTAACAAAAAACTTGTTAAAAGGAAGGATTGTGTTTTTTATATTTAAAAAATGTAAAATCAAATTAATCTTTCATTATTTCTTGCTTAATTCCAAAATCTGTAAACGGTTTTGCAGTAGCAGTAGAACAAAGTTAGCCAAGATTAACCGTAAAAAGTGAACACTACATCCTTCTCAGGCTAAATGGTTTTACTGTGTCTCCGTCTCCATTTCCAACTCATTCGACCTTCTTGCTAGATTTGTCATCACCGCTGCTGCTACCATCTTGAGACGTAACGGTCGTCTTCGACTCGTCAAACTCCAATAACTGCAAATCATGTTAACCATATCGTGATCCGAATATAGTTGATAATCAGTTTGTAGATCAAATTCAAACCCGAATAACGTAAACTGCTATATACCATAAGTAAAGAACATTCTGCAGGTTTGTGTTTGTATCTAAAACAGTTTAAAACCTTTTTAAACGAAATCCAATCCACCATTATAGTGCATAAGGTCCCCTACTGTACTCCATTAACCTGATTCTGTAAGCAAAACCCTACTAGTTCTTTGGCAAGAAGCAGCCGATAATTGTACTTGTTGCTACTCCTCGGAAACAAACCTTTTTTTTACAAGGATCCAATTCTAATATAGAATGTTTAAGCAAAAAGACAATTGAAAATGCAATTGAATTAAAAAAGTTCATGCAAGAGAGAATCAAACAAGGGTAGAGAACAAACCGGTTTCACTTCTCCGCTCCAAATACAGTGAGCAGCCAAGAAACCAATAACAGCTGGTACGATATACAAAAGTGCAGGCTGAAAGCATAATATTTAAAGCAGATTATCAGGTTCTTGTGATAGAGATCGAGTATATACCCCCACAGTATCAAACTTTCACCAGATGCATCCGTGCATGCATTAGCAGGAAGAGATGATAAAACAGAGGGTCACGAGCTTACCTGTGCAGCTTGAAACCAGTTCATGACAACAATTGTAAGGACCACTCCTACTCCGTATCCCAAAAATGCACTCTTAAAATACTGGCCGTCTTTCCCTCTAGATACATCAAATCTTAATGCTAGTGCTACAAAAATGCCTGCAAGAGAGAAATAAACCAATATAAAAACATAATACCATATCTGTTTCTCATAGAAATGTGCATAATGATATAGGTTTTAATGTTAAAAAGAATAGTAGTCATTCAAAATGAAATTACAAGAAAAAACACCTTTCTAACCATAAAAAATATATTTATGCATTACTGTGTACATTGCTAAAACTCATAAAATAAGCAGTCAAGAATCAATAGTGTTTGGAGAAGAAGCTAATAATATCACTGCACATAAAAATTTGCAGTCTGTTAGTGCAATAATGATGAAGCCATTGGCTAAAAATCCTCCATAATCAAACAACACAAATGCAATAAGCTTACAACTCCTGTTTCAAAATTCAAGATCTTGGAATATTTTTTATTTAGAAAGAAAACAAGAAATTCTTCAAAGTTCAGGTCACAGCAACAGCATGCACTACACCTACTAAATAAAACCAGATATCAAACATACCAGGAATTACAATGTCACCAAGTCCGAGCATGGAAAATGGTCGTGCAGAGTCTCTTGTTGGGAACAAAAGCTGCAGAAAAGTATTTCAAAGAAACCAGATCACCATGGGCAACAAATTTAATAATACAGTGAAAAGATAAAGTACATATGTTGAAACAAAAGCAAAATGGAAAAAGAAAACATACCTTTATAGGAGCATCAAAAGACTTTGCAACACTGACCATCACAGGAGTGAAAAAAACCCAGAAGATGTCGTATACAAAAAGCCCAGCCTGCAATGCATAAAGATGGAGAAATCATACCAAAGAAAACATAATTGAATATGAGAAGAAAAGTAAATAACAGTAAAATATAGCTTGCTAATAATGTAGCTAATCAAGCAAACGAACATAGGTTTAAGATTTGCTAATCAAAGCAAACTAATAACAACCTCAAAAACTCAAAGAAATGAAGTGTCAGCACTAAATGTAAAATAGAAGTGGCAAGAATCAATTCAAGTCACCATCAAAACAGATTGATAAGAAATGAAACTGGGTCTATGGTTAAACAACCATAAAAAAGTTATTTTATTCAAAGATCAAAATCAGCTAAAAATGCAAACGTTGCTATACTTAGAAAATTAAATAAATTAAGATGTAACTTGTCTCGTTAAAATGGAATAAACACTTCCCATGAATAACCAAACTAAAGCCACAAATCCACTTCTTACCAAGAGAATGCCACCAGTCTTAAAAGATCCAAGAGAAAGCATTTCAATTCCCTGAAAAATAAACATTGGAAACCTTCAAAAAGAGTGTAGCTAATGTGAACACCAATTTACAAAGAACAGCCATAAACTTCAATAAATAGGAGGAACAAACCAACAAGGTGATGAAGTATAGATAAATCATATTGTCATCATAAAATTATTAAAACATAAAGAAATTGAATACTTTCATAATCTTAGAACTGCTTAATTGAATCCTAGCTACAAATTCAAATGTATCAAGTTATCAACAACTTGCCGAAATAAAATATTTCATAGTCAATATCTAAAGTGACTTGACAGACTGAAACACATGATAAATCAAAATCTGTTATACAATATAAAATGCATGGGAAAAGGAACAGATTTTCCTTTTTGCAATATGCTCGTGCAGAAGTACTTTTCAACTTAGACAAATATGAACCTAAAACAACTGTTTTGCTTGGTTTCATGGAAGTATCATATAGAAGCAATTCAATATCAAGCACCAAATTAACTTGTTAACGAATAGCAAAGTCAACAAAACGGGTATTCAGTCAAACCTGAATGCAGAAAGCAAGACCCAAAATGTTATTAGCCAGCCAATGCTTCTGTGAAGCATACCATGTACAGAAAAAGGTTCCTGGGATTGCAGCTATGATCTGAGATCTTGTGAACTCGATCTCAAAAGCTGTTTAAGAATGTTTAAAAAAGGCATAAGGAAAAACATCATTCTGAATAATACAACCAAGGTAATACCAACTAGATCAAATAAGAATTCTAAGTAATCAAATAAAATGCTGCTAAACTGCCAACTTTATGTAGCAAAAGAACAAATTGCTCATAAACTCCCAAAGAAAAGGAAGTACGAAAATCAAGGAACTGATTTCATTTTGGACCTATGTAAATTCCAATTTTCAGAGAAATGGCGACAGAAAATCACTCGGGAAGAAATACTCAAGAATACCGGTATATCCAGAATCTTCAGATCAAATATAAGATACAATAAAGCAGAATATGTCAAAAGGAGATACAGTTGAAGCAACAGTTTATAACAAAAGCAGAACCTTCAGATCAAACATAAGATACAATAAAGCCAAAATAAAAGCAGAAATGTCAAAAGGAGATCAGAGAATAAATGTTTACGTCCAGCTCAAAAACTTAAAAAAAAAACATCTCTTACAATAAAACTGAATATGAAAACTTCACAAGAGTAATAAAATAAGGAGCATACAGCGGAAGTAAGGAAGACGCCAAATGATAAGGTCCTCATTCCAATGTTTTGGCAAGAAGCGTTCTATGGCAGGCACTATCGTTGCCCTTAGAATGATGGCAGAAAGAATAAATAAGATGATTATACAAATAAATAAGACAGCAAGAAAATTAGTTGTATAAAGGTGAAATGTAGCAGCAAATCCATAAGAACATACGAAAGAGCAATGACTCCAAGCACAAAGAAATAGCATGTCAGGACAGCATTAACCAAGTCTTTTGATAAGAACTTGAACAGCAAGAAAAGTGATAACAACATTGCACTCCCAACAAATGGAAAACGCATAGCATGCTCGTTAGACATTGTCTCCTGTACAAAACATGTGACATTGCCAGCCAATTTGGATTTATAGATCTTAATAAAAAGAAAGATGGAAAATTAATTAAAATGCTACAGTACTCACTGATGGTGGAGTTGGCTTCACAGAACGATAGCAACCCACATATACTGTGAGGCATGCAGTCAAAATAACATTCAAATTAGGGTCTACCTTCACGACAAGTGGTGCCAATGTCAACCCTACAATTAGCAAATCAAGGATGCAATTAGAAAGTGTCCAACTTCTCAAATACACATGTGGCTCGTGAGATTTTTCGAATCTGACAGTGACTCATAATAAGAACATGCTTGATTCCAAATTTTCTGTAACAAAATCAGCCACAAGGCCGATATTTATCGTTTCTCCAGTACATTAAACCAGATTCAAGTCGGTTCTCTTATTTTCTTTGCAACTCGAACCAAAAGACACGCTTGATTCAAATTAACTTGACTCAACTGAATTGAACTGAATAAAGAAATGAACGTCTAAACAAGAAAGGAATTATTTCAAAAGCAAACCAAAAATGAAATAATAAAGTAAACTTAATCAAGAAAAGGCCAACCTGCTAAAGCCAAATTGGCCATTCTTTCAGTGTTCTTCATCGCCGTCGTCTATTTTAAAGATAACAACACCAGGACTATAATCTCTTTGTACCTACAACAAGAAAATAAATAAATACAACAGATCAAAAAGATTTAATCAATTAATAGATTTTCTTTAAAAAATAAAAGAACAAGAAATCAAGATTCAAATGAATTTCCAAGTAAAATTAGGGATTGAAACCTTTGATCTTCGTCTCCTTGCTTTCTTTCTAACGGTCGATGGAGTTTTACAGATCGGAGATTTTCTTAATTCTTTCTCTCTATACGAGGAAATCTTTATACAATTGGATTTATATTTGCTCTTATGCTCAAAGATGGGGTTATATGTGTTGCTATACTCGAGGTTGCTGTCATTTTAAATGTTGTGACAGCCAATAGAAAAATAACATGTGACAGGAAATTTTGAAAGAAGGGATTTTTGCGGGGATTGTTTGACTCGTGGCACAATATTATTGGTCTTTGTTATGCGATTTGTGCTTTGCTGTTACAGTAAAGGTTTATTAATTGATATAGGAGGGAGAAAACTGAAAATGCACTTAGTCGAGTCATAAAGAAGTTGACATTCCAATGAGGTGCCATCTCCAATCAGTTTATGCCACGTCATCTTACAAGAATATCCGTCTTTACACGTTTCACTTTTCTCCGAGAGGAAACTGATGAGGTTTTTGGGTAAATTACGCGAATCATCACCCAGTTATCTTCTCAATTTTATTTTGCTCATTTAACTTTAATTTTTTATTTTATATTGTTTTATATTTAATAATAATAATTTCATGTCATGTTAAAATAGTAATAAAATTATTTATAGTGATTAAAACAAGAATAATCTGAAAATTTAATTAGTAAATTAAAAAAATAAAATTGAGAGGATAAAATAGGAGTGAAAGTTGACCGAATAAAATAAAAATAAAAAAGATAGTTGGTCGATAATCTATATAATATACTTATTTTTTATTCAAGACTTTGAAGTATTTAAAAGAAGGATAAGCAACGCTATTGCTCACTAAATTATTTTCTATTTTCTTGTTCTGCTTATAAGATTATTATTTTGACAAAATCATCATTAATATTATATTTTTATTTTATTTATACGCAGTTGAAAATCTCTTGAAAATAATAATATTTTGATGACCAAAACTAAAAATAAACTATAGACCGATAGCCAAAACATAAAAAAATAACATTATTGATAAAATAAAACATAATATTAATAATTATTTTACTAAAAATTATTAGTTTTATTAATTAAAAAAATATTTTTGTAACCACCGGTGTTGCTTACTCTTAGAATAAAAATATGCGTATTTCATCTAAATTTGTTATTAAAAAATGGTATTCAAAATTGAGTCATGTTTTTTTTAACCCGCTTTGAAATGCTTAAATAAAAGTGAAATAAATACTCAGCCTAAGCCTTGGCATAATTATCTAGTATCTAAGTTGAACAAAACTCGACTCTAAAAATTATTTTTTAAAAAATTTAAATTATTCAAATTAAGATATTTAAGTTATTCAAATTAAATTAAATAATTTAAAAAAAATTAATTTTAAGTCGAATTCGAATGGATAATATGGGTGTTGCTGTTGTGGGAAAGCCCAAGATTTGGTGCTAAACAGGTGAGTTGAAAGCCTATGGTGCGTAAAAAAAGTGGGTCAGAAATGAGGAACACCCAGACAAATGGGTGTACCCATTGGGTAAAACACCGCAAATCTAAGCCAAATTTATACGATTCCTTGCTCGTCTCCCTTCCATTTCCCATCATGAGTTGATCTTGTTTTCAAACCAGTTGGTACGGCACTAGGGAGACATCGATTACTTTAATATCTTCACAAAGATCAATTGGGGGCCGCAGAAACATAGAGTTCAGACAATACAAATTTAAATAAAATTATGGTATAATATGAAAAATATACTGAAAATCAGACTATTTAATTAAATTTTTATATATTCAGGTTCATTTAATTTAAATCAAATAATCTCCCCCATAAATACAAGAATAAAAAATATATAGTAGTAATTAATTTTGAGGGAGAGGGATTTGTGAAAGAAGATAGGGAAGAGGTGGGGACCTCCACTTTCCAAAGTGGAAGCTGTATTGTCAAGCAAAACAATTCTCTATCCACAAATCACTATTCCCCAACTACCCCCTAATATATTTATTTATTGGCATTGGATTACATTTTCTATTAATATACCTTTTAATTAAATTAAATAATTTTTTAATAAGTTAACAGTGATTACAGTAGTATCTGTTGGAGAATATAATCTTCATCATTTGACATTGATCGTTTAATCATTCTGCTGACATCATTGGTGCTTGAACCCGTGACCTCTGATTATAGGGTCATTATATAATGAGAATCTGTAAAAATTAACTTAGATTAATTGATTAATGAATCGAATATAAATGATTATAAAAATATAAATTAGAATTTTTTAAGAAATGGTGAACTCTTGGAAAGTGTATGCATAATAAAAGAAAAGGCATAAGTAACATCATCGTCTTCAATTCTTCATCAACAATAATTTTGATTTTTTCTCTTCTTCCCTGTTGATTTCCACCCACCACCATACTCAACTTGCAAAAATTCAAACATCCTCTTAACTTCTCAAAGTGTTCTTTTCTTCCAGTTCCATGCTTTTCCTGGAATTCATGCATACTTTTGCGAAATTCCCTCACCAAACCTTCAATCTAACATGATACACAACCGCCAACTGTAGCTTCCTGTGATTTGTTCTTCTCTCAACCTGCTCTGTTTTTTCCTCTTCTTTCCTGTCATGGATTCTTTCAGGACATCGTCTGGTTTCCGTTTTAACCCGAATTCAAACACCATCGATGACGCAGACCGAGATTCGGAGTTCTCGGGGATTCTTGAAATCTACGTTCATCACGCTAGGAATATTCATAACATATGTATCTACGACAACCAAGATGTTTATGCCAAGTTCTCGCTCACCTATAACCCTGACGATACACACTCCACAAGCATCATCAATGGAGGAGGAAAGAATCCCGACTTCAACCAGAACTTGACGATCAAAGTAACTCAGATCGACGCTGTCCTCAAATGCGAGATTTGGATGCTTAGCAGGGCAAGGAACTACTTGGAAGACCAGCTCCTGGGATTCACTTTGGTCCCGATTTCGCAAGTTACCGGAAAAGGAAAAATCACTCAAGATTATAGCCTATCTTCCACTGATCTTTTCCATTCTCCTGCCGGAACTGTCAAATTGAGTCTTTCGTTGAACACTTCAATGGCTATGAGTTCTCATACCTCCACGACTGTCAATTCTTCGATATCGGCAGAAGTAGTGTTGCTCGACCGGAAAATATCCGAATCCGGAGGAATTCTAGACCCTGTTGAGTATTCCAGGATAGAATTTCCTGACATCCATATTGTTAGGGAGAATCAACAAATGGTTTCACAGTACTTCAATGGTTTAAATCCAAAGCCTGGAATTGCTTCATTCCTTCAGCTCGGTGCCTCGCATCAGCATGTCGAAGACTACGAGATGACAGCGAATTCATCTGACGAAATCCATGGAGAGCCATCGAATTCTGGGTTTTTGAGTTCTACAACAACAAGCCTAAGTGATGATCGCAACTCAGCCGACTCGAACGAGAAGAAGACCCGCCTCGGAGGCGAGACATCGAATTCTCTCAACGCATCTCTCACCGCCGAGACTAACCCGAGCCAAGGGGCTTGTCCCGATACCCCGACTTCAAACAAAGGATCCGAACTTCGACTCGATAAAGACTCGAGCAAAGAAGTGTTTTCAGCTCCGTTGGGGAACATCAATCTGGAGGCAGAGCAATCGGCAATGCAGCAACAGATAGTAGACATGTACATGAGGAGCATGCAGCAGTTCACCGAGTCATTAGCTAAAATGAAGCTTCCCATGGATTTGGACAAACCTGAACACGAACATCATGGTGATTTGATTCAAAACAATGGTAAGAAAACAGAACATGAGACAAAGAAAGATGGGTCCAGGGTTTTCTACGGTAGCCGAGCATTCTTTTGAATCAGATATTGCTGCAAATTTCATCACAAGTTCAAGTTGGAGACAGCTGAGAACTAGTACTTTTGACATTGATTTTAATTCCTTTGTTTTCTGAGTACTCTTTTGTCTTAACCATGGTGAAGAGCCTAGTTTTCTCTGTAATTCAGGTGTTAATCCTTTGTATTGACTTAAATCTTGAAATCTGTAACATGGCCATGTGAATAACTCACGAATTTCTCTGCACTTCAGTAATCTTTCTCAGAAGAACTGATGATTTGTTTTCTTGGTTACATTGATTCAGTGGCATATGGAACATGAAACCAAACTGCTTACTATTTAAGATATTTCAGTTCCTTCGATACGGATGAACTGAATGTACCAGAATAAATGATCATACCCTTAAAATTTTATAATTTTTATATAATTTATATATTTTTTATACTTTGTATTATTAATCTAAATTTGTATTCCTTAAATATTTATAAATAATAAAATTTAAACAATAATACAAGGTAGGTTTCAAAGTTGTAATATCTTAATTTTATCAACAGAGACACAATTTTATGAAAAATTATATCATGGGTCAGTTTCACTACCTGTCCATGAGACCAACCAATAAAAACTGACCACTTCATCAATTTTTTCATGTTATAATTTTTTCCTAAGTGATCACTTGGAGAATTAAAAAATAATGAGGTGAACAGTTTTTATTGGTTGGTCTCATGGATGATGTGATAAGACTGACCCATAATATAGTTTCTCCAGTTTTATAGATAAGTTCAGAATTTGGGATCCAATGGAGCACTAGAAAACATCACCGCCCATCAATTTTATGTATTTATTTATTGTCTGAGGTGCACTACCAAATACCAATGATGTTTTAACACGTCATTTCCAAAATCGTTATTTAAAAAAATAATTAAATTAATTGAGGCCATGAAAAATCCTTCATACCAACCATGGTGGGGCTCACCTGACGATTTCAATTTTGTAACAACTTTTACCCAACACTAAATGATGGAAAATTCGTTATATACGAAGCATCGAAATTTGTATCAATGCATATTATTTATAGTAGATATTGAATTTATTTATTAATTAATTTAACTTAAATATTATCTAAAACTATATTATAATAGAGATTTATGACGTTGGATTTATTATAACATTAGAATTTAATATCTTATTTTATTAGATTCATTAATTATTAATATTAATTTAAATTATTTTATCATTGGACTAATTATTGTATTAAAATAGTAGATTGATGGTATTTTATCATTGGACTCGTGATCTCTATGAAGAATAACCATTCTTTTAACCATTTAAGCTAGAGGGCTCGTATTTACTTTTTAATATTTGTATTTTATGGATTTTAAAATATAATTATTATACTAAATTTATTTTTTATTTATTAGTATATTGACTTATATTTTCACCTATATTACATGAAACAAATTAAATTACACTTTCTTCGATCATATACATTACTGTGAGATCAGAGGTGGGAAGCTGCTTCAGCAAGGTTTAAAGTACTATACTAAACAACTAGAGCTCAACAAACAATGAGACAAAGGAGTCTAATGAGAGGAGAAAATCTGTAGTTTTTCCTATCTGGATCCTGGAGGGGAGTTTTTCTTTGGCTTTCCTTGCTCGATGTTTCCAGTTTTTGGTTTATTGCTGCTAATGGAACCCTCTTCAGCACTGCACATATGAGACTTCAATTTGAAGCCGAATCTCCTAGAGATATTTCCCCAAGTGAAGCTCTTTACCCGACCTACCTTCTTGATTTCTTGCTTCATGTTCGAGCATTCCTTCTCTAGCTCAGAAACCCGTGTTCTCATGCTATCCATGCCTACCTTCAAAACCTGGTTTTCCCTTGCAGCTGCGGTCCAGCCTCCTTCAGTTGGCCCTGGGAACCCGCTTCTCAGCTGTCGTGATCCATCAAGATTATCAGAAACTAAAAAGCAACTGGCAATTGAAGTCCTAAGCTGAAGCTGCTCAAAGAACAGGATTTGGACGACTATTCTTAGTGGCAATCTTTCATTCTGTGCAGCATGGGTGCATGCTTCCAAGGAGAGCTTCTGACAGTCCATCAGACGGCATAGTTGTTCTCTCTCGGATTCTGACAACCACGGGTGCGACTGCAAGATGATTAGCATAGGAAAGTTAACAAGTTTGAACCAAAAACATCCTGCATTGGCAACTTATGTCTCTTTAGTAATGAGTTAATCCTAATGTAAGGTTAATTGGAATTGAGGTTAAAGCATACGAATGTTGCCTGTGGGCAGTGCTGTGACATGTAACGAGGTTCCCGGATTAGTGAACTAGTTCCATCTATATTTGCAGGATATCAAAGTACCGATGAAACATCATCTAGTAGCAATATGGTGCTCTAAGGAGAGTACCTTGAGATAAATGTCTACTGCATGGTACAGACCGTCATGTAATGGCCTAGCATAGTCAGGGAGAGAAGCAGCAAGAGCTTGAAACTTGGGGAGTTTCAAATTAACGTCCGAGGCAACCTCGGCAAGGTACCCGTCGATTAGCTTGGCTACCATTGTAATAGGTGTTAATGAAGGCGAGGCAGTAATCTGACCATCATCAACTGAAGATGGAGAGGCGACACCAGTAATCTGGTCCATGGCAAGAAAATGTTCAAGAATTCGTTCCACACAGTCAACATTATAGAGAGTTTCCGTAGAATAAGAGAAGTTAGGCATCAGGAGATCTTCCAGAGTTGCTTGATCAAGTTGCATTCCAATCCTTCTCTCAATGTTTGATATGCAAGAGGAGCTCGCTCGAAGAATCATGGCTGTTCGAAGCATTCCAAAGAGAAACCTGGGTGGGACAATGCCCTTCTGAATAGGAAGCAACCTATCAATCTCCTCCAGCAAAAGCCTCTGATCTTCTTCCGATGGAGGAGCCTCTAAGGCCATAGGTGTGAGTCGTGCACTAGAATTAGTACCAGTAGCACCCTGACGCTTGTTCAAACCAGGTAAATACTTTTTTGCATAATAAGCAAGGGACCCGGCAACTATTTCCCGTCTGATACCACGAGACTCCAGGACAGCAATCAATCTCTTATAGAGTTGAAAACTTAAAGTCGATGCATCCTCATACCACCACTCTGAACTTGTAATTTTTGGTCTAGCACCTGTACTTATCCCATTCCACAACACACTTACACCAGGACTCTGCATATGGCCACCATGTTCCATTATAGGCCACCCAAAAAGGTTGGGGTCCGTAGTTGCCTTCACAGCTAATGATTCAATACACCTTTTCGTAATGTTCAGTTCATCGGCATAATAGATGATATCATCACAGGTTTGAAGTGCTCTTAAAGTGTCTTTCCAGTTTCGGAGGACTACTTGATTAAGAAAGGTTTCAGTCTTGATTATAAGATTGCCTTCGCCGTATTCCTCGGTCATATCCAAATGCTCAGCAGCACATCGAAGGTAGACAACGTTCGAGGACGTGAGCTCAAGTTTCACAGCATAGCAGAACTTGACCACAAGTTCAAAACTTTTGGCTCCTCCTGGAATGTCAGGGAGGCAAATGGAACATTTCTGTTCACCATCTTCAGATGCTTCTGCAATTAATCTTTCCATAACACCACTTCTAGAGAGTAAAGGGAACTGCAAGAAATGAATGTTACGAAGAGTAAGAACTTAAACGAGCAACAGTTGATTACAATATCATATATAATAGACGATGAGTGGAAATTACCTTGTGAAGATGAAAGGACATTTCTCCAACTTCAACAGCAACATCACTAGGAAGTCCGGTCGTGCAGAACCTAAAAGTGTAGCATGCATATCAAGCTTAATATAGAAAGAAATACAATAAGAATCTTACAAGCACAAAGAGATGCAGGAAAAGAAGTCATCTGTTAGAAACTAAAAAGAACAAACGAATTCTTCAAAATCTGTCCTTGTCCAAATGTTGGGATCGTCACAATTGAAATTACCAGGAAAAGAGAAAACACCATATTGGCATATTCTCATTATTGATAAAAGAAGTGTCAGATTTGGAACTTCTAAAAACAGACACGTCTTGAACTGATCTTTTGGGAAGGAAAACAATCTATATATACATGCAATTTTATTTTATGCATGATGCAAATTCAAACATAAAAGTAGCTCTTAACAGTCAATGACAGAAGATATGCAGGCAGAGAGAGAGAGAGGGAACTGTAGTTGAATTGCAGAGATCATGCACATACCAAGCCTGCCCTTGCCTGTTAAATGCATCAGTTTTGGATCCAAGTTTCATGCAAGCCATTTCCTTACAATAAAAAACCCAGCAGCAGAACTCCGAGTAACCAAAAAGGTAGGTTTTGAAGCCTAAACTGCTGCAAAGTCGAACCTTGAAAAGTAACCAAAATGCAGCTTCTTCTTTAACATGTGAAACACAGAAACTTCAACAGCACCATCAAATCCCCGCCTGAGAACCAGAGAATCTGCTAATTTGAGATATCCGTTTCAGGTCAACTCCTCCAATTCTGAACCTCCAAAAACAAACACCCACCAGCTCAAAACGAATAAAGCTTTCTACTTACTATTTTGTCTATCATCCCCTAACAAGCTTCAGCAAGAATATTCCATAGTTTGAAACACAGATGACTAAAGCCATTCAATGCCCTTTACATTAAAGCAAGAAAACAAAAACAACTCGGTGGGTTGCTTTTGCTCAGTGCGTGTTTGTTTCTTTTTCAGGTTGATAGGAATGCCAATAATTCAGTGCTTTTGCAGCGAAGCTTTTCAAAGCCATGGTAATGTCATGATGATGTTCACCACTTAGAAAAGCCAGACCGATGATCAAAGCTTATTTGGGAATTAGTGGCTGTCAGCTCCCAGACCGAACCCTTTGCAATTTGCATATACATATAGGATCGGAGTGGGACCCTTCTGCCTAAACAAACTCGTTGGTTTTCTAGAACTTTATTACATAGAATCTTTAGAGACATTTAGTGTATCCATACTATCAATTCTATAGTGTGTCCAAAATACGCTTAGATCGATTAATTAAACTGTTTATTTATTTTTATATTTTTTATAATTATAAATTTTAGATTTATTAAAAATACTTCTTTCTTCGCATAAAATTTCTCTCTCTGCAAGATTAGAATTAAAATTAAGGATATTTATGTTATCTCATATTGTATGGGTTTAGACTTACTAAAAACACCCTTTTATTCCCGTAGAATCTCCCTTTTCCCTCGATATTAGAATTAAAATTAGAAATTGTCAAAAAAAATTATATAAGATTTATTAATTAACTGAAACGATTAAAGATGTTCATATTATCATGTATTGTATAAATTTAAGTTTTAATATTAGTCTTAGAAATATAATTGAAGTATACATGACCAAAGGGTGTGCATTTGAGATTTTCTTGATTTAATTATTTTTTTAACCTAACAGTCTTCCATGAAAATTTTAAATTTTTAACCATAATAAATAATTAATTATTAAATATAACAAGATTTATGTACATAAGATTTATATACGTAAAAAAATTTAAAAATCAAATTTTTTAGTATTCAATTCAGATACGAAATAACTATCTATATTTAAACCAGAAATTTTAATTATTCAATTCAAATTACTTGAAAAATAAAACGAATCAAATATCTAAATTTTTAAATAGAATAAACAGATAAATAGATAATTATTTAGCACACCACTAATCATAACCAAAAAGTTCTAATTATAAAACCCAAATCAGCACTATGCTAACTTGTCATACACTTCCACCATGGTGAATTAGAAATGTTGTCCCCCATTGAAGCATCATCAAAGCACCATATCTCTTCATAAACAAGCAATGAAATGAAACATTCAAATTCGGAAACAAGGGGAAAGTATAACAGAAGGAAAATGAAAAATATATATTCTTAGCCAAATGTCACCCGAAGTGGTAGAAAACTAAAAAAATGAAGTTCTTCGTAATGCCTGTACATTGACTCGACTTCCTTTATGAACAAACAATTCCCTTGAACCATGGAAGTTCGAATAGTTCGAATAGCTAGACATCATGGTATTACCTCCTGGAAGTTCTAATAGTTCTAGGAGTAGTCAAAGTAAATCTGCAGAGTTCCTACATAAATCCAAATCTGCTAGACATCATTTAACTTGATAAGATATGTCAAGATTGTCAAACACGCGGCTCACAATTATCAAAAGAATCTGTTAGATTGAGTGGCTTTAGACCCTTTGGAGACCGAGTGGCCAAACGCTCTCCTGGCCTCCCTCCCTGATCGCATACCACTTCTTTTATCGAATGAATCACTATAACCATCTGCAGCTGCTCTGGATGTACGTGCCATATGTTTCTTCTGCAAATTCCTTGTCTCTTCTTCAGAATCATACCTTGAGCGCTGCAGAAAGACATTGTTGAAAGATAAATACCATATTTACGCAGAATAACATATACCATAACAAATAAAGTTATTATAATGCTACTCAAGGTCAAGGAAAGGATAGGCAAAGTCGATAAGGATAACATATACCTTCAAAGGGTCTGAAAGTACTGCATATGCCTCTCCAATTATCTTAAATAGTTTGTCAGCATCCTTGTAGGCTTCTTCTCTTATCTCCTTCCAAAGCTTATCGTCACCATTTTCAGTTCTTACCAGGGATTGAACAGTCTACATTATTAGAAAGCCTGTCAGATCATGACCAAACTTCTAAAAACATGCATATATAAACAGATATAAGAAACCTTGTCAGGATGATGCCTAAGAGCAGCTTTCCGACACGCCTTCTTAATATCTGCTGTTGAAACAGACGGTTCAACCCCCCTGCCATTACAATAAAAATAACAAACATGGTTAAATCTAAATATAGTTCCACAATCAATAAACATGGCTCTGTGGAGAACAAGTCAACAAATATCACAAAACTTGCCACTTGAATTTCATCATCCCTCTTATTATATTTCCTAAAAAGATGAATGAGAAGTTTTGAACTTCATGAAATCTAAAATTTACTACCCACAATATAATATTAGAAAGCCTTAAGGTAAAAACTAACAAATTATTTAAAATATTAAGCCAACAGAGGAAGTAGCATCAAGATCTATCAGTTCACTTAATAAATGCCAAATGCCACCTATAATCACAAATGAATAACTTACAAGATCAGATAGAAATCCAATGGCACTTCCTTTTTGCTTTCTTCCTCGATTTCAGAAAGCCACGAACGGGCATGCCTTGTGTCATTTGCCAAGTTAACAGATCTCTCAGATAATCCAGTTTGATTGGTCTTTGTCTCCATTTGCTTCATGAGAAGAGAAAGAAGTCTTTCAAGATCATCAGTTGCTTTCCCATAGTCTCTAATGTTCTCATATAATGTGGCACGTCTAGAAATTGCCTGCAGAGACATCATTTTCAAATGATTTTTAAATTTCAAATTTAAATCTAACCATTTATGTTGACTTTGGTTCAAGCACGTGTCCTACACAGTATAAAATCAAGAAGAAATGCCCTGGAAGAGGATAGGAAGCAAAGAGATGCATTGAAAGTGGATAAACACATAACAAAGAAGGCGCCATAGGCTCCAATCATTTAGAAAACAATATTTTCAAGGACGGAACACTTGCGACAGATGTCTAAAAAAATAACAAAATGGACTCCCAAAGTACTGAATTAGTACAATCAATTTCCATTGCTGCCATAAAGTTACTTTTTAGACCGATACAACACAGTACTTAGCCGAACTTATCTGGCATACATGAGAACTTCTGGAAAAATAACAGTTGTCAAGGAAACCTTCAAATATGAACAATTAAAAGCACAAAGATAAGTCAGTCTGTAGGGGAAAAAAAGAAACCTTCAAATAATTGCCATCAAGTGCTATGGCGAGGCTGCAATCAGCAATAGCTTCAGTGATTTGGCCTAGTGCTTTGTATGCAGCAGCACGATTGCAAAAACAAACAGCTGCAAAAGGCCGTGACTCCACATTGCAAGATAAAGCCGCAGTATAATGTTCAACAGCTTCCAAGTGTCTGCCTGATTGAAATGCTTCATTCCCTGCAGCCTGCAGAAGAAAGCTATAATTGCATTGATAACATTTTTTTTATCTATGCTCAAATATCTGAAAGAAAAAAAAAGTTTGATACTAGTTTCTAGTCTACGCATCATTTAGATGTTGCAACTTCTCATTTCCAGGGATTGATCTAAATTATATAGATTAAAAAGAAATAATTTACTTTTTAATCTTAATAATATTTTATTATTGAATTAATGCATTCAATTATAATAAACTTGTTCATAGAATAATATATCTCAGTGGCAATAACTTGTGTAGAGTCAAGTTATGTTGGCAAGAAATCCAGGTTTCAATCACTATTGTGTAACCTCCCCCCCCCCCTGAATTTAAGGTAATTGATTGTACTGAAAACAATATATATCATTTTTATACTCCATATCCACATGGTCAACCAAAACCCTCCTTGACGCAATCCCAGCCTTTTAGTTTAAAATTATATTCAACTTCTGGTGGTGGTGGTGTGTGTGGGTGTGTGGGGTGGGGGGCTGTTTATTGAAGTAAAAAAGCATATCTAGGAAATACCTTATGACTTAAGAGCTCACGTACGGTAGCAGCCAATCGAATTGATGATTCCAAACTGGTGCTTCCATCCCTGGAGAGACTCAAAATGTTCAATAGTCATTGTACTTCATGGCAAGAATTAGAATATTTTGAAAGACAATGGTGTTAATTTTACCTATTTGTACTGGATTGCAATTCCTCTTGCTTCTCCAGAAAAGCAATAGCCTCTTCAAGCTTTCCTAGATGAAAGTAAGATTTGAAGATCAGGTGACACCGCCAAATTCTAAAGGTAGGGTCCTTTGAGAAGCCAGAACTATCTGGATTGGCCAGTTGCCCATTGGCATCTAATGAAGGAGAATTCTTTTCAGCAGAATCAGATGTCTGGTCACACAGCTGAATTACATCTTCATATTTGCCTAGCTGTCAGATTGCAAAAATGTTATTGTGAATCCGGCAATCTTCCCGTGATTTAACACTGCTTAAATTACAGTAAACCACCTACTTTCAGAAGTTCCTCATTTAGACAATCATATATCAACAAAATTACACTTACAATTAAAAGAGCTTCTGCTTTCATTTCAAGTAATTGATCTGAGTACACGCTTATTTGCAAGGCTTCAGCAATTACTTCCAACGCAGTCTCTGCACCATCAGATGTTTTGCTTTGCAAAAGTAGAGCAGACTGATTCATGCATTCAGACAGTTTCTGCCAAATAAGAAACCACTGATCAGCCATATCACTATCGCCACAAATAATAAATTGTAAATACTAACTAATGATACAATTAACACAAACCAGTGTAAAATGAACTTGAATAAAATAGGAGCAATAATATACTAGCTCCTCTCAAATAATAATCAGAACCTGTGCCTTTTGTAGGCCATCAGAGGCTTCTACTGCAACTTTCCGGTCCACACAAACATCAGTCCCAGATTGTAAGCACTTCCTGAAATAGCGCATTGCATTCTCAACTTCCCCAAGGGCAAGGTAGCAACTTGAAGGAAAAGAAATAAAGAAAAGGCAAGTTAGGAGAGCCAAAAGAAACGAGAATCAACCTAACATCAAAGCATTGACATGAAAATTGATATCAAAAACAATATCCTAACAACCGGATAAGGATGAGAAGAAATATTAACTCCAAAAGAGAACAGATATATAAAAAGTCAAAAACATAGTTTGGTAATTTAACTGATAGAAGTAACATATATTAAGCACTGCAAAAGCATCAAATGGACGTGTGAAGATTTGAAAGTGACATCAAGCTGCATCAGTGAGCAATTTGAAACAATTACCTGTAACCATCATGCATGATGCAACAAATATTCAAAAAAGAGAAACTAGAATCTCAATCTTAAATAAGACTGGTATATAAAGGAATTTATAGAGTTCTAGCATAAACACAGAATTCTGGAAAATGGAGGCTCAAATAAAGAAAATGAAACAAATGTAGAGCCTTACTTCGCTGCTCTAAGTTGAACCCTCAAAAAGTTGGGATCTATTGAGATGGCCATCATACAATCTCGTAGTGCATCTCTCATTCTTCCAAGAGACATACGAGTGGCTGCAAGGTTGCTATAGCACAGCATCAATGCCCGAAGACAGCTTCTAGATTTCTCACCAGCGGGAATACAGCTTATCCCTTGCATATAATATTCCTCAGCTTTGGATGAATCCCCGTTTGCATAGGCTTGATTTCCCCTGGTACATATCAGTAAAGAAAAAGTGTATTCATCGATGAAGGGATATGGAGAGATCACATCATCGGATTACAAGATGGCGAAACAAGATATATAAGAAAATTACTCAACGTAGAAAGTATATGTTTCAAAAAAATGAAGGTCAATTATCAGATACTAATTAATAATAACCTTAACCGCCACTTTTCGCATGATTCCACAGCTGCAGTGCTTGAACTGCTCAAATTAGGCTCACATTTAGCCTCAGGTCTTTTGTCCACCCGGGAATTTCCTCCAACCTTGGTTTGCATAGTAGAGACATCTGCTTTCAGGTATTGCTTAGGGGATAAATGCAATGAAGCACTTTTAGCTGAATTCTTCTTTTTGTGGTGGCGACTTTGTGATGATTGTTGACTTTTATCAGATGGAGATGCAGCAAAGGTGAAGTCAAACCCAGTTATATGTTCAGAATTAGACAGGGAACTAAAGTACATCTGGGCATCACTATCTTGCCTGTCAATACTTGTTCTTGAACCGGCTTCAGTTTCAGCTGAACTAAGAGCATCTATATCCTCAGTTGCAATTACAAGGTTCTCAGTTTTGGACTCATGCACAGAATCTTCTTGGGGAGCTTCAGCAGCAATGCCATCAAAAACATTTCCCGAACCCTCCTCTTTTAGTTCATCATTCACCCTATCTTCTTTTATTATATTCATATATTGTGCCGTAGCAACAAGTTCCCCATATAATGCATTATATGAAACTGCTGATTGTGTCTCACTGAAGTCATCTTTGTTATCAAGACAGAAAGAATCATTTGAAGTTACAGAAGGTTCTCTTGAACAACGAGCACTAGTTTTACTTGAAACAAAATCTGGTTCATGACACAGCTGGACGGGTTTAGGCTGCTTCGACTTTCCCTTCTTTTTCTTGACTTTTGTGCTTGTACCAGATTCTTTTTCTGTGCTGAATTCCATTTTTTTATTCAAACCAAAGGCTCTATTAGTTTGTGAATTCGGAGTTTTGAATTCTACAAAGGGTGTTTCTATAGCATCTTGTTTGGCTGTAAAACAAAACTCACTCGTTTTCCCAGGTTTATCAGAAATCATGCCAAAGGGATTCGAACTAGCCTGGAAAGGCAAGCTGCTAGATGAAAACAAAGTTGATGCTGCAGCTCCACCAGGTCTAATATCAGTTTTTGGATAATCCGTATGAGCTTTAGTTGTGGCTGCCTGGAAAGTAAATCCCCGGTCTGTTTGACCAGTAGAATCTCCCATTACACTCCCTATATTCAACTTCATCTCCCTTCCAGCTGGCAATACATCATCTCTTTCACCACCAAGATGACCAGAGCTTCCACAACTCTCCTTGGTGTAACTATCACCAAACCCCTTTATGTTCAAATTCTTAACCCCATCACAAAGTGTATCCGACACGCTTCGAAACAAATTACTTTTTCCAGCCATAAATACAAAATCCTCCTTAGCTCCATCGCCAACATCGTTGCCTGTAACATTTGATTTGCTCCTCGACTCCAAGGAAAGTTTTCCAGTTTCCACACCTCTACCAATAAAACTACCTACATTGTCATCATCATCATTACTACAATCACCCTCTGAACAATAATTGCCAATGTTCAACTTCGTTATATCATTTGGGAGCTTTGAAAATAAAATCCCACCCAAGTCACTCCCATCGGAAAGGCTAGGGTGTCGAGGCAGATTAAAACCGGTGCCTGTCCGGTTTTCAGACTTGCCTGAAGATTTCGAATTATGGGAATTCGATTGCTTTTTACTTTTGGCAAGCTTTGGCCTGGGAAGGCCTCCCGATGGTCGTTGTGCAGAAGGCGCACTGAAACTAAAATTGGGATTGTTCGGGGTTGATTTCGGAAACCCAGAACTAAAATCACCTCCAAAACCAAAACTAGAAGATGAGTTCATTTTCTCTCCTGAAAACTTCGAATGAAAAACGAGAGAAAGACCCAAAAGTATAAACCGTAAAAGGAATAAACGAAGCCTGACCAATGTGAATTGAACAAAGAGGAGGAGAAATAATTTCCTCTATGCTCTAGCAACGCCGGCTACATGGCAACGTCGGCGTCATCAAATCCAACCGCTGCCAATGTGATCGGATTGTAAATCTGATACCTTGATTGATCAAAAGGTGGCAGACGGCGATGTTCTTGTCTCTCTCTTTTTTCAATTCATTGAATGATCATCAAAACGAAATGTAAAAAAATAAAATAATCTAAGGGATGATGGTGATCATAGAACAGAGATCAATAATGCAAATTCTGGAGAGAAAGATGGATTTTTTCCACAGTTTTTTGAAAGGTGATTTCTTTTTTAAAATTTCGATTTGCTTTAAAAAATTATCCAAAAAAATAATGTTTTTTAATCCCTTTCTTGTTTATTTATTTTTATAAAAATTTAAAAACTTTAATAATTGAGCTTTCATTGTCTTAAAATAGACTATTTATAACTGCCATATTTTTTTATAATTTTCATTTGGATGAATCTTCAATAATTCAAGATATGATTTCTCTAAATTTTGCAAGAACTAATAATTTGATATTATTCTATTAAAAAATAATAAGTTGATATTATTCTTATTTTGTTACGATATTTTTTAATAAGTAATTTACTTTAATTTTTTTTCTATAATAATATATCTTCTCTTTTATTATTATTTTAAATATGTATACACTATAATATTATATATATTTTTTGTACGATGATATTATATAATAAGAAATTGGTATAGTTAAATATAGTCAAGTTTAATTTTTAAGATATTTTAGAATAAAAGAAAATTAAAAATAAATAGGGTAAAAACATTTCTTCCTCATATTTGTTCATGATGAATTTATTTTTTTATGATTTATTTAATAATTTATTTATATTTTTGTCTTCAATCATTTTTATTTCATAACTTTAATTAAAATTTATTTTATTATTAAATTAAATCATAAAATAAAATTTTAACTCTTTAATAATAAATAAACAAAATAATTTAAAATTAAATCTCTTAAAATAAATATCAAATTATATTAGTCGATTCGCATAAAATCTATGTGATGGGTTGAGTCATTATGAAAATATTCTATGAAAGGCTTTTTAGTGTGTGTTTTGTCCTTGATAGTTTATTTATTGATTTTATTAGATAAAATTTAAATTATAAAATAAAAATTATTAATTTAATTTTTTAATTTTACTCGTTGAATATTTAATATTAATTATTATTTTAAATTAAGTAATATATTATATTTTCTAGATAATGATAACATCAACATTTATTAAGAGTGGACAAAACTAAACTTTAAAAAGATTAATTATTTGAGTTAACTCAATGAGAAAATATTTGACTCAAAATTTTTAAAATAATTTTTGGATTATAAAATAGAATTTTAAATATTTTAAATTTTTTAATAATTAATAAATCAATTTTTAGTTAAGATAAATTTACATGGTGTAATTTAATTTTATATTAATATTAGACCGTTGTATAACTAAGATTATTTTTTTATATTTTTTCAAGAGATAATCTTTACAATTTTTACTCTTAATCTCATTTATTTATTTTACTCATTTAATAAACTTGAATTAATATAAAATTAAATGAATTTTACGGTATATAACTTAGATCTCCTCTTTATATATATTAAATATAAAAAATATAAATATATATGTATCTATTTAAAATAAAACTAACCAATACTACAACAATAACAATGTTTCGTCACATTCGAGTTGATGAAGAACAAGAAATTAGTCGTATAATGTCTCTTTGCATAAATGAGCATTAAGACTGGGTTACCTCAGCCTCAGATTTGCTCTAATTCTGGAAATATTGTTTGGTTCCAAAAATGCCAAGACTCTTGAATAATTTCATGCTAAGCCAATGGAAACATATAGCAATCACAAGTATGGGAAGTGTTAAGGGGAACAAATAGCAGTAAACTAATACCTGGTAATAAAAAACAAATAATTCAGATAAATATAAGGGGAGAAATCAGATTCAAACATCAGTAAAAAAGACAAGATTTTACCAGGAAACCCTAAAATAAAGAAGAAGAAGAAGATATAAATTTAGGGATGGGCACGGAACCCAATTTTGACGGATTTTGATCCGATCGGATCGGGTCGAATTTTTTGGTGAAAAATTTAGATTTGGATCGGGTTTTTTCGAATCAAGTCGGATTCGGATTTAAGGTGAAAAAATCTGACCCAACTCGAGACTAATAGTGTAATTTTTCTATATATATTTTAAAAATATTTACAATAACGACCCTTCTTTATATATATTTTATACAATTAGATCACTAAAATTATTTTTTATAATTTGTCACTAAAATTAAATATTTTTATAATTATATTCCTAAATTTTATTTTTTTACAATTTAATTCTTAAAATTTTAATTTTTTTTTATGATTTGGGTCGGGTCGAATCGGTCGGATTTTAGAACTTAAAAATCGGGTCGGGTCCATTTTTTTCATCCTAAACCTGAATCGGATCGGGTGACGGGTGAAGAGTATGATTTTTCGGATCAGGTACAGGTGGACCGAAAATCTTATCCGACCCGACCCGTGCCCATCCTTAAAAATTACCTGTCGTTTCGGATGGCCGCAATCAGAGGGTAATTCCAGGGCGGAAGAAGCCTCGACGTTAACGCGGTGAAGAGAAATACAGGCAACACGAGGGTTCCCATTCCCAACAACAACAAACCCAGAAACGTCGTCGTTCTTAATCTCCCATCTCCACATCCCACCACAGTTTCCATTACCGGATTTTTAGACCCGAAGAAAAACAGATCAAGCCGTCTGTAATTTCTCTTGTACCTTTTTTTTTACTTCTAAAACTTTACCAAATATGGTAAAATATATTTTTCTTAAAGTGTAAAATTCTGTCATTTTCTTCGTGTATAATCTAAAAATTATATCATGGTCAATCTCACCACGTCATTTATGAGACCAACCAATAGAAATTGTCCACCTCATTATTTTTTAATTTTCCAAGTGAAGATTCACTTAGAAAAAATTATGACATGGAAAAATTGATGAAGTGGACAGTTTTTATTGGTTGGTCTCATGGACAGGTGGTGGGACTGACCCATGATATAATTTTTCTGTATAATCCTTTTTCTTTTTACGACTAGCCTGTTGTTGTAGCTGTTGGGCTTAACCGACTGGGTTCTTATGATTGTTGGATCATTCATGCGGATTGGGCCTAATTAGACTTTGACGATCCTGTTAGGCTTCCAAGTAACTTGACCGAAGATGAAAAATCGAAACAATAAATTCTAATTAACGGTTAATTATTAAATGAACATTTACCTATTACTTTTAACGCTAAAACGACATTTATTGATATTTTTTTACTTTAATTAAGTTGCCAATTAATAAATATATTAAAACATAAAGTTTACTCCATCTTCAATTTTATAAATTTCTTACTTTTTTAAATAAAAATATAAAATTAAAATTTAATGTAATTTAAAAGTTAATCTTTATTTTCCATAAAGAAAATTATTTATTAAGAAAAAAATTTAAAATAATATCTATAAAGTATAACTTACTATATTTAATGAAGGATTTTAATGATCATTTTTTATTTTTGAATTTAACAATAATACCATATATTTATTAGGGATATTTAAAAATATTCGATCTGATCTAATTATTTATTATTCGATTCAAAATTTTGGATATTCGATTTAGTTTTTATTTTTTGATCGTATATCCGATCAAATTTTAAGTTTTTCGGTACGGATACGGATCATAATATTTCATGTTCTGAATTATCAAAAAAATCCGAAAATCCAAAAATTTAAATTTTTATAACATTAGTCTTGTTTTATTTAACAATTTAGTGCTTGTAATATTTAAAAATTAAAAATTTGAATTACCTCCTAAACTCAAATTTAGTGCTTGTTCTATTTAATAATTAAAATTTTTATAATCGTGAATCTTATTTTATTTAGTAATTTATTATTTATTATATTTAAAATTCTAAAATTTTTATAAATAATCTTTGAATTCGAAAAATTAGTATAATCAAATTATATTTTTGAATAATCAGATATCTGAATATCTGATCCGAATATGCAGATATCTATTTTTTCGAATCGGATACGGATCGTTATATCATTAATTTAAAAATTCGAATATCTAAAAAAATCAGATTAAATCTGTTTCGATATTCGACAATACACACCCTGATATTTATAGTAATAATTTACACTATTGGATATTACATATACGTACCATATATATATTTATTATATTAAATTAGATGGATAGATACATCTAACGAAACGGAAAAACAAAGGCTAAAGAAAAACGAAAACGAAATAACTAGTAGGAAAACAGAAGAGAGGGGGAAACGGGAATAGAAAAAATAATGAAGAAATCAGGAGGAGCAGAGAAGAAGAAAGCTCGAAGATCTTCGGCGTCAGTTCAAAACGTCGGTAGAGATCTCGACTCCGACACTCCTAGGGTTTGCTTTTCCCCCTTCTCATTTCATTTATTTGATCTAGTGTTTTTTTTTCATCTTTTATTTGACATTTATTTTTGATTTGATTTTTTACGTCATGAACAAGGAGTACCGTGTATATATTTCTAAAGAAAATGAAAGATGGATATTGATTCGTGTTAATTGTTTGCACCAGCTCAATCAGTTCAAACGTCTGAATTGTTCATTACATTTGGAAGGGTTATGTTATCTTAGAATGTTTCATTTTCGGGTATCCTATGTTTCCTCTTTGAGTAAAATCATGTGAAGGGTTTGATTGTCATAGTATGGATTAAAAGGAAGAAGAAAAGAGGAACTAAATGTAGATGGCATGTTAGAATTGAAGCATCAATTGCACATTTTCCTTTTTTTTCATGGCTTAGTTTCTGATTATTTGACCCTACAAACTCAGAAAATGTTGTTTCCTTAGTGGAGCAAAATGGAAGTTTAACTTACTAATGCCGTAAAAATCTATGATAACAGCTTGATTGTCTTTGATGCTATTGCGATTTGTGCTCAATTATGATTTGTTGTCAGTTTCCACGAGTAACTGATGGTAATTGGTATTGCCTTTTATGACTGACTTTGATCTTTGTGAAATTGATTTTAGAGTTATTTGTTTTTTAGTGTGCATGAACTGCCGAGTGCCGAGCACTTATTGTTGAACACAATTCATGAATCTTGTATTTATTTATTTTTTCTTATTTTTTGTATAATTTCCTTTCTGGCCAGAAACAAGCTGCAAAAAAGGATGTGTTTCAGTTGTTTGCTGAGAAAGTGAGGGACCACAAAGATTTGGTTTCTAGATGGGCTGTCTTGCAGGAAACTCGTGTCGAATATTTTAGAGGGAAGGATTTTGTAAGCTTTATGAAAAATCATCCTGAGCTTAAAGAGATACTTGAGTCGGATCGAAATCTAGAAGCTGAAGATATTGCTGATATTTTGTTACAAAAAAATCTTTTGGTGCGATGTGACCGTGTGGTGAAAACTGTTCGTCCAGGGAAGAAAAAGTTGTCTACCTGGCCTGCCCATTTAGAAATTTTCCCTGTGAGTCTTTTTGATATATGCAAAGAGTTATTTCAACACAACTACTAAATGTGGACAAAACCTGTACAGCTACTCTGCCCTTTGATGCTCTGCTCGAACTTTTATTTTCAGGAGAGTCCTTAAGATTTTATGCTTAGTATTTACAAACACGTTATGTTAGACTTGTATACATTTTCTTCCCTGTGATATCACCTGTTTGAACTTAAATGTAATATATAATCTGATGGTTTTTATATTTTATTTACATATATATTTGAGAGAAGTCCTAGGGGCTTGCTCCATTTTATTGAGTGGTTCCTCAAGCTTGAAGTTTCCTATGTGCCAAGGCTTAGTATCTTTAACAGTCTCTTTTCTAGTCTTAATTATTTGATTTAAGCTATCTCTGTTCAGAAACAAATTTCTTCCTTTTTTATTTTTGAAAAAGAAAAACAGAATCAAATATATTGTTGAAATTAATGCCTTCTTGTTTTATGGATTTACCTATATCCTGATCTTTTTGCAGGAACAAGTGTTCTCTGAAAATGATGCGTTTTTTGCATGGACGTTTGTAAAACGGAGGCCATTATGGCTAACACTTCTCTCATTTATCTGGCCTGTGTTGACGCTTGCAATTTGCTTGTTTCCTGTATATCCACATCGATGCAAATTAATAATACTCTACTGTTGTGCGGGACTGCTTCTACTTATTCTCTCATTGCTTTTATGTAAGTTTTTCTGTATTCATTTTTTGGATATTATTTTATAATAATATATATTATATTCTGCTTTGTGTAATTTATTTAGTTCTGTTACTATTTTAGGTGCATTTGATGCTATTAAAAACTAAATTTTCTTTGGTTTAAGAAATTTATTTGAATGATGCTGGCTGAAGAAAGCAATAGTTGTTAGTTTGATTTTCTCCATTCAAGGCTTTGTTTGTTCCTCCCCAAGAATTACATTATATTTAAACCCTTGTTTTAGTCACAGAATCCTATTGTCTTGTATTTTAAGCTATCATATGATCACCGGTCCTTTCTATTATAGTTGGTCGATTTTTTATGTGTCTCTTTCCAATAAACATTTGTCATTGACAATATAAGTAACTTAAGAATTGGTAGAAAATATTGTGATCCGTCTTTCTCACTCTTGTGTATGGTTGTAGTAGCAGCAGTTGCTGTCAAGAGTCAACCAGACACTATAGTATAATATTAAGTGATTGACTGAGTTGGTGTCACAAGTCAACTGGACACGTGTTTGGTAAAGGTTTATATACAACCCTTTACATGATATTTTAAAAAAATATGAGTTGTTTTTTGATACACAGGTTCTATAACAAATGGCCTATTTTAAGCCTAAGTACTAAAATCTAAAATCTCAAACCTTAAACCCTAAAACTTAAGTCCTAGACCCTATATAGGAGCCCTACATCCTAAAATTGAAAGGTTTCTGTAGTAAACGCTAGCCTGTGTATCAAAATCTTTTCCAAAAACTATTATATAAGATGTTTTCTTTCACCCTTATTATTGCTAGAACCATTATGTATTCACTAACTGTGGTTTAATTAAAACAAGTTAGTGTCTTGAATTGCCCGACTCTGATCCTAGTTTGTATAAGGTTATATTTGCAGTTTTGCACCACCAATTGTAGTTAAATTTTATTTCTCCGTTTCTATATTTATATATTTGGCCTGCTTTATGCAATCACATGTTTTGCCTTTTTCCTCTCTTTTCTAATTATAAATTTTGCAGTGAGAGCTGCAATATTTGGTGCTGCATGGATTATTCTAGGAAAGCGTGTTTGGTTCTTCCCTAACATTCTTGCTGAGGAGGCAACATTGCGAGAATTGTTCCGTTTTTGGCCCAAAAAAGATGAGGAAGAGCGACCGAAATGGACAGCAAGGCTGTTCTATGCAATAGTGGCTATGTTGGTCATATTATTGCTGAGGCACCATGCCCCTGATGAGGCTGCTAGAGCTAGGTCAGTAAATCTACTCTTTAAATATTTACTTAGAAGGAACCTTTAAACACATCATTTCGATCATCTTATTACTTTAAAAAGCTGATACTTTTGTGAAATCTTGAATTCGTTGGTAATACTGTCGATAGACATCCGGTTTTTACAAGGTTGTTTGTCTTTGGCAGTAACAATTTCCCTCTTTCTTTCTGCACTTTGTTTGGCATGTTAATCGGCTCAATCTTTCTGGACCGTTATTGTTCCCGGAATCATTTTCCAACTTACGTCTGAAATTTTTACGTTTACCCTTGCCTTGCAGGTATCAGAAGCGAATGTCAAATATAATTGACGATGTCCTTGAATGGTCTCCGAGCCTGGCTCTGTCTGGGATGATGGAGAAACAAACGATTAATGCTACAGAAAACAAGTTTTCAAACGAAAGCAATGCAACCTCTCAGACACAGTCAGAGACGGTAACCTCTGGCGATGAAACAGAAAGTTCGGCGGACTCCGATCGATATGAGAATGATAGCATGTGATAGGACATGGTGGTAGATGGATTCTTGTGCTTTTTGTTGGTGTGATATCAAGTGAGAAGAAGAAATAAGGTGGTTATTAAATTTGTGTTTTTAAAGGTTAGGTTACAGCACTAACAATAGGGCAGCGGTGTCATTGGATGTTATAAACTATACACCCACTAAAACATTTTATGTGCTTTATGTTTTGGTAACCTGTGATAGACTATTTACTTCTGCAACCATCAGGGAAAATTAATCTGAATGGGATAAACACCATTCATATTTCCACCCCCAAGTTTCAAAGTCTTAAAATGCAAACCAATAGCATTTGTTCTCGACTCAAATTGACAAATCCCATACACTAAAACAAAGTTTTGAGTTTTATTCAACACACCATGTCCAAGAATGCAACTTGGGAAAATGAAGCACAGACAAGACAAAAAAGTTGTCTTGTTCCCTTGTCATCTCTTTTCCCCTTGCATCCATAAGCTGATAACAAAAGATGAAAGCCAAGAATGATTTGCCGCCTTGACGATCGAGTGTCAAGGTGAGATCATGGACAACAGTCTTAGAGTTAACCCTTCAGCTTCTGAGGGGGAATTCTCTGTTCACTGGATAGCAAGAGGCCTATGCGAGGCCTGGTTAGAGGAGAGGGTACAACCTCTTTTCTGATAATGACCACTGTCGTTGATATGATGGGTGTCATGTATAATGGACCCTCTTGCTTCCTTCCGGCTGAGGGTGGGGTTCCAGGTTTCTGCATAATTATCCAGAAATGGTCCAGAACCAGATGAACTTGTAGATTGAGATGATAGAGCAAGACCTGAACCTGTTCCTCTGCCTTCAGCCATCTGTTTAGAAGAACTAACATCTGTCTTCTTTGCAAAACGCCCTCCACTACCTCTCGCCCGGCGCATGGCATGCTGGTGCCTAGATTCATGAAGATATGGCTGTAGGATATTGGAGACCAGGGATTATAAGGATAGAGGTAAGATGCCATACATATGGAACCGAAGTAGAACCACAAGTTAAATAAAAAAGAAAAATAAACATGCATCTCACTTAAGTTACCATTCAAACTCTAATAATCATGTAATTCAATGTGAAACATCAAAAAGGGAAAGATTAGTTGACAATCTCTTGATAAAGTGCATCGATTGAGCAAGTGAAGGAGTATGCAAGCATATATCATTATCTACCTTTCGGACTTTTATATCCTTCTTCTCAAGTTCTGCTTTGGCACGTGCCTGCCTTCGCCTTAGAATTCCCTGGTACTGCTTGGCATTCACGTAAACAGGTTCTTGTGCCTTCTCAAATGGCAAAGCCATTCTTGCAGGCATTCCAACAAATGGAGGATAACCCTGGTAATTTCAAACATTCACTCCTGAGAAGGTATACCATGTTTTGACAGTCGAGTACCAAAAGTTCCTTGAGAAGGTGTACCAATCAGAGGCTAGTAAAAAACAATAATGGGTTGGCTCACATAAATTGATGGTGTAAATTACCCCTTCAAATAGTAAGAAAACATATTAATCAAGGTTCCTTGAGCTCTATAAGTAAAAAGGGAAAAAAATAAAATCCTTCAACTTCGGGAATTTACTTGAGACATTTTCCAGAATCTAAATCCCCCCAAATGAACATACACATCCTTATGCTAGCCTCAGGAAACAAAAAATGTCAGGTTAGTTCCAACTAATATTCTATCTGAGACTGTACATAAGCAAATATCCATGTGCTTATGAACCCATCTGTGTGTTTATGCAATATGTGGAGGGGAGGGGGCAAAAAACTAAAAGAAAATATCTTCAAGCATCACAGCTCCAATACAAAAGTTAAATAAAACGATCAAATTAAAATATCAGAAAGCATATTGAATTGGTGTTCCATACCAAAGGCTGATGTCCATAAGCAGCGATCATTCCTCCATAAAATGGATCTTGATAAGGATTAGATGCACATGCCTGCAAAAAAGATTGAAAGAAAGCTAGGAATTCTTCCGTAGCAAGTTCTTTAACTATGAGAGGTCCTCTAACTGTATATATCAGAAAATCTAGAGCCTGATGCACTTACGATTGAATGGCTGACAAGCTCAAGCTGAGGAGGCTGTGTGCAGCACTCATCATGCATAGCAGGCATGGTAGATGAAACATGCTGCAGCAAATTAAGATGTTCTTGTCCACCACTTCCAACTGAATGAACAGAGGAAAAACGCATTAGCACTAAAACCAAAACTCTGTAGGAGGAAAGGAACAATTGAGCCAGAAAAAACTACTTCCTATGGCAACTAAAGTGGGCCCAGAAAATGTTACTATCACAACTTTGCTTATCTAGTTATACCTGTCAGAGAGGCTAATTGTCTTTAACTAGGTTTCTTAATAATTTCTGGTTTCCTCATAAGCTATGAGAATGGGTCAAACACCAGTTTTCTCAGCTTCTGGATACTGCATGTAAAACTAGAGTACAAGACCACTAGATCTGTCTGTTAAATATTTCCAAAGCATTTGGAAAGTTCCTTAGGCTTATGAAATAGAAGTAGACAGAACCTAGACAAGTATTTATATTTAAATAACCTACAAATCCATGAACAGTCTTGAAAGTCATGAAATGATGACCAATATGGCCCATCAGAAACCTTCTCAAGATCGGTCATACATATGACGTTTTAGTAGTTATTATCTACAGGTGTTATTTACCCCACCATTACATATGAAGTACCTGACCGAGAGGATGCAGCAGCTTGTCTTTCTTTATTAACATCATCCTCTTTGTTTACCCCACCATTGGACAGTGTCTGGTCATCATTTGACTCTGAACCATTAGGGCATTCACCTGAAGATGAATTCGACCCATTTCCTCCAATTACTCTTGGGGATATTGCACCATACCCATTATTACGCCACCAAGGTTCAGAATAAACAGCAGTCGGAGTAACACCATGCAGATCAGGTTCTAATCGCCTTCCACCTTCAGACTTTGATTGCATTCCTCCTAATGCACTCAAACAATAGTCAATTTCTTATTTCCAGCTTCAAACTGAAGAGAAATTAACTTAATTCATATATACAATCACAAAGACCTTTTAACTGAATAGAAAATTCAAAAAAAATGTTTTTTTTCCAGTCAAATAATAAGATCCCACATTGAAACATTTATAAACCCAGACGAGAAAAGAAAAGGGAACCTTCCCAAAACCAGCTCCAAACTAAAAGAGAAAAGAAGGTTGTTCTCTTAAAAGTTTCCTCTAAGCTTAGCATTTTCCACTCATATTCTTTCAAGCGTGACTCAAAACTCTTATTTCTTGTTCTGCATGGAATCAACAAATATAAATGTTCAAATAGAAAATCCCACTTCTTTTTGTCCCCAAATTCATCAAAATAACCAACCAAAAACTCTAAATTTTCTAATCCCCTATATCAAGTTCTCCCCCAAAAAATACAAAATCCAAAAAAAAAATCTCAAATCCTTAAAAAGACATCAAATTGCAATTCCAATTTAAAGAAAGAAAAAATCGAAGTCAATCAGAACATAATCAGAACATGATAAACCGATAAAAGAAGGGATCAAGAAAAGACACTTACCAGGTACACGAGAATAACAAGAACCCTAAATTTTGGGTATTTTTGGTAAACGCGAGATAGAGAGTCAATCTAGTTTCTTTGCAATTCTCAGTAAACAACTAGTCAAGGAAACAGTTTTGCGTATATATCTCCAACTGTGATAGTGAAGCTTTGATCGCGTCACCTACTGCTACGATTCCATGTTTTATCCACCCGCTACTTCTAGTGACGCGTGGACGGCTTCAATCTTGCCGCTACTTTTTGTTGTTATTTTCTTATCCTCTCCCTTTTTACGCCTTTATTCTGCTTCCTTTTTCATGTTTTTTTAAAAATTAAAAAATAATTTTATTATAAAAATTATAAAAAATTGATATTAATATTTTAGTGTATTAATTTTTTTTATATTTTTATAAAAAAATTTAGTATCTATAAAAATCAATATTAAAATTATTATATTATTTATAAAAAAATTGATACAATCGTTTTTTATATTTGTCGTTCCTTAAAACTATCTATCGTTAATTAAAAACTTGAGTTTGAAAAATAATATTTTTAATATTAAATTTGTATTATTATTAATATAAAGAGTTATACACAAATTGATAACAATACGATAAGATCTCATTAAAAATTTAAAAGTAAATATAAATATTTAATTTTAGAAAAATAATTCTAATAAAATTCATAATTTAAAAAGATTATGAGAAATAAAAATATATAATATTTCAAAATTTTAGAGTTATAAACATTAATTTTAATATAAAAATATAGAGAATGTTATTTTGTATCATCTGGATGAATTTAACACGTTTAGACATCAAGATTCATCCAAGATTCCAAATGGCAAATTTAGGCAACCGTCCAGTCCAGGTGGTTGTTCCTCATTTTGCATATCCCTCTTCAGCTTCGACAATTTTGGACCTCAAAATCTGTCTGGTTAAGCTTCACACGTTCCCTATGCACAAGACTAAAACTAAAGGCGTGTTACTTTGAAGAGAAGGAAGATGGTGGGGGCTTTATCTGTGATGGGTTCATCGGTTATGGACACTCAAACTTGCCCATGCTTGTGCTTGGATGCATTGACATCAACCAACATGAACCTCAAAACTGGCGGAGAGTCGGCCATGGTGATGCCATGGAGGAATTCAATGAAAAGAAAGCACGCCATGGCAAAACCAGGGTCAGTGGAGTTAGTCTGCGGCAGCTCTTTTGTGAATTCATGGCATGACTCGAGGTTGTCTTGCAAGATGATTCCAGGTGTGGTGAACATGAGTTCAAGGAAGCAACGTAAAGACCGAAAACTAGTGGTCGTAGACAATTTAGGAGGGCAGTACGAAGATACTTTTGGGGATGTTAAAACCGTAAGATGTTCAGTTTAGAACACAAAGTTGTCTGCAGGAACTCGCTTTTTTGGTAAATTCTGATAAAACCCTGGTTCCGATTTTTCTTTTTGCAGCAATTACTCAACTATTTCACCTACAAGGCTGTGAGGACTGTTCTGAATCAACTCTACGAGATGAATCCGCCACAATATACATGGTTCTATCAGTAAGTGTACAAAGTTTGTTCTGTTTCTGATGAGCCTGTTGCTTTCTACGTTTGAGGTTTGCTGAAGTTTAAACATGATTAGAATCAAAGACTGAAGACACAATCCTGCTTGAAACCTTGAGCTTGACCGATTGATGAATCTTATTCTGAAAAGAATTAAATTGTTATGAATTTGGCAGGTTTACAGCAGCAAATAAGCCCAGTGATGGCAAGCGTTTCTTACGCCTCCTTGCCAAGGTGATTTCAAAGTGTCTTTTCTGCTCAATCATTTGATGTAAAGTTTTATTCATCTTTGGCATTGGCAGGAGCGGCAAGAGCTTGCTGAAAGAGTGATGATAACAAGGCTTCATTTGTATGGGAAATGGATTAAGGTAACGAAAAATCTCTAAACTCTTAACCTTATATAATGTTTCTACTTTCAGAAATGGAATATGTTCATCTGTTGTGACCTTGTTGGTATAGAAATGTGATCATGCTCAAATATACAAAGAGATTTCGGACGAGAACTTGGAACTGATGCGCGAGCGGCTCATGGAGACTGTGGTTTGGCCCTCAGATGATACAAACACTGAGAAGATTGGCTGAGCCTGAGGGACTCTAGTCTATCTGATTTCTATCTCTCTTTTATTAGCATGGGAATCCTCTCTGTAAAATCAACAAGTTAAATGTATGGTCCCAAATGAATGCTGTATAGAAATACCAGATGGTTCTAAGGGAAGGAACTGAAGCCGAGACAATCTAGATTAATATGTCAGACAATGAGTAAACTAAAGATTTACTCTCTCTGTATATGGTTTTATAGCATGGTTTCCATGGACAATGAATTCAAGCAGAAAAATGGGTTTCATTCCCATAAAATTACAGACAGCGCTTAACCTTATACATACGTTGGTTATTAATATACTTATATTAGTAATACTTTGGATTTAGTTTTGTAATTTGAAATTTATCCAATAAACCAAGATTATTAGCTTCTAAAACCCCAACTCTTCCCTGTTATCACACAGTGCACAAATTTTCTCACTCAAAGCCTCTTCTGATCCCACTTGGCAGGCTGTTTCCAAGTACTTCTGCACAATCCAAAATAGAAAATTATGAGCTCTACCAAAACTTCATTACATACATACATACATACATACATACATACATACATACATACATACATACATACATACATACATACATACATACATACATACATACATACATACATACATACATACATACATACATACATACATACATACATACATACATACATACATACATGAAGTTATACCTGCAGGTGAATAGTGTAGAACACCATTCCTCCAAATGACTCGGAAGCAGCAGCATTTAGTACGAGGAATCCCCGTTGCTCTAAGAAATGCAAAATCTCCGACAGAGACACTTGAATTCTGTCGTCAACTTTCCGTGCTGATATTTGAACAGAAAGTTCACCATCACTGACCCTATTTGTAGAAACAGAAACTGATGCATTTAAACATGATCTTCCCTTCGGCCTGCTTTTATTTCCCTGCTCAGATAACCTTACCATCAGCTCTTCTTTCTTCCGGACCAATCTCTCCACTTGCTCTTGCAGTTCCGGTATATATTTCAGTGCATGCGAAACCGTGGCCGGAAAGCTTAACCTCTTCTGTTTACAAACAACAGAAACTACGACATGAGTTTTACAGATTGTAATAATGGAATGGAAGCATATAATATAATAATATTGATATGATCAACTAGTACCGTTTGATCTGCTACCGGAAGCAATGAACGGAGGGATGAATACATACTGTTGACCTTCTTCCTCCGGTCACGTTCGCTAGCATTGTGGTTAAGTTTCTTGACCGCGAAAGGGTCGAAATGACTGGTCTGGGTGAAGAAGGCAGGAGATTGAGAATCAAAGACATAGTTATGTTCATAGCCAATGGGATTGACCAAGGGACACTTTGGGATCGGAAAAGGAGTTAGTGCACACATGTTTGGTAGGTATGAATATGATTTCCTGCAACTTTCCTGAGAAAATTGAAATATTCAGAACATATGTATATATACAAACTCCAAGTCTCCGCCAACACTCCCTATAACGAAACTTATATTTAAGTTACACGAGTTTGCGTGTGTCTATATACAATCGTATTATAATTGAAGATTCGATTTAAATATTATTTTAAACAACAATTTGGGAATAATTAAAACTGATGCAGCAAAGGAATGGCATGGGGGAGACAATCTAGTTCAATGCCTCTGAATTATTTTATTTAATTTTTCGAACTTAGAAGTTAAAATAATGGAAATATTCAGATGCCTTAGGTTATGGTTTTGACTTTTTTCATGGTCGGGGATTGAGAGTTATCTCTATGGATAGAAACTGACGACAGTCCTTTCCTATGTTCAATTTTTTTTGTGCTTATATAGAGCTTGGGCCATGCATGGAGTCCACGTGCCAGCCACTGAAATACATACGCTAGATTGGCCATGTCATGTGGAGAACATGTTCCCTACTTGAGGTGACAAAAACCCTTTCTTAAAAACAAGAGATAAATCAAAATCTAGTATTTTAATTTATTTATGGTTTCGAGTTTAAAATTATAAAAATACAATAATATTAACAATAAAACTTTTTAGATAATTTACTAAAATTAATTTCTGTTTAAATTAATTAAATAAATAAAACAGAGTTAATCCCAGGAAAATAGAGTTCCATAAGATGCCATATTCCCCACCAACAAATTATAATAAATTGCCTGCGCTTTGAGCGTAAGCCAACGTAATGTTGATAGGCTGAGGTTTTGTTGACGTTGAAGGAAGAATAAAGAAGAGGGTTAAAATATGAAAGACCAATGAATATTTGGGAAGGGAGTTGACAGTTATGGGAGTTGTGAGGGCTTCTAGAATCTAATCTCATAATAATATTTTCTTTAACTAGTACTATAATTTACGTTTTAAATTACTTTTAAATTTTTAAACGTTTTAATTTTATCTTTAAATTAATAATATATGTTAATCTTGAAATCCATACATTTTAAAATCTTTTTCCTTAAAATATATAATCAAAGTTCTTTAGACCCTTTTGATGATGATGATTTGGTACTTTGTAGGAAAGTTAACACACCTTGCTCCTCAAATTTAGCATATTTTCTGGTTGTTTTTTTAAGTCCTTGACTAGGGGTGTAAACGAGCTGAGTCGAGCTCGAGTAGTGCTAAGCTCGGTTCGGCTCGTTAAGATTTCGAGTCGAGTTCGAGCTTGAGTAATTTTAAACGAGTTTGAAATATCTCAGCTCGGCTCAGTTCGTTAAGAACTCGAGTCTAGTTCGAGCTTTTTTCGAGCTTAATCGAGCCATGTATTGACCGATCTTTGACCGTGTTAGACTTGAGTAACCCTTATCTCTCATGTCTCATTTAAAGCCCAATGGAGAAAAAACTTTGATACACAAGTTGTATAAACTCAAACTTGTTAATTTTAAGTTTTAATATCTTAATTTAGGGTTTAAGACTTATGTTTAAGGTTTAGGTTTTAGGGTTTTAAGTTTAGAAATTTAGATTTTAAATTATAAAAAATATAAAAAATAGTATATTTATGTTTTCGAGTAGCTCGTGAGCTTTTCGAGTCGAGTATCATGGAGCTCGGCTCGTTAAAGAACTCGAGCTGAATTCGAGCTCGAATCAAGTCCAATCGAGTCGAGTTTTGACCGAACTTTGACCGAGTTGAGCTCAAGTAGCTCGCGATCTGTCTCGTCTCATTTACGGCCAGTTCTTAGTAAGGAACTTTTTGCTGATTTGATATGGTGGTTTGTTACGGATAAAGTTTAGTGATTTTGTTGCCAGGCAAATTGGATGATGGAAGGCATCATATTAGAAGCTGGGACAGGAGAGTTCCATGGGAAACATAGGGGGGTCTGGTTCTGGTTCTACACAATTGGTCAACGCCAAGGCCTACGTCTCCCTGGAGCCTGGAGGTCCTTGGTATGCTCTATAACTATTGAATCATGGACCAGGGGTTAGGTCCGCTTTCATATGATTTTAAAGTTGGAAACCGAACATAAAATAAAGTGGTATTAGCCATTAGGTAATGGTCCTTACCTTGAGTTTAGGACACGAGGAAAACCTTCACCTATCACTGTAGACATGGTCACTTGTAGGCTGTAGCTAACGAGTCTGAACTGCAGCTATGAAATAGTGCATGGTGAAGATGGCCATGCCGATGGTGCGGTTCTCCACTTATCTGAAGATGATCAAGGTCTTGCAGCCCGCATAGGTTATTGAAAAAATGAAGATGGATATTTTTATATGACAGACGAATCATATTCGAACACGTCATTCGGACAATTAAATTATTGAGTTTGATACATCAAGTCATCAACTGTATTCTTGCATGTTATACGATAAATATTCATTTATTGCATCTCCATGTGCCCTACGAACCTTGGAATTGTCACGTACCCACATAATAAATGTTTTTCTAGAAATATTATATTATTTTTCAAAAAAAATAATTACTAACATAATAAAAGTATCGTCATAAATAGCCACAAAAGATATGTTTATTAAAATAATTTTTTACCAAAACATGTATATCAGATTTAATCCTGTTATATACATATAATATATAAATTTTTAAAATTCCGCATTATAATTATCGTCGAAAATTATGATAACTCGATAATTATTATATATACCCATATACACAAGATATACTGTGTAGTTGGAACAAAAATCATTTGTCTCTTTTCTATGTCTCATTTTATGTATTCTTTGAATTTTTATAAAAAAAAATTAATTTTAAACCCTAAATCCTTATTCTTCTATCTTAAATCATAAACCCTACACCCTAAAAAATATACTCTACCCTTAATTTCCTAAAACCTAACCAAAACTCCCAACCTAAAACCCTAAACCCTAAACGTTTAATTTAAAATAGGAACATAAATGAATGCATAGAGAAAGAACAAACGATTTACATCTGCGTAGTAGCGGAGTGAGCTCTACCCAAATCAACTATGGTTGATGTACATTTTCAGACATTTTTTTCTATTTTGGTAAATCTGTTATTTAAAATTAATAAAACAATATGTGTTACACTAAATATTATAATTTATCATTTATTTCGGCTGTGTAATAAAAAAAGTTTCTCTAGATAGGTCCAATGTGTGACAGCCTAACTAACATCCACCACAGTTTTAATCAAGCAGTTGATTTTATTCGAATATTAATAATATATTTTAAATGCACAAAAAATATTTAATAATTAATAAATTAATTTTTAAGTTCAAATCAAATTTTTTAATTTTTTATAATATATGTTATATATAAAAATATAAAAAATATTTATATATTATATATGATTATGGATAAACATAATATTATCGGTAATTATTAAATTATTATAGATAAACATTTTTATAAGTGGAATGGATTGAATGCACAGTTAACGGTAATAAAAGAGGATTTGGGAGTAGGGGAGTGAAACATGGCAAAGCCTACATACCATAAATGGGAGTTGGTTGGAAATAAGTAGGACTGCAATGACTGCCGCTTTCGTGACGTCGCCGTTCCGGTAGGCCAAAACGGCTAAGCCACGGTGGCACCACCGTACCAGAGCTGTATAAATATATGTTAGCGGGAATGGGGAAAATGCGACCTAGGATATTCGAACAAACAAAACAATGGAGAAAGATTTGGGGAGAGAGATAACGGAGATGAGGGAGTGTTATAGGAATGGCAACACCAAACCTATAGCATGGAGGAAGTCTCAGCTCCAAGCCCTGAGATCTTTCCTTACCGATTACGAGGTTCAAATTTTTAGGGCTTTAAACCTCGATTTGGGGAAACATTACGTTGAAGCTTTTCGAGATGAGGTATGGACTGTGGCCTATGACCTATGGCCTATGGACAAGAACAAGAACAAGAATTTCTTTCTTTCTTCTTATTTTTTTGGTTCCTAAACAGAAACAAACTTCTGTCAAAAATGTTTTCCTATTCGCAAGATTCGAATTCAAGATCTTAATTAACAAACAATCAAACTTTTCTTTCTTTCTTTCTTTCTTTCTTTCTTTCTTTCTTTCTTTCTTTGTCTTGCAGGTAGGAATTTTAAAGAAATCAGTGAATCTTGCATTGAAGGATTTGAAAAGATGGAGTGCAAGCACAAAGGTAATCTTCCGAACTTCCTTCAAATCTAAACTTAAGTGTCTTTAAGCAGATTTCAATTTCATCATCCATTAATTACTTATGGGAACTTATGTGTATATATATATATATATATATACTGATGTGGCAATAACAGGCTAAACTTCCTGCAATTGCATTGCTTTCCTATGCTGAATTGGTTCCTTAGCCTCTTGGCCTTATCCTCGTTATCTCATCTTGGAACTTCCCCTTGGGTTAGTTTTCTTCTATTTATTTTCTTTTCGCATGAACTCGGATTTCTGTGTGTTTTTATTGAACCCTGGAAGAGCCTAACCAAATCCGAATTGTTCTGCTTTGTTGCATATATAAAACAGGACTATCCTTGGAGCCCTTAATAGGAGCCATAGCTGCAGGAAATGCTGTCGTTTTAAAACCATCAGAGATGGCCCCTGCCTGTTCTTCTCTTCTTGCTAATACCCTTCCCAAGTACCTTGATAATCAAGCTATCAAGGTCATGGAGGGTGGTCCTGCTGTTGGCCAACAACTGCTTCAGCAAAAGTGGGACAAGATTTTCTTCACAGGTATCCGTGTATAGCAGATTGGATTGTAATAGAAAATGTTGTTCTTCTACCTTAGTTTAGCTTGCTTAACAAGTATGATTTTCGGCATTTTAAGTGTAAAACTAATGGTAGGAAGTGCAAAAGTGGGAGGGATGGTAATGTCAGAAGCTGCAAAGAATTTAACACCAGTTACTCTAGAGCTGGGTGGGAAATGCCCTGCTGTTCTTGATTCCCTTTCCTGGTCTTGGGACAAGGAGGTTGTATTTTTTTACTAAATTTTAAGTTTTAATTGCTTGCAAATTACAGGCTTAATGATCTGTAAAGGTTCATTTTTTGTCTAATCCAAGTTTGCTCATTTAAGATATGCCTTATTCTATCAAGGTGGCTGTCAAACGAATCGTTGGGGCAAAATATGGATCTTGTGCGGGTCAAGCTTGTATATCAATTGACTATGTACTAGTGGAGAAGTCATTTTCATCTACTGTGGTATGTCAAACTCTTGTATTCATTCTATACACCACCGTTTTCTTCTCTCTGATTACCTCTCTTTGCAGGTGGAACTGATGAAGGCCATGATCAGGACAATGTATGGAGATAACCCTAAAGAATCACACACCGTTGCAAGGATAATTAACAAACATCATCTCCTCAGACTTAAAAATCTTTTAACTGATCAACAGGTTAAAGACTGTATCGTATATGGCGGTTCAATGGATGAAGACAGCTTGTAACTTATCCACTACCCTTCTAGTTTATCTCTGATCAATCTTTTCATAGTAACTCAAAAGCTCGAATGATTTCTTTCACTAGGAGCATGAATGGTGGATAGATGATAGATCCCATGTTCCTTTCAATTTTTTATTGTTTCTAACATAACCCATGCAGGTACATTGAGCCAACTATATTAGTGGATCCCCCACTTGAATCAGCAATAATGACAGAAGAGATATTCGGCCCATTGCTTCCGATAATCACAGTAAGAGACATCTAAGAACTCTGGAAAAACATTTAACTGCTTATAGCGCAAGTAGTAGTAGTATTAGTATGCAGGGATCAGTCCCTTCTGAAAAATCAGGTGTATTTCTTTTGCAGTTGGATAAGATTGAAGACAGTATTGAGTTTATCAATTCAAGGCCTAAGCCCCTAGCAATATATGCTTTCACAAACGATGAAGTGCTGAGGAAGAGAATGGTATCCGAAACATCGTCCGGTAGTGTTGTTTTTAACGATGCAATCATTCAGGTATTCAGTAGCCACTTTACAATGAGTTTAAGTTAGCTACAAACCAATTAAATCCAATGCTTAATGCCTCCCCCATCAAATGCAGTTTGCAGCAGACACCCTTCCATTTGGAGGCATCGGTGAAAGCGGGTTCGGAAAGTACCATGGCAAATTCACCTTTGACACATTTACACACTACAAGGCAGTGGTTAGAAGAAGTTTCTTCACTGATTTTTGGTACAGGTTCCCTCCATGGAACAACCATAAGCTGGAACTGTTGGAGGATAGTTACGGTTACGATTATTTCGGATTGCTTCTCGTCATTTTGGGATTGAAAAGATCTAGAAACACTTTCCACATCAACTAGTTACACTTATATATGTATGCATGACTATGACTCCCCTGTTAAAAGCATTCATGATCTGTCAATCACAGAGAAGAAACATAAGAAAACAGTAAGCAGCAAACTCCCTTGGCCATTCATCCCCTGTATTTCTAGTTGTGATTTAATGTTGTAATATGAAATGTTAGTTCATTCGAATATTATTAGTACCGGTTTGTGAATTTACTTGGATTTGGAGTAGTATATTTTTTCATGTTATTATCATATTTAAACGGGTAAACTCCAACATAAGAAAATCATATAGTAAATATAATTTCAAAAAGTAGTGATGTAATATGTAAGGATACAATCACTCAAATAATCAAGACAAAATGGGGTAAAAATTTCATCCCAAGAGCACCATAGTGTTCTTCTAGGAGACCAGACAACCCCTCTAAACTAAGTTATTCGAATGAGAAATATATATATTTGCGATCAGCAAGGCAAAATTTGGAATGTAATAAATAAAATTGCAAATGAATTTGATCACCATCTGTGGTTGGCATGATTATGCGCCACCAGAACCATACTTCTTTCCGAAAACAATCATTTGGAGCTTATCATAGCCTGCAAGCACACCAGCACCAGCAACTGCACGCAGAATATTTGCGCCGGCTCCCTTAAACAGAGACTTTGTGCCCTCCTTCTGAAGGATCTGTGAGAATGCATCCATTGAGCTCTTGTACTTGACGGCTTCACCCGATGTCATCATCATCCTTCTGCGGACAGTGTCGATCGGATAGGAGGCAAGACCAGCTCCATTTGTAATAACCCAACCCAGAGCAAAGCTAGCAAAGAACCTATCCTGATATTTTACAAAAAATGCATTTGAGAAAATTCCTTTAGCTTCACCTTATTACTACAAGATAGTATGAATGTTACTTGATACACAAGAAAGACTAAGAATGAAGGGGAATTCTAGTCCAAAAGACCAACAAAAATATCTACTAACCTGTAACTTGCCAACAAGGATCACGGGCTTTAAAGAATCATACATTCCGAAGTATAGACCTCGGTACACAATGATGCCGACACATGAAATGTTGAAACCACGGTAAAGGCCAGCAATACCATCCGACTGAAGAGTCTTCTTGTATACATCAACCAAGCCATTGAATTGCCTCTCCCCTCCTTTCTTTGCAGCTTTGGCATCGTTGGCAAGACGAGTCCGAGCATAATCCAGGGAATAGACAAAGAGAAGGGAAGAGGCACCAGCTGCACCACCGGATCCCAAGTTCCCAGCAAACCACTTCCAGTAGCCATCACGGTCCTTCCTAAAGTTGAACAGTTTCTTGAAGTAATCCTTGAAGGCAAAGTTCAAGGCCTGTAAACAATAAAAGAACAGCCAACATAAATGAGGGAAATCTGAAATCTGAATTACAATGAAGATGTTACACACCTGAGTTGGGAAATAACGGATCACGTTAGCTGTATTTCCTCTCCACAATGACATCACGCCTTCATCTGCTATCGTTCTTTTAAAGCAATCACCAATTCCCTTGTAAGGCTCGGAAAGCCGACCAGACCTGATCATCTCATCCTGGTTTTGAATTAAGAGCTTGACACGTTCAATAGGGGCAGCAGCAGTTTTGGACACAGCAGCAGAGACTCCGCCCATAAGAAAATCGATAGCGAAACTAGAAAAGCCTTTCTCTGATGGAGCCTGGACACATACAGGTGATGAACTAGAACCAACAAATGAGAGATCATAGTTTACTGGGTATGCCCGTGTCATGGGATACTGTAGTGCAGCATTGCAACTTGCTGATGCAAAACGCCTCTGACTCGGAACAGGCCTTTGGAATCCTCCATACCGGTATCGAACATCTTGCGAAAGGTTGGAACCGAGATGGAGTTGTCCGGATACCTTCTGCATGACAGAAGGATGTTGGTGCCTATCAGCCATCATTTCTCCAAGAAACACCTGATCAGAGACATAATCCTTCAGTCACAGAACAAGACACAACACAAAACTATGAAACTGACATGTCCCTTCATTCAAGTGAAACAAAACACAAACACATATCAGTTTTCAATAAGACCCAGATAACATATACACAATAGAAATCCAGATATAAGAAAACAGATAGATTATACACAGAAAACGATGTATTAAGACTATAAATTACTAACAGGGGCTGTAAAAGGATTTGAAACGAAGAGAGCAATGGAGAGAGGGGGAGACAAGTAAAAGAGGGTAAGAAATGGGGTTTATATGAAGAAGAAGAAACAGGAGATAAAATACAACAAGAGCAGAATTAGCCGAAATGAAAGCCTGCCCATACAAAACCAAATAAGAAGAAAACAGTTAGCAGTCGAACCAACAATCACACATCACATAAAATCATGCAAATGGAAAAATTAAAATTAAATAAACTATATAAAAAAAAAGAAAGGGTAATAAGGCTTAGCCAACCTTAGAATGCGGAACAATATCATGTGCATGGGAAGTTCCCATTTGAATCGCAAAAGAAAATGGAACTCAACTAGATTTTGATCTCTCTTTTTGAATAAATTAATAGTGATCACAGTAATATCTGTTCTAAAATAAATTATAATATATTAAAAAAGTGGATATTTTTTCTAATTAGTAAGTAATTTCTAAATAAAAAAAGGTATGCTTTCATTTGATATTTATTCAAATAAATTATTTTTTCTGGAGAGATATTTGGTAAAAGTTTATCATTTGATATATTAACCGTGAATGCTTAAAATTTAATAACACTGCTTGTGCAGTTGAAAATTAAAAACTATCCCATGTCCTTAATTGATATTTTGAAAAACGAAATAAATAATACATATGGTTTCATAACACTGCTTGTGCAGTTGAAAAACGAGAGCTGATGAATGGCAAGTAGCCTGGTGTTTCTTTTCTCAGTTCATTCTTCTTAATTTGCTACCCAGCTTCCTACTGTTATCCAAAACAGTTAAAGACAACCGGATGATGATAATGAAGACAGAAATCTAAATGGTTATTGGAATCAGATGACATGCTTGAGACTCGAAACACCATACGCATCTGTGAGCATTACAAAGCTACAACAGCAAGAAACAGTTCCTTCCCCTGAAATATACAGAGAGGTTTATATCCATAATGTTTCATGTATGCCAATCTTCTTGTTCGAAATGATTCAGGAATCCCAAATGACAAACTGAATATTTTTAGTCATACAAGAAATACAACTAAATCGTAGCCTAGTTTCCTGAAGTACCATTTTTCGGTTGCTTGCAACTAATGTTTAGCGATAAACATTGATCCAGAATCTGGAATCTGGAATAATCAAAGGGCTTCCAAATTTACATGTTAAAAACTGATATCATGTGATTGGATATGAATTACCAGAAAATATCCCATCATGTAGATTTGGAACAATGGATGTGTCCTTTTGTATCTTGAAATACCAAAGGCTTCCTATAAGACTGCAACAAGAGAGAAGAACAAACGACGCTAAGAGAGGAAGCGGCCATGCATGCACCGGCTAGCCAAGGTGGTAACCTGACTCCAGTGAAAGGATATAAGATTCCTGCAGCTATTGGCACGCCCAGAATGTTATAACCAAGGGCCCACACATAGTTAAGCCAAATGCGTGAAATGGTCTTTCTGGACAGGTCTATTGCCGTAACCACATCTTCCAAGTTGCTTTTGATAAGTACTACGTCAGCTGCCTCTATGGCTACATCAGTACCAGCACCAATTGCCATGCCTACATCAGCGGCGGCTAAAGCAGGGGAGTCATTTATTCCATCTCCGACCATAGCAACAGTCAAACCTTTCATCTGCATCCAGTATTTAAGAGATTTTTTTTAATCAAATGATGTTATCTACTTCATGCATGAAGATTTGAACAACTTCTAGGTTAAACTAGAAGTTACACTGAAGCCCTTCTCGGCACCTATTCAAGGCTAACCAGAATCAAGTCATGTAAAAGGAAAAGACAATACAAGAGGAAGAAGAAAAGAAGCTTACCTGCAACTCTTTGATCCTATCAGCTTTTCCCATTGGATCCGTTTCGGCAATTACCTTCTCTATTCCAACCTCTTTAGCTATGGCAGTTGCAGTAGCCCAGTTATCACCAGTTACCATGATGCTTGAGATTCCCATTGAGCGAAGATATGATATGACATACTCAGCTTCTGGCTTCACTGGATCAGTTACTGCAAAAGCTCCAACAATTTTACCATCGATGGAAACTAAGACGCATGTTCGAGCCAGTTGCTCATTTTCTAAAATGTAGCCCTCAACCTCAGGACCAAATGTGACAGTATATGTCTGCATAAGCCTCTTGTTACCAACCAAGACCATTTTATCACCAACTTTCCCACTCACCCCAGTGCCAGGGTGCACCTCGAAGTCCTTTGCCTCCATGAGATGTTGGTTATTGGATTGATTGTTAGATTCTATCTTCTGACGCAATTTTCTAGCATGCTCCAGGAAAGCTTTGGCTATTGGATGCTGGCTATTTGCCTGAAATTTTAAGGCTTAAATGTAAAAGAGCCCCTAAACCATATACATACAAAAAAATAAAAAATAAAAACATCCAATCTCGTATCTTATTGCAATAAATTGAACCCTCAAACATCTATTTTCACTCAATTGAGCCATTGATTGAATTGAATTGGATGACAGTCGTAGAGGGATCAAACAGATGAAACTGATGTTTGAGGACACAATTGATAGCAATGAATCTATAAAGCTTCGGTATACTAGCTTAAGTCGTTCAGTGGCATTTTGCACCATTCAAGAAGTCGCACCTAGATAAAAAAAATACTTCCACTTTAGTTAATTCTAATATATAGAATAGAACATTCTTTCAATTATAAGATTTGGTTTAATATTTCCACTCAAGAAACGGAAGTAAAAAAATTCCAGATCCAGGTATAAAATTAAGGTTATCCAAGTTTCTAGCCAAGCTTTCTTGTTTTCGTTCCCTGGCAACTTCACTAAATATAATCAGAAGAGTACAGAAGCTAGGTATGTACCTCTGCAGCAATAGCAACATCACAGAAGTCTCCCATTGACACACCTGAAAAGAGCACCACATTTACAACCTCAGGTTTCCCAACTGTCAATGTCCCCGTCTTATCAAACACAATTGCTTTCACCTACAGGAGACAGGGAAAAGGTTTTTCAGGTTGCAACAGCTATCTGAAAGGGAACTTGTTAAATTAAATCTATCCAACTTCCAAGACTTGGGTCATATTTTTTGGTCAATGCATTGTATTATTATACAGCAATCCAGGTTCTGAACAAGACATCTATGATTTCGATATAAAAGTGTAAATGAATGACACCGTGGAAAAAGTTCATTGATGCTGATATACTGGTTATTTGAAATGAATAAGTGGCCTTTCACTACAAGCAACAATCATAAAAATATGTATAAAATCGAAGGGTGAAGCTTTTTTTAAAGAAATTCACATTTTTAGAAATAGTTGAGTTGATAGATAATTTGAAAAAGTAAATATTTCTATTTTCCTAATCAAATATAATCATCAAGGAATGAGAATATAACTTTTGAAAATGATTTCCACTTAAAAAAATTGTAACTTCAAGGATTTGCAATTCTTGTAATCACAAAGTTGGGTTATGTTTTTGGTTCATGCTATTTCAAAATAAGTAAAATTATAGATTGTCAAAATTTTCAGAAGAGACAGCAAGTTGCTTATGATGCTCAATCATGATTGCGAAACTCATATATACAAAATTATCAGCCCAACTTCAATATTAACCCATTCTAGATGTTTCTAAACAAAAATGGTTTTACCTTATGTGCCTTCTCAAGTGCATTTCCTCCCTTGATAAGCACACCAAGTGAAGCACCCTTCCCTGTGGCAACCATGATGGCTGTAGGGGTTGCTAATCCTAGAGCACATGGGCAAGCAACCACCAGCACTGAAATACCAAACTGGAATGCCAGTTCAAATTTATCCATGCCTTTTGGAATCCAATGTTTAGGATAAATACCAATAACTCCAGGGATAAGCCATCCCAACCAAGTTATAAATGCAGTGAGAACAATCTGATATTGGACAGAAAAAAAAAATTGATGCAGTCCTTTAGAAATTCGCAAAGATAGGTATAAACAAAAATTTGAGGAAGGAAACAGAAACCTTTTAATATTTTCAAAAAATCAATTTAAAAGTTTTTGATATTTTAGAATGATAACAAGAAGAAAAGAAGCCTTCCAACTAAAGAAAAATCAAGAAAAGGAAATGAGGTCGATCAGTCTAATGAAATAGTAATAAAAATAGTATAAAAGATTTTGAGGAAGGAAACAGGAACATACTGCAGGAACAAAATACCGAGAAATCCGGTCAGCAATTTTCTGAATAGGTGCTCTGGCAAGCTGAGCCGCTTCTACGAGCTGAACAATTTGGGAAAGTGCAGTCTCTGACCCAACATGAGTAACCTTGACCAGTAAACATCCATTTTCATTCATGGTTCCACCAATGACCTTCTCATAACAATTGAAATAAAAAAATTCAGCATTCATAAAGTCATGTATACATTAAAATAATAAAAAAGGCAATAAAATAATACCTTGTCACCAAGCTTTTTAGCAATAGGTTGTGCCTCCCCTGTGATCATACTCTCGTTCACGTAGCTTTGACCATCGATGACAATGCCATCAACAGGAACTTTCTCCCCAGGAATGATCTTGATTATATCATTCCTTTGTATTAGTTGAGTGTTGATTTCCACCTCTGAGACAACATTCCCATCATTATCTAATGTCAGCAAACAAGCACTATCGGGAGCAAGATCTGTCAGCTTGGCTAAAGCATTTGACGTTCTTCCTTTAGCCAACACCTCTAAATATTTTCCTAAGAGAATAAAGGATATCAGCATTGCACTTGTCTCAAAAAAATCTTGCCCTTCAAATGTGTCAGAGGTCAGAGATTTAATTGCTACATAAACGGAGTAAAAGTATGCAGCATTTGTTCCCATGGCTACTAAAACATCCATGTTAGCAGATTTCAGTCTCAATGCATGGTATGACCCTTTATAAAACCTGACAGAGACAACAAAAAAAGACAGAATTGTTATGCTGAAGGATTGGTCATATAATCAGTGTATGCCATTTCTGAGGAATGAAAATGGCTGAATTGTTGACAAAACACCAATAAAGAAGAAATAGCTACTATTGTACAGGGGAAATGAATACCAATACCTTTGGCCAATAACGAACTGTACTGGTGTGCAAAGAATCCATCTCAGAAGCAACCCAACAGTAAACATGCTGTAGATCTTGTACTCTAACCAATCACCGAAAGAAGGAAGCATTGGAAGTACCATGGAGAATACAAACAGAGGAACTGAGAACAGGCAGCTTAAAAGGAACTGATCCCTATAGGAATTAATTTCATGTTGCTGCTCAGTTTCTCTTTGTCTGGGAGGTATATACAAGCTTGCCTTGTAGGATCCATCAGCAGCTTCTTGTACAGATTCAATAAGAGATCTCGGACCAATAAGGTCTGGGTCATAGTTGATTGTGACCATGTTTTCTTCCAAGTTCATATCTACGAGATTTACACCTATGGCTGACTCAAGGTAGGACTTAATAGTATTCATCTCCTCCACAGATGACACTCCGTCAAGTTTCAAATGTACTTTGTTCACTTCATTTCCAGAACTAATGAGATCAGCTCCAAAGCCAGCATCTTCTACTGCTTCAACGATGCTATCGGAATCAGTAACATTTGGATCAAAGTGGACCTTCGCTTCTTCAAGAGCTAGACCAACCACTGCCTTTTTAACTCCATCGAGGGACTTTAGAGCTCGTTCAAGGGACTCTGAACAGCTTGTACATGCCATTCCCTTAATCCTGAGCCGACAAACTGCTATATCTTGCTCTGAAAACTCCTTAACCGAGAAACCGGCATCCTCTATTGTCTCTTTAATCAGTGTTGTCTAAAGTAAAATAAACAAAGGTTCAAGCAAAAAAAATGTGAACAACCCTATAATACAAAGGCTCCAAATAATACCAGGAAAAAAATAAATAAACAGGAACTCAATAAAGGGAAGGAATTAAAAGTTGTATATAATGACAATAAATCATTCTAAACATGAAAAGGATAAAGATCCGTAGAATTTTCTGAACACTTACATTGACAAGCTTTGGAACATACTCGATTGCTGCTTGACCATGAACTGGTGACACTGATACACTCTCAACACCCTTAAGCTCTCCAAGCACAGCTTCTATGGAAGCCACACAAGATGCGCACTTTATATCCCCTATTTTGAACATCACGGTTCTCTTCTTTCCCGACTTATCAATAGGTTCAGGCAAAGTTATGCATACACTATCTGAAGGCTCCAGCAAAGGCCTCTTAAGATCATCCCTCCCATTCAGTTCCATTATTTTGTCTCCAACATTAATATCCATGACTTCTGTGAAAACACAAATAAATAAAGCAATTTAGATTTAGACTTTTTCAATAACAAACCTGTTTCCAATGCTACGTTTCACAGTCAGTTTGTAAAGCTTAAAACAAAAATAGAGTGAAAGAGATGACCGAAAAAGTTATGTTCTATGTTGGATGAAATTGAACCGAAAAAGAAACAAGAAAACTTGCTTGGTAACAATTGGATTGTACCATTAAATAATTACACAATCGAGGGGGAAAGGAAAAACAGAAGCAAAAACAAAGAACATAAAAAAAACCGCCAAGACTTTGTACAAATCAAAGACGATAAAACTTGCTTGGAAATTTTAATTTTATTTTATCAACCATTTACAAAATGCACTTAAACCCCACGAAAAGCTTTCTTGATTATTGAATACAAAACAAACCCAGAGAAGAATTTCACATTTCAAACTGAAAACAACATTTTTTTCCTTCAAAAATATCAACTTTGGTCGACTCGGAATATGGATCAAATCAATAAACAAAGAAAAGAAACTTCAAGAAAGAAACTCAGAGGTTTAAACAAGTCAAACAATTTAAACCCAAAGTTCTGGCATTGAAAACATCCTATATACACATACAAATATCAAAGAGACCTTTGTTTCTTTGGTTTGATTGGGGGAAATATCAAGAAAAAGGTTCTTTCTCTATTAAAAAGAGGGCGGAATTGGTTAGGGTTTTGGAATGGGGGTTCAGAATTCAGATAAAAAGAAAGAAAGCGGACTAGGGTTTGAGAGGGGGAATTGGCAGTTGACGGTCGCGGGAGAAAGAAGATGCAAATTTTGGCTTTTCGAGAGAGTTGTTTGCGTTCGTCTTTCTTGGTCAACCAAGAAAATAAAAATGCATATTTGAACTTCACGTCTTATATTCTATTTCTCACCGCCATGCTTAAGAACGACCCTTTCTTCCATAGCCAATGACTGTATCTGTGATTTCTTATATTATAACGTGAAATTTTTTATAAAAATTAAAAAATTAATTTAAAGGTATTTAAGTATTTTGATTGTATTATATAAATTTAAATTTTGATATTTTTTTGAGAATATAATTATTTTTTTTTAATAAAAAAATTCCATGGTCCTTGTCACCGGTTGAGTCTACTTTTAATAGTTTGATGACCTAATTGACATAATGTATAGTTCAGTGGTCAAAATAGAATCAAGCCAATAGTTTAGTTGTCTTCAGTGTAGTTTACGAATAATAATAATCTGAACTTATAATATAACATTATATTTTCCTTTCGTATAAAAGCCGTAACCGCCTCTCCTCTTTCCCCCTCAAATTTCTCAACCCCCAGAATTTGTTGATTGAAGAATCGAATTCAGTGTAATTTCTTCTCCTTCTCCGATTGTATCTGCAGCCGCAATGCCTCGCAACGACGGCGTTTCTTTCACATCTTCTTCTTTCAAAATTCCTTCTTCCAACTATTCTCTATCGCAAACCCTAGCCTCTCACCTTTCCAGAGCTCGTCACTCGGCTTTCCAACTCATTCACTCACTCAGGAATCGCTCCAATTTTAACAGAAAGCGCACTACCGCATCCACACACTCCACCTTCGGAATTCACTCGCTTTTCGGAAGCTCTACCCTGCTGTGCTGTGCATCCCTGTCTCTAACCACCCATAGAGAAAACGTGTCTAAATCGCCTCTGCTATGTTTCGCCTCCTTGTCTTTGTCACAGCCCAACTCGACCGACTCTGCCCAGTACGGGGCGGAGGTGCCCCAGAAGGGGCAGTCGACGACTGCTGGTCGATACGACGAGGAGAGGGTTCTGATAAGCGAGGTTCTCATCAGGAACAAAGATGGAGAGGAGTTGGAGAGGAAAGACCTTGAATTGGAAGCCCTTACCGCGTTGAAAGCTTCCCGAGCCAACTCAGCATTGACGGTGCGGGAGGTCCAGGAAGATGTCCACCGGATTATTGATAGCGGCTACTTTTCCTCCTGTATGCCTGTCGCAGTCGACACGCGGGATGGTATCAGATTGGTGTTTCAAGTATGATATCATAGACATTTTTAAATTTTTATGCATGTAGGAGTAATATATTTGTCATGCATTCGTTTTCTTTTTAAGTGCTCCAATTCGCAGTCACAATTGAGTATATTTTTAGTCGAGGGTTATCAAATTATCATGAATATACCATTCCCTTTTGTGGGGGGGTTGGGTCGGTGATCTCTCTGGCACTAGTTTAATCTTTTCTGTTAGAATTCAGGAGTATTGGAGGTGAATTGTCTGTTCTGGGGAAATTAAATAGAATGAGCTAGTCTCATAGTCATATGGAGTGAGTAAAAGGATAAATGCTGTTTTTCTGTTGGTCTTTCATGTGTCATAGCTGTACATTTCACTCCTATTTTGGGCATTACATGCCTATAACATTGGCGTATATAGAAACATAATATTTATTTGGTTGACGTTGGCTTCTTGTGGCATAAGGTAGAACCAAATCAGGAGTTCCACGGATTGGTCTGTGAAGGGGCCAATGTTCTTCCATCAAAGTTTCTCGAGGATGCTTTTCGTGATGCACATGGTAAGTTTTTCTTTTGCACTCTAAGTATGGATGGACTTACATTTTAGATGAATTACTTGATGAGCTGCTTCATAATTCTGGTCATCGGATGCCTTCATTATTTCACGTTTGGTGTCAAGCTGTGCAGGAAAAGTGGTAAATCTCAAGCGTTTGGATGAAGTAATTAATTCTATCAATGGATGGTATATGGAACGTGGTCTTTTTGGCTTGGTTAGTACTTCGCTGTGCATGGTTCTTTAATTTGTGGATGCAATTGTACTCTTTTGTTGATCTTTTGACACAATCATTTTGCATTAATTGTTTATTGACCTTATAGGTTTCTGGAGTTGATATTTTTTCTGGAGGTATTATAAAGCTACAAGTTGCAGAAGCTGAGGTCAATAATATATCCATACGGTTCCTTGATAGAAAGATGTAAGAAGATTCCTTCAGTTTGCTTTATCCGCACTTGAGTTTGCGTTTGCTTAGATAGGCACTCTCTCCAACATGCATATCAGACTTTTGATTTTGTTAGAGCTAGAAAATATGACCTAAAATGCCTGTAATTGTTTCAGTGGAGAACCAACTAAAGGGAAGACAAAGCCTGAAACAATACTTAGGCAACTCACAACCAAGAAGGGACAGGTGTGATCCCATGTCTAGCTTTTGTTACTTTCATAGTGTTTTAATTGAGGACGAGTCTATTTTGATCAAGTAAGAATGCTTGTGTATAACAAAATTTATCCTGACCATCTTGTGTTGCTTTCTTTGAACCATCCTCCCATAGGTGTATAGTATGCTTCAAGGAAAAAGAGATGTCGATACGGTGTCAACTATGGGTCTCATGGCAGATGTCAGTATCATTCCTCAACCAGCTGGGGGTAAGTGAATATAAATTTTATTGAACCTTGCACAAAATTGCATGTTCTGTTCCGAAGTATTCTTTGTTGGTTCAGAGAATGTTTAACCTAGTTCCCGAAAAATGATATATTTCATGTACAATGTCCTTGTGAGTATTTGGCTGGCTATTTTATGATGAGGACCTTACCTGGTTAATGCTGAGTTTTCAGAGACATAATGCTATAGGTAGAATGTCTACTGATTTTTATTCAAGATTATTATTGTTCTGGTAGCAAGTATTATTCTATAACAGAACTATAATTATGTTATGGTAAACATTAGTAATAGCAGATTAGTATTATTTGCTTTGTAATTGATTCAATAGACATCAGATGAGATGCTACCTCTTTTTAGGGTATAGTCTACAATTAAAGATTTTTCTGTTAATTTTGTCAGACCTTTTCTATGCATTTATTTGTCTACTATTGTTTTGATTGGCAACATTTGTAGATGCTGGTAAAGTTGATTTGATAATGAATGTTGTTGAACGTCCAAGTGGTGGTTTTTCTGCTGGTGGTGGAATATCAAGTGGGTATGTAATACTAGTTTAAACTACAATACATGTCCTAGCTTATGTCTTTGCCTAATTCAGTTACCAAAATCCATATTATTTGTGGTTAGTATATCTTAAATAATATTTATGATGTATAATTTTGTAGGATTACAAGTGGCCCTTTATCAGGACTAATTGGAAGGTAACGTGGCATATTTCCGTTCTGGTTGGTTCCATTTGTTCCATTTATCTTTCTCCTTCTGCGGTTCATTTTGATTCGTGAATGTGAATGATAATTTTCATCTTATTCAAAATTTCATGCTTTTTTGAGCAAATTCTTTTTCTGAATGAGATGTAATTCACATTTGTTATTTTGTTCCATCACTCATAAATATCAGAAATGTTCAGTATTTGTTATTACACTATAATCAGGCACAAACATTTTCTGGAATAAATTTGAACGAAAAAACAAGCAACATTTAGGTTTTGTTATTACATAATGCCCTACCATTTTGAGAATTAAGTTGCCTTCACATTGGTTATGAAATTCAATACTCAAAACCAATTCCTTTGTTGACTGTGGTTGCTTATTCCTTAATGATTCTCATCAAATGATAATGTGCGTACTGCATAGTGATTGATACAATAGAAGTTGCTTTCTTTCATCCTGGCTTCTTATTCTATTCAACTTTCTTGGGTCTAAACTTTCTGAAATGCGACCGCATTTCTCATCTTGTTATTTTACTGTGAGCCTTCATCTTTTCTTGTTTCCTTCCCTATTGTTACCGAGACAAGGGAGAGAAATTTAAGGTCTGCTAAATGTGTTGATGTGTATTATGCTGTTGATCTTGTCTCATATGGTGTTTCCTATGTGCAGCTTTGCATATTCTCATAGAAATTTGTTTGGAAGAAACCAAAAGCTTAATATTTCCTTAGAGAGGGGCCAAATTGACTCTATATTCCGCATTAACTACACAGACCCATGGATTGAAGGAGATGACAAAAGGACATCTAGAACAATAATTGTCCAGGTGGGTTTTGCTTTTACTTTTTCAATGATTGGATATGGAGATTGATTACTATCTTGAGCATTTTTTTATTAGAATTCAAGAACCCCTGGGACACTTGTGCATGGTAACCAACATGATAATACTAGTCTGAGTATTGGCCGTGTAACCGCTGGTATAGAGTTTAGTCGACCACTCAGGCCAAAATGGAGTGGAACTGCTGGTATCATTTTTCAGGTACAGCTACTTTCTATAGTTTTTCTTTTTTTCTCTGACTGCTATATTCTGGGTTTTCTTCAAAGGGAAATTTGTAGTAGTGTCTAAAATTTAGATTTTATTCTGAATTTGATATATTGGGGGATTATGGCTTATGTTTCAGTTATATGATTTACTTATGATGTTTTAATGCAGCATGCTGGTGCTCGTGATGAAAAAGGAAATCCAATTATCAAGGACTTCTATGGTAGCCCACTTACTGCAAGGTTTGTGCGTCTGAGGCCTGGTGTTGTATAGCTTCTCTAGGATTTATTTCACTGCATTAATTTACTGTTATGATTTTTTTGGTTTTATGTTCTTGCTTCTAACCTTCTATTAAATCTCTCATTTTTTAACTTAAAATCTTAATGTAGTGGTAAGCCTTACGACGATATGTTGGTGGCTAAATTTGAAAGTGTCTATACTGGTTCTGGTGATCAAGGTTCCTCCATGGTTAGCATCTACACCCTTTGGTTTTTCATCACTTATTATATGGATGAGCCTAACTTTTGCTACCTTCTCAGTTTGCATTTAACATGGAACAAGGACTTCCCATTATGCCCGAGTGGTTACTTTTCAACAGAGTGAATGCTCGGGCAAGAAAAGGTGTTGAAATTGGTCCTACTCGCCTTCTTTTAAGGTATTGTGCTTATTAGTATTTTCATTTTTGTATACAAGGAATGTGATATGTTATGATTCCATGGTTTATAAACACTATTTTTCTTTATTCGTTCTTGGTTTGACCCTGAACTTCATTCTTTCTCCGAAGAAGGAAATTGAAGATGAGGGGGTAGAGAGTTGTGCTTACTAGCTCTGTTTTTATTGCTAGTTTGTCTGGTGGGCATGTGGTGGGAAAATTTTCTCCTCACGAAGCGTTTGCTATCGGTGGAACCAACAGCGTGAGAGGTTACGAAGAAGGTGCTGTAGGCTCAGGATGTTCTTATGTAGTTGGCTCTAGTGAAGTTTCTTTCCCAATGGTATGTGCACATATTAATTCCGTCTCATCTTTTGTTGTTTTCATGGGTTCCATGTGCTTGCCGCCTGCCTGAAGGATGCTGAATTCCTTGCACCTAGGCTAGTATTTAAGACTCTATACATGTGTACGAATTATGGAACCCATATATTCAACAAGGATGTAGGTATCGGAGGATGAGAATTAAATTAAAAAAAGGTTAGCCATGATGCTGCATTGTTTTATGGGCTTTTTCTGTTGTGTGTAGCTGGGTCCTGTGGAAGGAGTTATTTTTGGTGATTATGGACATGATTTATGGTCAGGCCCCAATGTGCCTGGTAAGTCTTCTCTGGTCAACCTTCATTTTCGTTTCTTGTGAAATCTCCTACTCTGCCTACCATTCTTTGTTTCCCATGTATCTTGTTTTTTGTGTATTCAGGAGATCCTGCGGGGGCCAGATATAAGCCTGGAAGTGGATATGGATACGGGTTTGGTATCCGAGTGGACTCGCCTTTAGGGCCTCTTCGACTTGAGTATGCTTTTAACGACCGACATGCAAAGAGGTTTCATTTTGGTGTTGGCCATCGAAACTAAGCCATTGAAAACCGCGGACCATTCTGCTTCATCGTATTCAAAATTTTGATGATAATTGTCGATATGTTAAGGATGAAGAACATGGATGATGGATTGATTTTATTGAATGCATGATCTACAAGTGTGTAGAGCATTTATTGGCGGCGTTGCATTTCCTCGTTCATCCAATCTAATATGCCAGCCATTGACATGAACTTTTGATTCCAAATGAGGTCCTTGATAAATTTTGGTCTTTATCTCTTACGGTTAGCTATTGTCATTTGAACGACTTTCCTAAGTTATTTTGGAGAGAAAATCCAAGTTAACTTCATTTTTTTGGCAACATAAGGAAGCATTAAAGAAGCTTGTCAGGGAATTATAAAAAAAATGAATCAAGATTGTTTAGTAAAATAAATTAAGTCGTGTAAATTCTAAAAATATCAAGTCAAATTGGCTTATTATTTTGGCAGGTGTTTTTTTTTATCATACTTGATGCAAATATTTAGGAGAGATTCACCACAATATTACACTAATTACTGCTCAGTCTCGCCATCAATACTTGTATTGCAATTTGAATAAACCAGTCATTAAACAATACCTATATGATTATAAGGAAGCAGGAGCCAGGCAAAACTAGTTGCCTCATTAACAAATGAGGCAAGACAGTGAAAGGCTCATCCTGTGTAGGTATGTGAAATCATGGGGACCCAAAACAGCATCTGGCAAAGAAAAATTGAATCTCATCATAAAATAGATAATTATTCCCAAATTAGATATGGACTACACCAAAAATTGCACCAAGTCTAACAAGGGCATTCAAAATTAAACTCAACTTTCCAGGGTTTTGCATCTTACATTCTTATGTTATTTCCTACTCTATAAATGAAGCAGCTGATGCTTCCTTCAAGTGCAGAAAGTGAGAACTACAGAGACATCCCACTAGATTCAGCTTCTAGATACTTACAAATCCTTTCCATTACCTCTCTACCCTTCACACTATTTTGCATAAACCTCTCGGCACACCGTTGCTCGACTTTTTCAGCCATGGATGCCAGAGCTGATAATGGCTTTATACGAATACTAGTCTCCTGTCGGCAAATGGTCCATCCTATTGGATTATCTGGGTGAGGATCATAACGTATCTTCTCCTCTACCTCTATAAACTTCTGAAGACTTACATTACGTGTTGTGAGTTGCATCGACTTAGATTGGGCATCAACAACTGTTGATTCAACACAGTGGCAGATATCCTGGCCGATGATTTTGCGAACAAACCATGGCCCTGGAGCATGGATGGTAAGAGCACGGGTAGTGTAGAGCTTACCAGAGAGAGGATCGAGTTTGTGATTCAATGTGTCGACCTCAAGGATATGAGACAACGTGCGCTTGTTCTCGGGGTCAGCGAATTTGCGCCAAGAAGCAGAAGTTACCCGCTCCCATGGATGCTTGTAAATGTGCTCTTGTGCATATGCCTTCACCATCACGATCCGACTATCACTGTTAATGGATAAGGAACAACAACTCGGTCCTCAAAAAATGTGCATCCATGATTATTCAGGTAGGATTCAGTTCATCTAAATGATAGCAAATGTGAACTAAACAAACGCAAATCAGGTAGGTTCAAAAGATTCGGTTTTGTTCGCAACAATAAGCAAAGTAATCATCATCTTACAAGTATTTAACTTCGATCAACTTCAAATCCAATCTCCAATCAAGTATAAATTTTGGGAACAGCAGCTACTCGAGAATTATAATTTCTAAAAATTGACAGGAAAAAAATGAAGTTCCAAGAATTAAAACCTAAAAATTGAAGAAAAAAAAGGTTAATAATTTCTTTAAAAAAAGCAATTCAGATCTTTTTCTCCAGCTCTCAGCATGATCTAAACCAAACAAGGATAAACATAAGCTAAAATTTCACCATGGACATCGATTTAGTACAAAATCTGAATTCATAAAATATACAACATTTTGTCCCAAAGAAGAAATGATCTAAAATAAACATTCAAAGATCCGCAAAAACCCAGAAATTAATTACAAAAATAGATCATCTAAAACCCGGTATAGGACTTGAATAAGTTGAACCACCCATGGATCAATAACATCCGCAAAAGAAGAGAAATGGCAGATAACAAAAAAAGAAAAGAATTAATCTATCCTAAAAAAAACCCGGAAAGAGCTTACACCCTACAGCCATTGGTTAAGAGCTGATTAAAAGTAAGATCGTTATCAAACATCCATCAAGAATGCATGAAGAACAATAACAATAATAATAAGAACATGAAAACGGTAAAAGAAAGAAATTTTGAGGGGGAGAAAACGCACCATAAGAAACGCCGCGACAGAGTAAAACCCTAAAAAGATCTCGAGAAAGGAAGAAAATGGACGATGATCGGATGATGGTGATGGTAATACCTGAGCTAGGAGCGTTGACGGCGTCGTTTTATGGCCGCCTTTGACCCAATTGATTTTGAATTTCCTTGCAGCCCTAATCTTCTGTTGAACTTCTAGATGGTCCTTAATTTAGTATATTTGGAGTGAATAAAATTTAACTTAATTTTATTTATTTTGAATTATTCATGTTATTTAAATCAATTAAATTAATTTTAAATGGATTTAAAATTTACCCAATACGATTTTTTTTTTACAGTTTTATAATTTAGTCATTAATTTTAACTAATAGTTTAGAATCTCAAAAATAAAAGTCTACGAAAATTAAAGTAGACAGATATCGAAAAAGTAAAATTTACATTGATGATTAAATCCATTGGTTTTGAGTAGTAAAAAAAAGTTACCTTAAACGACACTGTAATTGATCCGTTTTGGATGTGTTTTTGGAGAAATTATTTATGGATCGGTTCCACCACATCATCAATGGTCCTTAAGAATAAAAAATAAATCCACGTCATCATTTTTTACACGTCATCTGCACACTCATAATTTTAATTTTCAAATTATCTCTCTAAATAAAATATATTAAAATTAAAAAAATGATAACGTAGATTTATTTTTTATTTTAAACTCTAAACCCTAAACCCTAAACTCTAACCCTAAATCTTAACCCTAAACCCTACTCTAAACCCTAACCTTAAACCATAAATCCTAATTAAAAAACAAATCCACGTCATCATTTTTTTTAATTTTAATATATTTTATTTAGAAATGATTTGGAAATTAAAATTATGAGTGTACAGATGATGTGTAAAAAATAATGACGTGAATTTATTTTTTATTCTTAAGGACTATAGATAATGTGGTGGAACCGATCCATAGGATAATTTCTCGTGTTTTTGCTGATGATTCATTATCCGTCCTCTCCGCCCCACAGTATCCTAGAATGATGATATCAATCAGACGGTGGAGAATGATTGAAAAAGCTAGGTAATCCTTTGAAATCGAACATGATGGGAAATCAGAGGCTGATGAAAAGTAAATATTCCTTCTAGCAGTAGCATTGACATGAGTGGGTGGAGGAGGGAATATAATGACTACGGCTACTTTCAAGTCTTTGTTTCTTTTCTCCGACCAAATGATGGCAGACAACAAAGAATAGGAGTAGGAGAGAGTGCGTTTAGGTCAGTAGGTGGGATTTAATGTCCCAATGGGATGAGCCATTAGGAAAGTGATTTGGAACCATGTGGATACTTTTGCCAAATATTTGCTGATATATGCATGTATGTATCACGGGATTAGAGTTCTTGTGCAGGGATTTTTATCCGTACGATATTTTAGGTCTTTCGTATATCCGAGGTTAAGCATTTATCATCTTCGATGTTTACTTGTTTCGTCCTCCTAAGGGCTCATCAAGGAAGCGAGGACAACTCCCGACCAGTGTGGTGCGCGATCAGCACGCCCATCCGAAGATAGATTGACTGTTCGACACGTACTACACCTTTATTGTTATCTCGCTCTCAATCATTAAGTACAACCAGAAAATATCTCACTCGGTCCCGTCTTGTCACGACGAACGGTTCGTGAAATATGCATGTATGTCTATGGTAAAAGATGATAACATCTAAAACCCCATGGACAACGTACATAAAATTCCTTTATGGTTTAGAATTTTGTTTGAAAGAGTTATAGATTTTTATTTTTAAAAAAATTATAAATGTATTTCCCAATATTAAATTATGTGTTTTGTGTTTGGCCATGAATGGCTACCCTCTTAGGCTTAGGCTCGAACTCAATCTTTTGTTATTTTTCATATAGCTTTGTCTGCTTGGTAGCACACATCTTTCTGTTTTCTCCATCCCGTGAGTCGTCGATGGAAATTATATGCAAAAACAAGACGAAAGCTATTAGGTAGGAAATATATGCAAGCGACTATAAATTTTTTAGAGTTGATTTTATGTGGAGGCATTGATTTTGAATGTTCAAATATCATATATAGATTTGTATAAGTGATTAAATTTTAGTTTTAAAATCACTTTTAATTCAAAAAAAATTAAAAAACATTAAAAAAAAACGAAATTTAGACTGTTATAAGCTTCCACCCCTGGCTTGTAATTTTTTCAAAATTTAAATTTTATTTTTATATTTTTAAATTTAAATACATATATTATTTTTATTTGAAAACTTGTCCGCTTCTCACTTCTGTTTAATTTAACTACAAATATTGTTCACTTTTTAAAAGGCTAATGATGAAACAAATCAGAAATAGATTTATCCCTTGAAGTAATGCTTCCTTCTCTAATATCACTACAAAACCTAAAGGTTGATATAAGATTTAGGATCACAGACTATATAGGATCCAACCAACCCTACACTGCCTAATCATAATTTTAATAATATTTAAGTAAATTTTCCTACTTGAAAATTCTCTTGTATTGACATTTTTTTATATTAAATAATTGAGAAAAAATTTAAAAAGAAAATACCTCTAACAAGTATTTATCTTTGGTTGTGTGGATAGAAAGTGGCAAATAAAATCACATAGTCTATGATGATTATATTAACACTAATCATATAATTAAATATTATTTAAAAATTTTACCCAAATCTACCCCTAAATTCATGATTGAGATGCACGAACGCTCGTACCCGTCCCTTTGATCGTGGCTATCCCCATGTGACAACCGTATAAAACCAATCATTTTCGTTTATTTTTGTCCTTTTATTTGGCTCGATGCACCTTTTCATCGATACAAAACACGTGTGACCCATTGAACCAACTCAGTACACATCTCTTCCATGTGGGTGCCAGTGGAGAATTATTTTTTAAAAACTATAGTCTATAGTTATTCTACTCTCGTGAGATAATTTATTCAAAATATAATATAAATTATTGTTAATTTAATTTAATTTAATTATATACGTTGCTATAATATCAGGAAAATATAGAATTAAATATATTTAAATGTTTATTAGCTTTTAATTAAGTCAACTAAAATTAATACACAAAAATGAAGCAAAATACCTGTAATTTTTTAATGTATTAATATTTACTATTAATTTCACCTGTAATTACGAATGATAGTACAATATTATTTCGAAAGAATGATTTGAGTTAATAAAATTTTAATAACAAGTGATTAACAGTAACTGGATTTTACAAATTCTATACCTTACGAATATGTTTAGTTAGAATCGAGGCCACCACCGGAATGGCTGGAGAGAAATTGTTTCAGTGACGTGGGGACTTAAATACTTGTTTCACAGACACCAAGAACAAAACTCAGTCTCACAAGAAAAAACAAATACGAGTACTAGAAACCAAACAAAAACAAACTACATCGCTCTCTAGTTGCAGATATCTGTATCCAGAAACCAAGACTCAGCCTCTGTCTCCATCCCACAACCACATTCATCCACCTGATTTCTTCTTCCTTTGATTTCCCTCTAAAATGGTTATGGATAATCCTTCAGCTCCACCTCCAGACTTAGATTTGAAGAACCTCAAAGCCATCAAAATTCTGGGTAAAGGAGCCATGGGTTGTGTTTTCCTCGTGCACCACACATCCAATGATCCAACCGCCCGTTCCCCTTTTGCCCTTAAGGTTGTCCAAAGATCCCAACGTGATGCCGACCGTCGAGCCAGGTGGGAAATGGAGGTGTTGACCAGGCTTTCCTCTCCAGACCCAAGTCTTCAACACCCTTTTCTACCTCGTCTTTTGGGTCGCCTGGAAACTCTCGAGCTAATCGCTTGGGCTGTACCTTACTGCCCTGGCTCCGACCTCAACGTCCTTCGTCACCGTCAAAACGACAGCGTTTTCTCCGCCGCTGTCATCCAGTTTTACCTGGCAGAGATCCTCTGCGCTCTCGACCACCTTCATTCCATGGGAATTGTTTACCGAGATCTCAAGCCTGAAAACATCCTCATTCAACAATCAGGTCACGTCACTTTAACAGATTTCGACCTTTCACGCAACTTAAAGAAGAAGCAATCATCACCAACTGAGATTGTCTTCTTCGACAAAAAGGATCCGAATTCATTGCCAGCTATTCCGGTTCGACATAAACATCGCCGAAGTTTCGTCCAACGGGTCCCCGTCGTAGATGACAACAAACATTGCAAAGCTTATTGTAAGAAACCAAAATCATCCCGAGTCAGCCCAGTGAGTCGGAGAAAGCTCAGTTTCTCAAATGGGGAACGTTCCAACTCTTTCGTCGGTACCGAAGAATACGTCTCACCTGAAGTAGTACGTGGAGACGGACATGAATTCGCCGTCGATTGGTGGGCCCTCGGAATACTAACCTACGAGATGCTCTACGGTACGACACCGTTCAAAGGGAAGAGCCGCAAGGAGACATTTCGAAACATTTTGTACAGAGAGCCGGAATTCATGGGCCCAAGAAACGATTTGACAGATTTGATCGGACGGTTATTAGAGAAGGATCGGACGAAAAGACTAGGATATCACAGAGGCGCGTGCGAGATCAAAGAGCACGCGTTCTTTAAAGGGGTCAGATGGGAGCTCTTAACAGAGGTATCACGGCCGCCATTTATTCCGTCAACAGAAGACGGCGACTCGACGGAGAAAGGAATACCAGGACAAATAGATATAATGGAATATTATGAGAGCTTGAAGACTCCGTCTTCGATGCCACGATCAACATTACCGTCACCGTCGTCATCGGAGCATAAACGAAACGATTCTTTCCCGGAGTACTAACGCACGTGTGAGGTTTTACATGCACGTGTAAGGCTCACTTGGATAAATTTAAAAAAATATTGTTTTAACTTTCTGGTTTCGAGGATTAGTGTGCATAAAGTCAGGGTAGCAACGTGAAAGCGGCGGGGATTAGGGGTGTAATTGTAAAGCCATTATAAACTTAGTAAATTATTATTAATTTATATGATTATCATAAATTTATTAATAATTATTATCATAAACGATTGAAGTTCCAGGAATTTATAATTAACAAGAAATCCTATTTTATTTATTTATTTATTCACAAAAACCCGAATAAAACTGATATGGGAGAGGGAAAATATCTATCATTTTCTTAAGAAAAGTTATAATTAAACTTAGAAAATTTACCTAAATATTATCCTCAATATTTTTCTTATAAATATATAATTAAGGGAGATTATTTTCACAAATATTACTATTATTACGATAGGAACGAAGTTAACGGGAATACAATATGACTTCACTATATATTATTATTATTATTATTTTTATTATAATACATAAAAAATGTTAGATTTACAATCTAACTTCAATATAAAATATTCTTTGAAATCAGTATATGTTCCCTTTGACTTCAAATATTTTAAAAAATTATTATTCAAATACAATAAATAATTGATTCAACTTTACTTTCATTGTACAAAGTATTATATTTTAAAAATAAAATAATTGTCATATTTTAAAAATAATGGAGCGGCGGCAGCAACCCAAAAAATATTCTTTGTTTTTTCTCACTCTTTTTTCTCTATATTTTCGGTGACAAATACGAAAGATTCGAATGGAGTTTTTGTCCTATTAGGTAGGGTCTCTCCACTTCCCCACGTCATTAAATAAACCAAACAAGTAAGAGAGTGTCCCTTAGGACTCCACTTATTAACGACATAACCCGTGACGAATTATTGTAAACTCTACTGTTGTAATTAGGGGCGTAAACGAGTCGAGTCGAGTTCGAGTAGTGCTAAGTTCGGCTCGACTCGTTAAGATTTTGAGTCGAGTTCGAGCTTGAGTGATTTTAAATGAGTCTAAAAATTTGAGTTCGGCTTGACTCGTTTAGAATTCGAGTCGAGTACGAGTTTTTTTCGAGCCTAATCGAGCTAAGTATTAACTGATCTTTGACCATGTTAGACTTGAGTAACTCTTATCTTTTACGTCTCATTTAAAGCCTAATGAAAAAAAAATTTTGATACACAAGTTGTGTAAACTCAAGCTTGTTAATTTTAGGCTCTAGTATGTTAATTTAGAGTGTAAGACTTATGTTAGGGTTTAGATTTTAGGGTTTTAAAATATATTTATATTTTCGAGTAGCTCGTGAGCTTTTCGAGTCGAGTATCATGCAGCTCGGCTCAGCTCGTCAAGAACTCGAGCCGAGTTCGAGCTTTAACTGAATTCAATCGAATCAAATTTTAACTGAGCTTTGACCGGGTCGAACTCGAATAACTCGTGATATGTCTCGTCTCATTTACGGCCTTAGTTGTAATAACGCCTTACTTTGCATCCTCTATGGATTGCGGACATCGCCATGGCCCAACCAACCAAACACCGTAAACATAACAGCGAAAGCATAGGACATGCACGTGGTAGTGCATGGGGGTTTGTCTCACGCATGCTGTTCAATAGTTCCTCAGACTCAGAGTCTTCCTCCGGTCTTTGTCGATGTAACTTCACCCATCGCGGCCTTTAAGTTCATAAAAAAGAAAAAGGGTGTTTTGGGTAAAATGACTTTGTAGACTATTTCACCTACATCTTCAAAGTAAGTTTTGTAAAGCATGGGTTAAGTAGTATTTACACCTATAGAGCTGAAAAAACCCATCAGTAGAGCTGAAGGAATATATTGGGCCTTGGGCCTTGAGATGATTCACAAACCGGTTCAAGTAGAAAATTCCCCACATTTACTGGGTGTCAGAAACAGGTGAAGGTAATGTTTCAGTAATTACAACGAACCCCCCCCCCTCCAAAAAAAAATGCTTAAAATTTTAGTGTTTTAAATATAGTTTTATAATACTTATGTTAACCGATCTAAATTAATTAATTAATAAATTAAATTTAATAATTATTTTTTATAATTAAATATTTTTATGAATTAATTTAAGTTATCGATAACCGTAAAGATTATAGGATAAATTAAGAATTAAATTGAATAGAAAATAAATCCAAATCAAATAATTTTTTATACCTAAAATGTGTTTAACACAAATATTTGTACTTTAGTAACGAAGAAGCAATATCCCACGTCGATTAGATTTGATTTATATGTTAACATAAATAGATTGGATTTTAGTAACAAAGAAAGAAATATCTCATATTGATTTGATTCGATGTGGGTCGTAAAAAATCACATGTTTCACGTCTTTGTTTAACCAGAGAAACGGGTACAAAGCTCTTAGTTGGCGACTCCGACACATACTTCAAAATTTAGTTTAAATATTAATTTATTTTTTATAAAAAAATATTTAGATTTATTTAAATATATAATAATTTATTAAATATATAACTAATTAGAAATCAATTTTATAATAATAGTTTTAAACTGTGTTGTTTATATATATACACATATTCATTAATCATGTTGAATTTTAAAGTAATATTTTTTTTAATTAGCTAACAGTGATTATAGTAGTATCCGTTTAAAAATATAATTTTTTTTATCCTTTGATATTTGGTCGCATAATCACTTTGTTAGTGTTATTGATGTTCGAACCTGTAACCTCTAAGAATAATAATAATTTTTTTAACCACTTGAACTAAATGGCTCTATAAAATAATAATTTTTAACAATGTTGTTTATAGATTGTAATTATAAAATAATGAAAAATATCCTTATTACTGTACTTATTATACTTCAAATTGAAATTATTTTTATTAAATTATTGGTAAAATTAAATAATTATTTTTTAAAGAATTATCTAGAAAAATAACCCATCAAAGATTATGAAAAATTAGAGTAAAAATCTTTTGCCTCTTTTATGTGCCTCATTTTATGTCTTCTTTGAAAATTTATTAAAAAATTGAATTTAAAACCCTAACCTTAAACCCTATACTCTAGAAAATACACTATACCCCTAATTTTCTAAACCCTAACCAAAACCCCTAAACTAAACCCTAAACCCTCTAATTTAAAGTAAAGACATAAATGAAGGCATGAAAAAGGGGTAGATTTACACCTGTAAAACTAATATCCCTTTTTAATTCACGTAAGACAAACTCGTTTAAGGCAAAAACAAGTTTTAAATTCATAATTAGTTAAAATAAGTTTTGTGTATTATTTCTTCATTTAATACAAAACTTGTATTTAATTAAATATAAATTTAAAACTTAATTTTACCTTAATTAATATACTACTGACTCGTGATATTAATTTCAATTAATTTTTAATAATAAAAATATATTACTATAATTTCAATATCTATTATATATGTAAAAGTTTGTAAACTATTTATATAATTTACTCAAAAATTAATAATTAAGGTGGTCTCAGTGATCAATATAATTTGGCTTATACGATAATAGCCGTATTAGGTATTAGAACGGTTCCCGACAGGATTTAGACACTGCACGGCATGCCACTGGCAAATGACGAAAATCATAACCGATGCCACGCAAATAAAACTTTAAATATTTATTTTAATTGAACATAAAATTTAAATATCTATTATAAAAATATAATTTAAATATTTATTTTATAATTTTAAATTTAAAGATCGTATATAATTGTCACTGATCGATAACTCCGTGAAATAGATTACCCTTTGGCCAACGATGGACTCGTTCAAAGAATGGATTTCTGATCGATAACTCCGGATACCAATCTAATGGAGTCGGACAAAGAACATCAAGCGTGGTGGACAGAGGTTCGTACGGTGGGGCACGGTGACAAGAAAGATGAACAGATGGCCTGTCCTCAAAACTCCAGAAGACTCGATCAAGATCGACGGTGGGGCACGGTGACAAGAAAGATGAACAGATGGCCTGTCCTCAAAACTCCACAAGACTTGATCAAGATCGATGGTGGGTCATCACTGGGGTGATAATGAGCTTACCCGGTTCGTGAGTTATTCGATTTTGGCTCGATCAAAGTTCGTCCAGCCGAACGAGTTCGACTCGAGCCCAACTTACCTAAACTCGACTCAAAAAGCTTGTGAACAGACTTGGAATAATTATATATAAGCATATATATTTATATACAATTAAAAATAAAATAATTAAGAGTAAATCCACTAAAAATAAATATAATAAAATAAATTAAATATTAACGACTAAAACAAATTTACAAAACTATAAATTATGAATAAAAATAAAGTACAAATAAATAAATTTTAAAACACAATAATATAGAAATTATCTATTTCAAGCCAAACCGAGCTAAGTTGAACTGAATCCGAATCGAACTTGACGAGCTTTGAGCCTGAGCCAAACTCAGTAATATTATTTTTGAGTCGAGCTCGACGAACCTCGAACCGAACTTAAATATACATGTTTTTGAGCCGAACATAACTTGGCTCGAACTCAGCTTGTTATCACCCCTAGTCAACACGCATCGGTCGACTTAAGACAATACACAGACGCCGGTTACCGGGAAGTCTTCATAAAGATAATAAACAAAGACAAGAAAACCTACGAGAACAACTCCATTATTAAGTCAGGGCCGGGTGCCCGGTTCTCCGACAGGTTTCACTCAAATTCACCGATATCAATATATACACATTTGACTATTTTTATGTACTCGGAACCAATCTAGTAATCTCAGTCCCTAATTGTGGTAAGATACAAAGATCTTAATCATGTGGCTACTTTACGTCAGTCGGAGAGGGACCTCATCTGGGTTCATTTTTCACGTGCTGTACGAATAAGCAAAGTCTAAATTCTTCACCGATTCCAGCTCAGTGTGCCAAGGATAAATAAAACATCCAAAATATAAAGAAAAATATCAAGGTAACCTCAAGCGAAATATATATTTTTTCAAGATAATAATAATAATATAAAATATTATTTTTTTATATGCATGGCTCTTCTTCCTCCATCTAATTCTATATATCCAGCAGCATAGCTTAGGGTTTCTTCAACTACAACCTCACATATATCTGTCTGTCTGTCAGCCTTTCCAAAAATGTTGAAGCCTTATGTTTACCATCCCACCACCAAAACCCAGTTATTGCCATTCATACATGGGACTGCCTTTGCTTTTCTTCCTTTGAACCACAAGCCGTCTTCTTCGTTGAGCAAGACAGGTGGAGGTTTTAAAGCAAGGTTTGGTCCGAACAAAATCAAAGCCATAGTAGAGAGTAGCGTTGCTGCTGCTGCTGTCGATGCCAATTCCGCCGTGAAAGCTTTCGTGACGGTTAAACAGACAGTTGGTGGTTTATTAACCAACTTAGGGTTCCAAAGAGGGCTAGATGATATCCAGGATTTGCTTGGAAAATCACTTCTCTTGGAGCTTGTTAGTGCCGAGCTTGACCCCAGTAAGTGACAAGGAAACTATGGTCACAATTCACACTTTTTTTACAAGAAAAAAAATAGAAATTCTACGTATTAACCTTAATATTTTATATTCAAAATCTTAAACCCTACGCTTAAAAAATATACTATATCCCTAATTTCTTAAACTATAATTACAACCCATAATATTGAATCTTAACCCTAAATCCACTAATTAAAAATAGAGACACTAATGAAGCCATGGTTAGAAGGTAAACGATTTACACCCTTTCAAGATTAACAAGTTTTGATAAATGATAAATTTATCATTCAAAAATTATTTAAAGTAATATTTTTAATGAGATAATTTTGAACATAAAAATAATAATTTTAGGGTAAAAATAATTAAGTGCAACACTGATATTTGATAAGCAAATAAACGTGGTTGCAACTATGCGTGTAGAAACTGGACAAGAGAAGACGCCGATCAAAGCTTACGCACATCGAGTGAAACAAGAGGGTGACGATGTAACGTATGCGGCGGATTTCAAAATAGGCCCCGAGTTTGGGGAGTTGGGCGCCGTCGTGGTGGAGAATGAGCATCACAAAGAGATGTTCTTGGTAGAGATCGTGTTCAAGGGTTTCAATTACTCTGATTCTATTACCGTCAACTGTAATTCTTGGGTTCACTCCAAGTTCGATAATCCTCAAAAGAGAATCTTTTTTACTCACAAGGTTAGAAATTATTCTACACTAGTTCTATATTTTTACATTTAATGTATATTATAAAAAATTAGTTGTCAAATTAGGACATGGCTTATTAATATCATTTGACTTATGATGCAACAATTGTTTAAATCGTAGAGGTTATTAGGTGAACCTTGTTTAACACGTCATTTATTATCCAAGCAATCAGGATCATTGATCTTTAAATAACCACCTAATAACGAGTGTAAATCATCTATCCCTTCCCATGTCCTTATCTATGCCACATTTCAAATTAGAGGGTTTAAGGTTTTAGGTTAGGAGTTTGGTTAGGGTTTAGGGAATTAGGGGTAGGATTTAGGATATAGAAAATAAGAGTTTAGAGTTTAAAATTGAAATTTTAAAAAAAATCAAAGGAGGCACCAAAGGAGGCACAGAAAATGGGCAGAGGATTTTTGTTCCCTAATAACTACCCACCCACTAAGTACATGTAGGAAAGAGGTGACGATTCACTTAAAAAAATTAAGATCAACGATCCTGATTAATTGAGACCATGGATGACATAGTGAACATAGTTTACCTAATAATTTTTCGTTAAATTAGGTATTAGAAGTCTGGAATGGTCCCTCTTAGGATTCAAAAACGGGACTGGGGTTAAAAATCGACTACCTCTTTTATATGTTTTCATTTAAGCTTCCGCTTTAAATTAAAGGGTTTAGGGTTCAAGGCTAGAGTTTGTGGTTAGGGTTTAGGAGTACGATGTATTTTTTAGGATTTAGGGTTTATAGTATAAAAAATATGAATTGAGGTTTAAAATTTAATTTTTTTAAAAGTTTTTAAACAAGATACATTGATGAAAGCATAAGAAAGAGCCAGAAAGATTGTGACTTGTCGAAACAATGGCTAAATAGGACACTAGATTGGTCCCTCTTACAATGGTCCTTCTTACTAGGCAAAAACAACGTAAACGCGTGAACGATGTATGCTTTGTTGTTTTTTCCTACCAAGCAACGTTAATTTGAAGAAAAACGAGACAAATATTTAAGTTTGGGACCAATGGAGTAAATAGGGACCACTTTCATATGCTAAAACAAGATTTACCGGACCACACTCGCAATAAAGATGTAGATGGGTTAAATAGATTTTTTTTAAATTTTGATTGATATAATATTTTTTTTATTTATAAATAGAGACATAATTAAGAATTTAATAAGCGGTTTTACTAAAAAAATGTACATGTTTATTGTATATATTTGAGTTTAATCGTTTTATCTGTAAAATATATATTGTTAAATAATTAAAAATATATGAATATATTTTTTTCCGAGTTTAATGAGTTTAATCATCCATAATTATATTTATTTTTAATTACTTTGCTATTACACTACAGTCGTACTTACCGTCGCAAACCCCAAATGGATTGAAGAGATTGAGGAAGGAAGAGCTGGAGGTCTTGAGAGGGAATGGTGTGGGAGAGCGCAAGACATTTGAGAGGATATACGACTACGATGTTTACAACGATCTCGGTGATCCTGATTCAGATCCAGATAAAAAGAGGCCTGTGCTCGGCGGCAATAAACAATTTCCCTACCCTAGACGCTGCCGGACGGGTCGCCCTCGCTGTAAATCAGGTAATCAACTCAATTATTGATTTTATGGTTCATAAACCCTATTTGTTGCACCATACTGTTAGCGTCAACAAATTTTATCTTGGCTGTAATTCATTTAAATTCTCAGTTAATTATGAATTAAAAATTATTTAGTAGTCTTTTCAAAAAAATAGTTGCAAAAATTGAAATCCTAAATAAAAATGAAGAAGCTTATAATTATAGAGATTATAAATTATGTTTTTAAAGAAAAAATGGATACATAATTTGCGGATCCTAAATCTCAAATCTTAATATACTAAACCTTAAACCCTATATTCTAAGCATGGTTTAATAATTGCAGATCCTGATTCGGAGACAAAGAGCAACATATTTTACGTGCCAAGAGATGAGTCCTTCTCGGAGGTGAAGCAACTGACGTTCTCGGCAAAGACGGTATACTCGGTGTTTCATGCGGTGATCCCGTATCTGCAGACGGCGATCGTAGACAAGGATCTTGGATTCCCGTACTTCACAGCCATCGACCAGTTGTTCAATGAGGGGATTGACTTTCCTATCCAAGAAGGACAAATGTTGTTGAAATCAATTCTCCCTAGACTACTCAACGCCATTCCTGACGCGAGTGCCTTGCGCTTTGAAATACCTGATACGATGGATCGTGAGCCCTCTTTCACAATTCGTTAATCATTTATTTCAATTTTGCACTGATTATTATTTAATTAATCAATTGCTAATTATTATTTTTTTGTTTTAATTTTTTGAAGGCGATAAGTTCTTTTGGTTTAGGGATGAGGAATTTGCTCGGCAAACCCTTGCTGGGATCAACCCATATGCTCTTCAGTTGGTCACGGTATGATATATAAAAAAATACTGGGAAAAAAGTGTCAATTTCTACCTAATTTTCGGCTGACAGTTTCCCCCCAAATACCTATAGGAATGGCCAATTAAGAGCAAACTTGATCCTGAAATCTATGGAGATCCAGTATCTGCAATCACCAAAGAGTGTGTGGAGTGTCAAATCAGAGGATACATGACACTAGAAGAGGTACCAAAGTAGTTCATATCTTCATTTAAAAGTTCACACAAAGAAAAATTCTTTTTGATTGAGTTCTTATACTGTAATCATTCATGTGTAGGCATTGGAACAAAAGAAGTTGTTTGTCCTGGATTACCATGACTTGTTACTACCCTATGTGAAGAAAGTGAGAGAGCTTCCAGGGACAACATTATATGGGTCACGTGCACTATTTTTCTTAGATCCTGACGAGGCCCTGAGACCATTGGCCATCGAGCTAACTCGACCGCCCATGGATGGGAAGCCACAGTGGAGGGATGTATACAAGCCGGCTTGGCATAGTTCTGGTGTATGGCTTTGGAGGCTTGCAAAAGCTCACGTGCTTGCTCACGATTCCGGCTATCATCAGCTTATTAGTCATTGGTACATTTTGAATCTTGAAATAATACAAAGTTTCTTCATAAATCTGTTTGAGTTTTAATCAAGTAATTTGCTAATTCGTATTGCAGGTTAAGAACACACTGTTGTACCGAGCCTTATATAATTGCCACTAATCGACAACTCAGTGAAATGCATCCAATCTACAGATTGCTCCATCCCCATTTCCGTTACACGATGGAAATCAATGCACTAGCTCGAGAGTATCTCATCAGTGCTGCTGGGATCATTGAGAACTCCTTCAGTCCTGGCAAGTACTCCATGGAACTTTGTTCTGCTGCTTATGACCTTCTATGGCGATTTGATCATCAAGCGTTACCGGCAGACTTGATCAGCAGGTATTGTCCTTGTTTATTCGGGATATTTATTCTTCCAAATTTTTTTAGACATTAAATATTAACATTTTTCTTCGTTGCTAGGGGGATGGCTGTTGAAGATCCTGATGCTCCTCATGGCCTAAGGCTAACCATCAAGGATTACCCTTTGGCCAACGATGGACTCATTCTCTGGGATATTCTCAAAGAATGGATTTCTGATTATGTGAACCATTACTATCCGGATGCCAATCTAGTGGAGTCGGACGAAGAGCTTCAAGCGTGGTGGACAGAGATTCGTACGGTGGGGCATGGTGACAAGAAAGATGAACCGTGGTGGCCTGTCCTCAAAACACCACAAGACTTGATCCAGATCGTTACAACCATCGCATGGATAACCTCAGGTCATCACGCATCCGTCAACTTTGGACAATACACATACTCCGGTTACTTCCCCAACAGGCCAACAATTGCCAGAAGGAATATGCCAACCGAAGAGGCAACCGAGAAAGACTGGGAATTCTTCAAGAAGAAACCCGAAGTCTTACTCCTGTTGTGCTTCCCTTCACAAATTCAAGCTACAACAGTGATGACTATCTTGGATGTGTTATCAAACCATTCTCCGGACGAGGAGTACTTGGGAGAGAAGTCGGAGTTGGCTTGGGCTGAGAATCCTGTAATAAAAGCAGCATTTGAAAAGTTCAATGGGAGATTAAAGGAGCTTGAAGGGATTATCGATGAAAGGAATGCAAACACGGATTTGAAGAACAGAAATGGTGCTGGGATTGTGCCATATGAGTTTTTGAAGCCCTTCTCTGAGCCTGGGGTCACCGGGAAGGGAGTCCCATACAGCATCTCCATCTGAGGTTAGTATCTCAAATGTTCCATTATGAGAATTATGGATGTTCAACTGACTTATGGGTTATGGAGCAATAAAACGTTTTATGGCACATCCGTATTTGAATTAACGTTGCCCCATTAAAAATTGGAAACTTGAAATAAGTAAAAGAAGAAACAACTCAACCATGTAATTACAGTTTCCTTATTCTGCAAGAAATCCTCCGATTTGCTGACGACTAAAGCCAGGCTTCTTGTGGATTTTCATTTCTTTCATGACCCTTCTTACATTCTCCACAGCTTCCCATTCTCCATCAGCAGCATAAATATTCGAGAGTGTAATGAAACCACCCGGCCTTTTCGATTCCATTTTATGAATTTGTTTGCCCATCAGATTTGCCAAATCTTTTCTCCCATGAACTTTACAACCATTGAAGAAAGCACCAACAATCGAGTCTGTCAATCCAAATGGCATTTCCTTAACCAATTCATAAGCTTCTATGATCCTCCCGGCACGACACAACATATCAACAACACAAGCATAATGTTCTTTGGCACCTTCAATCCCATACCTTTCTTTCATCGACCTAAATATCCTCAAACCTTCTTCGACATAACCGCTGTGGCTGCAGGCAGATAGAACACAAGTTAGAGTTGTATCGTTTGCCTGCATCCCTTCTCCCTGCATCCTCTCAAACATATTGATTGCCGATTTAACCATGCCATGCTTCCCGTAGCAGCCAATCAAAGCATTCCATGATGCTACATTTTTACTAGGAATATTGTGAAAGACATTCGTAGCATCTCTCACGCTGCCGCATTTGGAATACATGTCAATAAGAGCACTAGCAATGAACACATTGACATTCAGTCCCAATCTATAAATCAAGCAATGAATTTCTCTACCTTTCCGAATGGAACCCGTGAATCCACATGCCGGAAGCAATCCAGTTACAGTCACATGATTTGGTTTGATCCCGGAAACTAACATATGTCGAAACAAGTTGAATGCTTCAAAACAACAATGGCTTTGAGCAAAGCCTGAAATAACAGTGTTCCAAGTAACCAAATCAGGAAGCAAACCTCCTTTAGTCATTCGACCGAAAAGAGCGAATGCAGTCCGGATATCACCCCTCCTAGCAAACGTTGTTATCATCACATTCCATGTAAACTCATTAGGCTGCAATCCTTCCAATTTCATCCTCTCAAACAAATCAAGAGCTTCTCTGTTCTTTCCCACATTGCAATAACCACAAATCATGGATGTCCAAGAGGCAACATCTCTCTCAGACATTCTATCAAACACTTTCCTTGCATAACTCACATTTCCACACTTCCAATACATATCTACCAAACTATTACCAACAATTACATCAGTTTCCAAACACAACTTGTTAACAACAGCATGAACTTCCTTTCCTTTGTCCAAATTCATGAGCCCAACACAAGCTTTCAAAACAACAGAAAATGTGAAGTTATTGCAAAGATTTATTGATTCGGATATCAACGAAAAGTACCCAATTTCCTCTTTAAAGTAACCATTAAAAGCAGAGGCTAAAACCATCCAATTCACAGCAAAAACATTTGGGGTTTTGATTCTTTCAAACATGGAACCGGAAGATTTCACGTCTCCGCAACCAGCGTACATTCCAACAAGTTTTGAACTCAAAGACAAAACTTCCATATCTGTCCCGGTAACTAACAACCAAGCATGAAGTTGCTTGCCTGGCTTTAAGGCTCTGGCTCGCAAACACTTCTGCAATAACAAAGCCGTGTGATCTAAAGAGAATGCTTGTCTGAAAAAAGACGACATTTCCGTCATTAACATCACCGCCAACCAACCTCGAGCAATCTACCCTTCGTTATAGTGCAAAAGTGCGGGACCATAAAGGACAAGGAAAGTCGGCGAGAGGAAAAAAGGAAACATTTTTCATTGCTGTATAAGGTTTTCAATGAGCACCCATAAATTAGAAAGTGCCATTAATCTGTGATACATTTCTCAAGTAAATTAGGGAATTGTTGTTGAAATTGTTTTGGATAAATTAGAGAATTACAGGTGTAGGAATAAAAAGTTTATTTTTAAGTAACAATTCAATTATTTAATTACAATTTAAAAATAAATATATTAAAAATAATAATTTAATTATATAAATTCAGAATAAATAACTCACTAAATCAAAATTATATGATGAATAAATTACAGTATCATTAAAATTAAAAAAAATATTCCCCCCCAATTATTCACAAAGAATTCTCTGGAAAAGCTTATTCTCTTAGAAGTTGGATCTATCATTTTGGAGGGTTATAAGAATTAAAACTTCATGAAACATCAATCTTCAGGATTCATAAACATGACAAAGAAATGAATCAAAGCCATTGTTTGAGTTCAACATTTATTCAAATGTCTCTGGTTTTTGAAGCTTAATTTAACTAAATTATAACCTCTGTTTTTTTTTTGTTTTATAATAACGGGCCTCGTTAAAAACCTCATTATGTCCCAACAATCGGATGTTGATATCTAATGAGGAAAAGAGTGCCCATATTTTATTTCATAACCTCTGTGGTTTTGAATCTTCATTTAACTAAATCATACTCTTGGTGAACCGATGTATCTTACTCTTCATCTGGAGACTTTCCATCAGTGATATTCTTCTGAAAGAGGTTCACCTTTGAGAAGCCAGGCAGGCTTCTGATGTCGGCGTATATGAACTTTAGACTCCTCATCTTAACTTTGCTCTCAGTGGAGGAGCCAGATGAGTAGCCTTCCTCGCCCTTATCGTTGTCCTTGTCCTTGTCCTCGGTCTCATCCTTGTCCTCAATTTTGTGTTTCTTTCCAGAGCTACCATTGGCACAAGCATTTCTCGAACACCCTATCTCCGTCAATGGCCTCGCTTTAGCCCTTTCCTCACGACATCCGATCCTCACCGCAGTTTCAGCTTTCCCATGTTTTCTATTTCCTGGAAACATCTCCTTTGCATCAATTCATGAAATAATAGCAGCTAAACAGAACCAATTATCATTACATTAAACAAGAACTTCAAAGTGACATGCTCTGTGCTAGTGATTTTGAGTAGCTTCCTTGTTTGCATGTATATATCAGTTGAAAGTAAAAAATATCAGTTCAAAACAAACAAACAAAAAACCAGTGATAATTCAGTAGGCTGTTGCGCCGAATGTAAAAAGAGGAATAAAACTCTAGGATATGCATGTAACCATCAATTTTATAAGATTGGTACATAGAAATAAACCTAGTAATCATGCAACCGTAATGTAACTTATGGAATAGCACACATAATGGGATATATATTTAACTTATTCCTTAGATTTTAAGCCGCCCTTAGCACTTATTCTTCTCACCAACATTCCTAATTCTCGCGAAACAAAGGTTCCTCTACGAATTGAGCAGAAAATCAAAATTTAGGCCTTTATAATTCTGCCAAATGATGCTTAAGGCCTAAAGGCTAAAACACACGCAAAATCTAAATTTTCCACAGGAAAACAAGAATACTTAACATGACAACGGAACACCACATAGTATGTAATAGAATTAATATCCATAACGAAGGAAATTTTGAAATGCAGTTGGTACATTGCAAATCTACATCTGTGGTAGTACCTTAATATCCTTTCTAAGTTCACACGAAGATTACGAATGTGGAATGACTACACTTTACACCTAAATCGAATCTAATTCAAACCTAAACGGATAAATCACATTCAAAATCTAAATTTTCCGATTCTACAGCTCACAGATGTAATACCTAGATAATACATACATACATTTGCATCCACACATAAACTAAAACTATTAGTTTTATGAATCAAAATAAAGATATTTCAGTGTTATTTGACGATATAAAGGATCATTAGTAATGAAGTTTCTGTGTTATTAATTCCTATGTATACTATTGCATAGCCGCAATTTGTGAGGGTCATTCTACTTATATACGTAATCCTTGATTAATTACAAGATAAATGAATTATTTTTTGTAATACATAGATCTATGGAATCAATTACTATATCCTGAATTGAAGTTCATTTGGACTATGTAAACGGAAATATATCACAACTAAGAATTAGTACCAACTTTCTCTCATTGACGTACAAATGGCAAAGTTAACGGTTACTAACGTCTTAGAGGCGCGAAAAGAAAACTGAATTTTAAAACCATTTTAAACCTTAGGAAAGATAGCATAAATTTCCAATAAGAAGATAAAATCGTTGTCCCTTTACGATGTAATAACGTCCCAAAGGCACGAAAGAAAGAAAACTGAATTTTAGAACCATTTTAAACCTTGGGAAAGAAAGCATACCTTTCTGAGAAGAAGAAATAGTTGTCCCTTTCTGATTTAATATACCAGTACCTGAGTAATTTCGTTTCCTAGAACATCAAAATTAAACTTATGAATCATTCATGTTTTTTTATATGTTTGAATGCTGATTCTTCAAATTAGCAGTTCTAATTTGGATAAAAAATTAGTAGAACGGGAATCAAAAGTTTACTTTTGAGAATCGGAGAATCCACCTCCTTCTTTGATGACCTGTAAACAAAATCATACCAATAATAAATAAATGATATATATTTCTTAACTCTCTTAGTAAACTTAGTGGTATAAGATCAAAGATGAACATTTCATGAAAGATAAACTCCAAGAAACAAAAATTCATGAAGCAAAAAAATATGATGAGGGACCACAAGGGAAAAGATGTGAAATGAATAGGAATCAAAAAATAAAACCATTGTTTCAGTTGGATTTGCTTGTTCCAACAGACTCTTGTTCCTTTTATTTCCTGACTGAAGTTCAGTGACATCTTCTTCTTTAACAACAGGGCCGGTGCGGGGATGTTCCCCTTGCACACAGGGCTGGACAGTGCGATAATCAGCCCCATGTGATGAACCTCCAAGCAGTTTGTGTGCTCGTGCCATTGTATCCTTCCAATCAGTGAGCACATGATCTCGTGATGCTTCTCTAGCTGTTCTTTCAGCAGGTACTGGAAAAGAGGATACCTCCATCTCTTCTTGCTTAGATTGAGCTTCAGTCGAAGAAGAGACTGAACTTGGTACAATGGGAAACGAGGGAAATCTCTTTCTAATCCTCATATTTGTATTTCAGACAGAAAGGGGAAAGAGAGTTTGTATTTAAAACAATCAAGAGTTCTTGCAATAAATAATTTAGTTTATATATGTCACTAAGGAAAAATTATATTATAGGACATTCCCACCGTCAGCCATTGGACCAACCAATAAAAAGTCTCCATTTAATTATTTTTTCCACCTCATCATTTTTACCAAGTGAATCTTCACTAACAATTATTGTAAATCAAGTTTAAAATAGTTTTTACCAAGTGAAGATTCACTTGGTAAAAATGATAAGGTGGAAAAAATAATTAAATAGAGGCTTTTTATTGGTTAGTCCTATGGATGGCGTGGTGGGGAGTGTCCCATAATATAATTTCTCATCACTAAGGCAAGTAAAACAAACTAACTAATGCAAGATAAGAATGGGAGAGAGTTTTTCTCTGTCACTCTTCAGCTCTATCCTGATCTTGACATCTGTTAAACATCAGTAGTTAGAGCTCATTTAATCATATATGATGAGTACGTGTTGCGAAAAAGTCACGGTGCAAACTATGTTCATTTTCTCTCTCGGTTCTTACATTATGATCACAGTTTATTTAGCTCCAGTACTCTGAACGTCTCACAATGCAAAGGACATCATCTTGTCGTCTTTACCTACGAGACGACATTTGATTTGGTGCAATGTTCAAAATTCGGCAGCATTATGTCATTACAATGAAAATTATGCTCAAATACATACGCAAATAGAGGGGCTTAGGCATCAGCTTATCGCCTTCACGACTATCATGTGTTGGATTATTCCAGGTTCAAAATTCAATTGGGAGTTACAAATGGCAGAATTCAGTTGAGAAATAATCAATATTCAAGTCCAAAATTAGTATATAGTTCAAATTTTCCATACTAATTATCTGTCAAAATTAATTTCTATTGAATTTATCTCTGTCAAGTCTAAATAAAGAAAAAATTATCTGAGAAGGTGTGTCATTAATGCAATATCATAAAACTTCATGGTATAAGGAAACTTCATAAGTACAGTCAAAGGTACAGCACAGCTTTCCATTCTAGGAACAACAAATCAGCAGCATTGGTTATGCATACATAGAATAACCGTTTTTATTACCAAAACTGTTGGACAGTTAATAGTAGAATATAATAAGCTGATAAAATGTTAGGACTGGTTACTAAGAATTTTCTTACCTGAAGATCACAGAGTCAGCAACTATGCACGAAGAGAGAACTACGCGAATCATACTCATCCTGAAATTAAGATAGGACTCATATATCAATCCTTTTAGGTATCAAAGCAAAACAAACATTAACATATAATAGAGCCTGAGTCTGTCAAAAGGTTTAATTACTTCCTTAGATATTTCAATATATTATATTATATGTTAACTTAATTGCTGTAAGAGTTGAAGCCTGTTAAAACCGTTTGTCCTCAAGAGTAATCAAGTAACTTTAGGATATAGCCAGGATACTTAACTAGATTTCTGCAGAAAACCGCTCGAAACATTTATTAAATCAGGCATCAATATATTAACATGTCTTTCTTTATAAATGATTTGTTTTCTAAAACTTAATGTCAAACTTGGCTGATCACCCATCACTATATTAACGTGTGCTCTGCTCATATTAATGCCTTCAAAAGAAGTAACCAGAAACAATATTATGCATGTTAAATCAGGCATCAAGGAGTTATCTGTCTTTAAACAAATTTTAGCTTTTGCATTGCACATTATGATGCAAGAATCATAGAGAAAAGGGGTTATCCAAAAGAATATATTGAGATGCATAACTAACATCAACCACTATAAATCGAACTCTCAAATTGCCTTTAAACCAAGTTCAACATATTATTTTTATCCTAAACAGACTGATCCTGAAAATAATGGCTACATGAATTGATTTTCTTTGCTTATGCAGAAGCAATGGTGTCGGTTGTATAACAAGATCAAACGATTAAAGGAAAAAAGGGTTTGATCGTGAGGAGTGGAGACATATTAAATAATTCATTTGTACCAATATATGACTCGTTGGCCGATTACTACCATGACCCTTCATGGGAGGACCACAGTATTAGTATTCAAAACTGGTCTTGAAAGTCGAAAGAATCTAGTGCCTCGTCTTACCGGACACTCAGCCCAGAGTGTCTGAAATAGATAGGTTATAGGAGTATACTACAAAGATAACATAAGCATTAATTGGGAATCTTATATTCCATAAAAACTCAACTTCACTAACTACTACACAAGGAACAAGGAATTTATAAAGGATGCTAAGGAAATTTACCCATGGAAATTAGTGGACTGCCTTCATCAGCTTCATTAGCCTCACAATAAAAAATTGAACCCATGGTTGCTCAACTCTGCTGAACGCACTTCACTGATTACTCTCTGCAAATATCCTAAAAAGAGAAAGAGAACAAAAAAAGATTGATTACTTAGATGAGTTGATTTGTCCTGCATGCAAATCCCTTGTTTCTCGTATTGGTCTGAAACCCATTTTCTTCGACTCCCCATCATACGGTCCTTGTTCAGCAGGATTTTTGGTGAAGGAAGACGAACTGGAGGGCGACTGTGAAGATTTCTCATTTCTAAAATAGCTCGCCATCCAGATGAAACAAACTAATCAATTTAAGGAACTAAAAAATGATGCATTTCTGAAATTGAAAAAAGGGGAAATAGAAAGAGTGTTAATACTGTATATCATCATTACTCAACCCTGTCGGTCTCTGTAAACTGGAAATTCTCAGATCTAAAATCATATACGTGGAGCTTAGCATAACCTTGCTCAGTTTAGTCGATACTTAACACCACACAAGTTTTTGAACAACTTTAGGAGATTAATTTTGTGAATTCAGGGTTTTTCTTTGATAATTTGAGTAACTCAGGAAGATTAATTTTGATTTTTTTTCGATATATATGGTGGGAAAAGTTCACAGTTTTTTTCTTGGTTAAGTTTTTAGTTTAGGTGTAATCACTAATTTTATCGGGGAGAAACCCGTTTATTTTTCAATTTTATTGTTGTCTTAAATAATGGGCTTTAGTTAATTTTAGCGTTTACGATGAGAAAAATCAAAAATCAAAAAATATAATAATGATTCTTTTAATTTTGTTTTATGAAAATATGATAAAAATTCAAGAACATTATATTTGTTAATTTGTACCTATTTTCCTTTTCTTTGACTTTGTAAATATATATTACTATATGTTTCATCATTTTCTTTTAAGGAATCTAAAAATATTATATTACTCTTTTATATATATATATATATATTCTTTTTTTTGTTAATATTTATTACTATCTAGTGCTATTTTGTTACTAAAATATTATTTAGCTTTTATTTATTTTGTTTTTATTTCTCTCGTTATTATATATTATTTAAAATCAAAAAAACAAAATATATTAGGTTGTGACCACTAATTATAATATTATGCCTTGAAAATAAAAATATCCTAAGTTTTTCCATTTTATGATATTTTTTTTTATTTACTATTATTATTAATTATTAGTCCATATTCAAATTAAAACCACCCAAAAATATTATAGCATTAGTCTTAATTTCATTTCTTTGCGGTTTTCATATTTTATTATTTTATTTGCTTTATTATTATTAATTACTATTATTATCTATTATTATTACCATTATATATAAATCAGATTAAATAAAACCCATGTATAAATAAATGATAACCCATTTAAATTACAAGCCCACATTTATATATAAAAATAAATAAAACATTCAGCCCATTACAAATTAATCTTAAGCCCAAAATTGGATCAGCCCAGATCTAGGATTATAACACAAAAACCCTAACACTCCATCTTTGCTTATTTGCGCAGCCAGATCTGGACCATTGGATCAGGCCCTTGATCCAACGGTTCAGATCAAACCAAGGAAACTTTTAGCAGATGCCACTCTCCTACACGCTCTCCCACGCGCTGACCCTTGGAGTTCTCCAAGTACGACCATTTGAATACCCAACAGTCCGTTCGCCTCCCCGGCCGCCGGCCGACGTCTCCCGGTGATGGTCTCCTCCTCCGACGATCACATGTGTACAAAACAAGGACAAAAAATGTCAGATTCGTACAAGCACAAACCCAGTGCAAAAATCAGAATTTTCAGAGATTTTCAGAGCCTACTAAAACAATTTTAAAGAGCCAAAGGACAAATGGACATCAACCAATAGCAGATTCAATTTTTAATTTCTTTCTATCATTCATGTAAATCTGGCTATATAAACAAGAGCCAAAAATATTGTAAAGGAGACGAGATTTCAGAGAAAATAGAAGGTAAAAGAAATTTCAGAGCAACTTTTCTTTCTAAGTGTATCAAATAGTTTAGGGTTTTGTTTTTACCTTTAGAATCGAGGGCCGGTCTCTGTGGCCATATCTTTTTCTTCGTTGATTTTTTTAAACTTCAACAAGTTTTTTTTTTCTTTTCTTGAAAATCTGTGTTCTCAAATAAAATGGGTTCTGTTCATGAAAATCAAAAGAGTTTTCTTTACTTTTAAAATAAAAAAGAGATTTCGTTTGAAAATCTGAAATCGGATCTACGTTTCACAGAGAGGGAATAAAGTTTTGAGACTTGCCTGTTTTTCTTTGTTGTCGTAGCTTCATCTCTGTTGCAAGGCCGCAGCGCCGATGAGCAGCATGAAAAAGATGAGCAATGCCGTTCAACTCTTGGAATTTCCAAGAGAACAAAAAGAAAAGAAACCTTTCATATTTCTACGATTTACAAGCAAATTAATTTATTCCTTATTCTTATTCGGTTTTACCCTTCTTTAATCAACATTTAATAACTTTATTTTCCTTTTTTTTATCATTACCGAGAGGGATTTTGATTTTGAAAATCAGATTAAATTTTTTTTTTACTTTCCCAAAGTAGCTTTTAATACCTTAATTTGTCTTTTATCTCTTTAATACTAGATAACCTTTTTCTATTCCCTGTTATTCATTTGTTTCTAATTAAATAATATGTTTTATTACTTTTTTTTATTTCTTTATATTCCCAACCGTTGCTTCATTGCTTTAATTTGCCCATAATAATTTACCTTACTTTATTATAATATTTAATGATCATTAATGTTGTATATTAATTACTATAGAATATATATTATAATATCATACGTTCACTTGTTACTTTGTCTATATCTATTATATTGCATTTTACATTATACACATAGTTATGTATATATTTTATTGCATTTATTATATATTATTATATATGTATTATTAAATATACGATTTATGTGATGTTTATATATGTTTTTATTTATTTGTTTCTTTATTTATTTTATTATTTATTTATGCTCGATCGGCTTTACGGTGACCCGCAACGGGGAGTGATCCGTATTATTTATATCCCGTTTGTTTTAACATCTAACAACTAACATATATTTTCTTGTAATTTAATTTATTGCACTTTATTTTATCGCATTTATTTTCTCATATTTATTTTTCTCGTATTTAATTTATGCGATTTAATTTTTCGTATTTACTTTTCCGCAATTTAATTTCTCGTACTTAAAATCTTGCATGTATATTTGTTGTAATTTACTTTAAGCTTTTAATTTCTCGCTTTTATTTTATTTACTTATTTGTATATCCGATCCATTTATTCATTATTCGTCACACCATATTAATTAATGAATCTTAATTAAATACGCCTTTATTCGGTCGTAACGGGCCCGTGTTCCAATGCAATGGTCGCGGTGTATGCGTTGCCTCCGAACAAAGACACGATAAAAATAAAATTGATTCGAATCTTTAAACAAAAATTAATTTAAATGCCACTTTAATTCGAAAAATCTAAAATTAATCAAGTGGTAATTTACAAAGGTGCCGATTTTGGGCGGTTTTAAACCCTAAACCTGTTTTTAACCGTAACCGACTCTCGAATCCAAACATTTCGAATCTCTGGTTTTTCGGTGTCCGGTCTACCAAAAGTGACCGGTGGCGACTCCATCCCATTTTTAAATCATTTTAACCTTTCTTTTAAATTCCCAAATTCGTTTCAAATCCCTAACTTTCTTAACCTTGACTTCAAAATACTCTTTTAATTTCAACCCTAATTTTCAATCTTTTCCCCTTTTAATTTAATCCCTAAATTTTCCAATTCTTTTCAATAACGTGTTTTCAAACCCTAAATAAAATTCTTTTTTTCAAATCCATAATTTTTATTCTAAATCCCTAATTTTTTAAATCTAAACCTAATTTCATAATTCTGGGACAATTTCAAATTTCTCAATTTTTATTCTTTCATAATAGTGGCCTTTTTTCATATTTAGTTATTTCGATTTCCAAAAGGGTCGCTACAGTTGGCGACTCCGCTGGGGACCATTTTTTCAAACGAGTCAAGCCTTGTTTTTAAATACCGCTTAATTAATTTTGGATATTTTTAATTAAGGTGGCATTTAAATTATTTTTTGTTTATTAATTCGAAGTTATATCATTTTAACCCGTCCTTTTAAGTGGGGGGAAAATACTAAGGCTTTCGTAAGGATATTGTTCCTTCGTAGGGGCCTAGTAAAGTACCTTCGGGGCTCGATTACCCTATGTCTTCGTAGGAATATTGTTTCCTCGTATGGGCATAGCAAAAGGGTCCTCTCGAATTGAACTCGATTGAGATGAACCTATAATGGGTGATGATCGGGGGCCTTGCTACTCTTAGAAGAGGACAACAAGGACAATTCGGGTACCTCCTAGAACCAAAATTGCATTTAGAGAACTAGTAAACCCACCCCATTAGAGCCATGCGGACAACCTAGGTGAATTAGGTATGATGTCTAGATGTTGTTTATCTTGCACTTCTTCTATGTCATTTGTTTACATCATTTATTTGTGCTTCTATTATTTATGGCATCCTCACTAACACATTTCCCTTTTCTTTTTGTTTGTTTTGTTTTTTTTCTTTTTCTTGCATTCTTTTTGCATTCCTTTTTAAAGGTGTTGATTCGAGTGGTTTGCCCGCTTTGAGAGCTTTCATTATGGATAAAAGTCTTCTAGGTGACCAAGATAAGAACTCAGCGATTCGACATTGGTCCGAAGTCAACCAAAAGGTCTTTGGAGACAGTCAACCAAGTGAACGCATTGTGCCCGAGTATACGTATGTTAGTTTACAACAGAATGATTTGTATGAGCTAAAGGAAATATGGGAAAGTTGGGAAGCAAGAGTGCAAGATTTGTTCCGTGAGAATTATGGGGATATAGCTCAGTTGATATATGTCAGAATTAATCAGCCTTTGCTCAGAGCCGCCTTTCAGTTCTGGAATCCCGCTTTTTGCTGTTTCACCTTCAATGGGAATGATTTAATGCCAACAATAGAAGAATACACAGCTTTGATAAATAGAAGAAATGTCAACAAGGATTGGATCTACTCGAAGCCTCCTAAGTCTCAGAATTACCATTCGAAATTAAGTTCTCTAGCCGGGATGAGTGATGCGTGGGCTAAAGGAATAATTCAGGTTCGGGGAGAAAATATCGCATTTTCATGGGAGAGTATCCGGGACATAATACCAGTGCATTCAGATGAGGAAATGAAGATGGACTTGTTTGCTATAGGCATATACGGATTGATTATTTTTCCTCGAGTATTGGGCAACATAGATGTGGCCATTCTTGACCTGTTCGATCGTTTAAAGAAGAAGGCTAATCCGGTAATGGCCATACTAACAGAAACCTTCATTTCTTTGAATGCTTGCCGGAAGCATGAAGAGGGACGTTTCAGAGGGTGTGCACAACTTCTTCAGGTATGGATACAGAGTCACTTTTGGAAGGAGCCAACTCAGGTCTTGTCCGGTATATTTCAAGGAAGTTTCTCCCCGGTGCGAGAATATTTAGCTAGAAAATGGCGAGAGGACCTCGATAAAAGAAAATGGTCAGAAATCTTCAGGAATTTACGAGATGATGATATTGTGTGGAGAGTTCCATGGATGGGTCACGAATTTCATTTTCTTTATAGAATCGGAGACTACAATTGGGTCATGATGATTGGCTTACACGGAGGAATTGCCTGTGCACCTCTTCTGGTATCTAGACAGTTTGGATCTCGCCAATTTGTTCCTTTTACGGCATGTTTGAGTGAAGCTGAGTTCCCTTTTAAGAATGAGTATCGACCTAAAGTTCAGAAAATAACAAGGGCATGGGGATACTGTTACCGGATTCGAGTAGAAGGGAGTAATCAAGGAATGACCACTCCGGACTATGATCTTTGGAGACGAATCAGGGTTAATGAAAAAATCCCGATATCCGACCACGAGCCTACAATGACGTTGGAAGAACACATGCGCATCGTCCCTTCTGAAGCCGACATACTAAGAAGAGAGATGGATGAAGTCAGGAAACAGATGGAGGAGATGAAAGCCCAGTACGCGGAAGAACTATAAAAAATAAGTTTGGACCTCGATGTCAAGGATGGGACAATTAAACAGCTAAAGAAGGATAACAAAGATCTGAGTGAGAAAAATGCCCTCTATCAGAAAGATACCATCAAGCTGTATACTAAGGTGCAAACTGCTAACCGAAAGAAATTTTTCGCCGTAGAAAAGGAAAGGATGAACGGGCTTCGAATCCTAGAAGAAGAAAAAGAAAGGGGTAAACAAGCCATGAATAGGGAAATAGAGATCCGAGAGGCTGAAATTGAGAAAGAAAAGAGGGATGCTAGAAGGGCAATCAGTCAAGAAAGAGAAAAATACCGGGAAGAGAAAGAGAAAGGAAAACAAACTGTAGCGTGGGAAAGGGAAAACACTAATGCATGGAAGAGAAGGGCTCAGGAAAATAAGAATCGTTTTTGCGAGATGCAAAATCTGTATGTCTCTACTTCTGAAACTTTGAAGCAGTGTCAAGCTCAGAATGCTCTGTTGGAACACAAGGTCGAGGACTTGGACCGCTCTTTGGAGAAGTATGTGGCCAGAAATGGGTTTTTGGAATTACAGCTCAGTCAACAAGAAAATGCATCGCTTCAAGCACGGATAGGAGAGTTAGAAGCCAAGGTTCAAGACTATTTGGGACAACTAGTGGTCCTCGAGGGAGCTGCACAAGGAGGGGACAGCTATTGGTTGCGCCGTCTTCGTGATGCCACTCGCATGATACAAGATCGTGATGATTACAATACCACTCTAATGGTGCGAGTACAAGAAGTGGCCCAGTATGTGAAGAACCTAGCCGTGGAAGCTGAAGCCTTGACGCCCTTTGTGACACAAGATATGAAAGAAGCAGCCCGTTTCGCTCAACTACTCAAAGCAATTCAAGATTTAGGAACTAGGGCTGATGCCTATCTGTAGTTCTTATCCCTTTCTGTAATGAAGACTTTTTAGAATTTAATGAAAGTTGGTTCAGGGACGATCACTAAATGAGTCAACACCTTTATTTGCATTGCTTATCTTTTTGAAGCATTTCATCATTTGCATGTATTCATTCACGCATTTTATATGCATTAATCATGTATACAATTAAAATTAACTTAGGAAATGTTGTAAAACAGAATCTGCAATCATTCCGCACCCATATTGCACTCGATCTCAAGTGAGGAAGATGGAGGAACAATTCAGTAAGTTAGAAGAAGATTTGAGAGCCCAGATAGAGAGATCGCAATTGGAACTGAAAGAAACCATGTTGAAAGCTCAGCAAGATATGTTGGAGCAGCTCACCCAGATGTTAGGACTTAAGCCATCAGATGATACGAAAGGGAAAGGAAAGGCAGAGAATCCGTTTCAAACTGGGGTAGAACAGGCATATTCTCCCATTGTTATTGGCTCGGCCCCTGCCCCGTAAAAGGGAACAACATTTAGTTTCCGAGCCAGGACATCGATTCAGAATCCATTGTTTGGGGCGGCTGAAAGTGATGAGAATGCGGGCGAAAACGTACCTGATTTGGATGAACTTGAAAAGTTCAGTAGAGTAAAGGCAGAATTCTCTAAACAGCTTGAGGAGACTAGGAAAGACCTTGAGGAGAAGCTCCGGGTTAGAGAAATAGAAGAGGATTCTCTTGGACTGAATGCGGGCGACCTTAGTTTAGTCCCCGATGTAGAAATTCCCCCGAAGTTCAGAACACCCGAGTTCGAAAAGTACGATGGCACAACATGTCCCACTGCACATGTAACGATGTTTTGTCGAAAGATGGCCGGATTCACTAGCAATGAAAAACTTCTCATTCATTGTTTCCAGGACAGCTTGATAGGGTCAGCGGCGAGGTGGTACAATCAGTTGACTCGTGCACAGATTAAGTCATGGAAGGACTTAGCAAAAGCTTTCATTGATCAGTACAAGCATGTTACTGATATGATTCCCAACAGACTTATGCTACAGAATTTAGAACAAAAGAAAAGTGAAAGCCTTCGCGAATATGCTCAGCGATGGCGAGATCTTGCGGCACAAGTACAACCACCACTTCGTGAAAACGAAATTACTCCCATGTTTGTGGATACTTTGAGAGGTGTGCTGTATGACCGACTCATCAGCAATCCGATAAGTAACTTTGCCGAATTAGTCATGACTGGCGAACGTATCGAGGCGGCCATCAAAAGTGGTAGGATTGAGGGAGGTGAATCGCTCAAAAAGCAATTCAAAAGAAAGGAACATGAAGTAAATACCTTCGAAACATGTCAGAATTTAACAATATCGCAGCCCCAGTCGGCCAGCAATACTCAGGGAGGTGGTAGAAGAGATGATAGGAAGCCGAAGAAGGAATTTGAGAAGATGACCTTCACCCCGATCCCGATCCCGTACAAGGAGTTGTACGCTCAGCTACATAAAGCTGATTTGGTACGACCTTTCCATGTGACTCCTTTCAGTCCACCTTATCCAGCATGGTATGATGTGAAAGCACACTGCGAATATCATGCCGGTGTTCCGGGTCACAACATTGAGAACTGTATAGCCTTCAAAAAGCTTGTTCAGAATTTGTTAAATACAGGAGTCTTACAGTTGGGAGAACCGAGTACTACAAGCAACCCACTTCCTAACCACGGGAATCAAGGGATCAATAGTATTGAAGAAGAATCCCCTAAGAAGGCCATCTCTATGGTATCAGATATACGATCCCCTTTGAGATGGGTTTTCCGACATTTGTGCATGGCCCGTTTGATCGACCGAGGAATGGTAATTGTGAAGGAGGGATGTGGTCGATACTGCGAATATCACCAGTCTAGTGATCATGACATTCAGGCTTGCACGGAATTTCGGAGTAAGGTGCAAACACTCATGGATACTAAAGAAATTGAGTTCTTCGCAAAATATGAGGAGGAAAATCCTGAAATCTGTGTGACAGATATCCCAAGTAACAAATACACCGCTCAGAGACCCTTCATCATCAGTCGTAGGGTGGACGAGGAGAGGTCTGCTAGCCAAAATGCTCCGAGGCTCATAATTTCTCCTCCCTTGACCTTCCCTTTTAAAAGCACACAGAGGGTGCCCTAGAATTATGCCACCAATATCTCTACACCCGGAAATCCAGGAATGCAAAAAGCTGTCACTCCGGAGGAGGGGAGGCCAGTTCAGGAAGGTGATACATTGGGGCAGAATCCTGAAATAGTGAATGAAGTAGGGCACTTTACGAGGAGCGGGAGATGTTATTCCCCTCAGGAGGAGAAGAAACCCGATGAACAAAAGGGTAAGGGCAAACTTGTTGAACCAGAGGCAGAAAAAGTATTCGGGGATGATCCTCCCTCGAAGATTCTCGAGCCCGTAACTGAGGCTCAGGCCCAGGAGTTTTTAAGGTTCCTGAAACACAGTGAGTATAATGTGGTTGATCAGCTTCGAAAACAACCGGCCAGAATCACAGTGCTGGACTTGTTGCTAAATTCGGAAAAACACCGAGAAGCATTGTTAAAGGTGTTGAATCAGACTTTTGTAGAGCAAGACATCACTGTCAAGAAGCTTGATCAGATCGTGAATCACATAACCGCCGATAATTACATCACTTTCAGTGATGATGAAATCCCAGAGGAAGGAAGAGGCTCAACAAAAGCCCTCAATATCACAACTCACTGCAAGGGGCATGTTTTGCTTGGAGTGCTTATCGACAATGGGTCTGCCCTCAATGTTATGCCCATGGCTATTTTACAACGACTGCCTATTGATGGCTCTCATATGAAGTTTTGCCAGAATACTGTCCGGGCATTTGATGGTACTCAGAGGGAAGTGGCCGGGAAAATTGAGATACCCCTGCTTATAGGCCCAGTTGAATATGTCATAGAGTTTGTGGTGATGGACATCCGACCGTCTTATTAGGGAGGCCGTGGATTCATGCAGCCGGGGCTGTCCCTTCTTCTCTTCATCAGAAGTTGAAGTATGTGATGGAGGGAAAGCTTGTGACGGTCAATGCGGAAGAAGACGTTATCGCTGCTGTAACTTCAGATGTTCCCTATGTGCCCCCTGTTGAAGATGCCTTAGAATGCTCTTTCCGAGCCTTGGAATTCATCAATGCCACTTTTGTGGCGGAGGGAAGTCGTATTCCAACCCCGAGATACTCGAATTGCACTAAGATGGTGGTGATTGAGACCGTCGGAAAAGGGGCTAGGAAAGGGAAAGGACTCGGAAAAAATTTGCAAGGATGTCTGAAAGTCAGAAGTGTCATTGACAAGAGGGACAGGTTTGGGTTAGGCTTTCACCCTACCTATCTACAAAGGAAACAAGAAAGAAGGAGGAAGGAAGAGCAAAGGAGAGCCCGACTCAGAGGAGAAGATATCCCGTGGAAACCCATAGTCAAGACTGATCTCAGGAATAGTTTCACCTTCGGAGGAATTGAGAATTCTGGGGAGAAGGTGCACCAAGCCAATTTAGAAGGGCAGAAGTTTTACGAGGCTGAGCTCATGAGTGAAATCTTCGAAATGATGGATGTGAATATGATCTCTCAAAATGTCGAGGGAAAGTCTGCTCTGCTTGCCATTTGTCCATGCCTCCCGGATGAAAAGCTCGACAATTGGACCTGCGTCGATCTGCCTGTAGTTGTTAAAAATGAACCAAAGTAATGTCTAAAAAACACCTCCCATTCGCTTTCGCCCAAAGCAATGCGGTTTCTTTGTAAAGGGCATCTATGTTAAATTTGCATTTCAATGAAAATAGAGGGCTTTATGCTCTTTTTCTCAAATGGCAAACAATTTTCTTTTCATACATTTTGTTCCTTGCATTCTTTATTCTTTATTTGTAAAATATGTATACTATTTCCCAACATAGGAAATTTAAATTCTTGCAGGTTCAATAATATCGATTGTATGAATGATACTGAACTTAATCCTGTACCGAATTTCGAATAACCCGTACTCGTCGCAGAAGCCGAGGAAGAGGAAGAAGAGTTAGAGATCCCCGATGAGTTAATAAGGTTGATGGCCAGTGAAGAAAAGCAGATACTGCCCCATTAGGAGGATCTGGAGATAATAAATTTGGGATCTGAAGAAGAGAGAAGAGAAGTGAAAATAGGCACCACTTTAGCATCAGACTCAAGGGAAAGATTAATTGGGTTGCTTTCAGAGTTTAAAGATGTTTTTGCCTGGACGTATCAAGATATGTCAGGTCTAAATACAGATATTGTTGTACACAAGCTACCCACACGACCGGAGAATAAGCCCGTCCAACAGAAGCTCCGTAGGTTGAGAACGAATATGTTGTTGAAAATTAGAGAAGTGAGAAGGCAGTTCGAAGCCGGGTTCTTAAAAGTAGCAAAGTACCCAGAATGGGTTGCGAATATCGTGCCGGTGCCTAAAAAGGATGGGAAAGTACGCATGTGTGTAGATTATCGTGACCTCAATAAGGCCAGTTCTATGGACAATTTTCCTCTCCCGCATATTGATACCCTTGTTGATAATACTGCGGGAGACTCATGGTTTTCTTTCATGGACGGTTTTTCGGGATACAATCAGATCAAGATGTGCCCTGATGACATGGAAAAAACCACCTTCGTGACACTGTGGGGCACGTTCTGCTATAGAGTAATACCTTTCGGATTGAAGAATGTCGGGGCCACGTATCAGAGAGCAATGGTGACTCTTTTTCACGACATGATGCACAAAGAAATCGAAGTGTATGTGGATGACATGATCGCTAAATCCAAGACGGAGAATGAACATATTCAGAATCTGCAAAAGTTGTTTCTGAGGTTAAGAAAGTATCAGTTGAAGCTCAATCCCGCCAAATGTACTTTCGCAGTAACATCCGGAAAGCTCCTCGGGTTCGTGGTTAGTCGAAGAGGAATAGAGATTGATCCAGATAAAGTCAAGGCCATAAGGGACCTCCCGCCGCCGCAAACACAAAAAGAAGTTTGAGGTTTCTTAGGGAGGCTGAACTACATCTCCCGTTTCATATCTCAGTTAACAGATAAGTGTGACCCCATTTTCAGACTTCTCCGTAAAAATAACCCGGGAACCTGGGATGAAGATTGTCAGACAGCATTTGAGAAAGTTAAGGAGTATCTAACTAAAGACCCAGTTTTAGTGGCTCCCGTGCCCGATCGACCGTTGATTTTATACCTAACCTTTGTCGTTACATACTTTGAACGCACCTTGGCCTTTTGCTGCCTGGGGGATAGATGTCATCGGACAAATTCATCCTAAAGCATCAAACGGGCATCGTTTCATTTTAGTAGAAATTGATTATTTCACTAAGTGGGTAGAGGCTGCCTCCTACGCTAACATCACACGAGCCACGGTCTGTAGGTTTTTGAAAAAAGAGATCATCTGTCGTTATGGTTTGCCAGAAAGAATCATTACTGATAACGCCACAAATCTGAACAACAAGACGATTTCTGAGGTGTGTGAACAGTTTAAGATCATGCATCACAACTCTACCGCATACCGACCCAAGATGAACGGGGCAGTTGAGGCTGCTAATAAGAACATTAAGCGGATCATAGCAAAAACTACGGATACTTTCAGGGATTGGCATGAGAAGTTGCCTTTTGCATTGTTTGCTTATCGAACCTCAATACGAACCTCGACTGGGGCAACTCCGTACTCACTAGTTTACGGTATGGAAGCAGTCCTACCACTTGAAATTGAAATACCTTCTCTCCGAATCTTGAGTGAGTCTAAATTGGAAGATGCTGAATGGATACAAGTCAGGATAGACAATTTGAATCTGATAGAGGAAAAGAGGCTGAACGCCATCTGTCATGGTCAAATGTATCAGAAGAGAATGATGCGAGCCTATAATAAGAAAGTTAGGCCTCGTGAGTTTCAGGAGGGGGACATGGTGCTAAAAAGGGTTTTACCTATCCAAAAGGATTTCCGAGGAAAATGGATGCCCAACTGGGAAGGACCGTACATTGTGAAGAAGGTCTTTTCAGGGGGAGCTGTCATTCTGACAGAAATGGACGAGAATGAGTTGAGTAATCCGGTGAATTCTGATTGGATCAAGAGGTACTATGCCTGAGAAGAAGAGAAGAAGAAGAAAAAAGAAGAAAAAGAAAAGAAAAAGAAAGGTAAAAAAAGGAGAAAAACGGAGGGTCTAGGGTGAAAACCCGAAAAGGGCACCTTAGGACCGTATGAGGGTTTAAGGTGAAAATCCGGAAAGGACGCCTTAGAATCGAAGGAGATTTTGAGTTGAAAACCCGAAAGGGCGGCTCAAATATTTGCAAGGTCCGACACTTCGTCAACTCTCTCGAAGGCTACTGTGATCAAGTTGGGAAGCGAGATCTTTGATGCGGTTGATGAGTTCTCATATCATTCATACCTTTAATATTGTGAAGTCTGTTTAGAGTTTAATTCTCCTACTTTTCTTGCATATTTCGTGTTTGCCATGACTTTTGGAATATAATAGCTGTATTAAATATTTCTATTCTGCATCATATTCATTCCTTTTAGTATATTCATAAATAAATCAACCCGGAACATCGATAAACAAAGTTTTTCGAAATTGCTATGATTTATCCCATCAGCTACAGGTCGGAGAGAAGCAGAGTCCAAATCAATCCGCAGTAACCAATAGAGATCGTCGAAGATTCAATTTTACTAGGTGAAAACCCGAAAGGGCGCCTGAGAAAGATAAGAAGAAAGAAGAAAGATAAGAAAAAAGAAAAAAGATAGAAAGAAAAAAGAAAAAAAAAGAAAAAAAAGAAACAAAAAGAAAAAAGAAGGAGAAAAAAAAGAAGAAGAAGAAGAAGAAAAAGAAGAAAAAAGGGGGAGAAAAGAAAAAAGGGAAAAGGAAGAAGAAAGTCGTCAAAGTAAAAATCTGCAAACGGGTGTCCTGAAAGGAGTGAATTTAGGAATCCCGTTGTTCAAGTCAGAAGATGGCTTGGGTCCTAACATAGGGAGCGATTATAGAGAAGATGTGAAACTAGAGAGGCCAGATCCGAATGACTTTCGTTTGTGACCCGAGCATGCATCATGTAGAATAGGAGCATGCTAACCCATACCATGTCACATCATATGCATTTACAGGAAATAAGAGCATTAGCATTTCAACGCCCACCCCGGTATACGCTCGAAGAGAGGGACCGTCAGATGCTGCAATGATCAGAAATCAGAGCATCTCGAAGATGTGGATTCTATGGAGAAGGGATCAACATCGTTTTTGCGACATACACTCGAAGAGAGGGGTCGCCCATCACGGTATACGTTCGAAGAGAGGGACCGTCAGATACTGCAATGATCAGAAATCAGAGCATCTCGAAGATGTGGATTCTATGGAGAAGGGATCAACATTGTTTTTTGCGACATATGCTCGAAGAAAGGGGTCGCCCACCACGGTATACGCTCGAAGAGAGGGATCGTCAGATGCTGCAATGATCAGAAATCAGAGTATCTCGAAGATGTGGATTCTATGGAGAAGGAATCAACATTGTTAGGATCCCAAATTTAGGGTTTCATATAGGAGAGACTCAGATCGAGGGCTTCTGCGAAGAGCTTTATATAGGAGATACCGATCGTGGCCAGCTAATCAGGGGACCAAGAAAGGAAGGGATGTCAAAATCGCAGAAAAAAGGGCTTTCAAATCAAACTCTCCAAACAGGGAAGTCGGATAAAATTAGTGCTTATTTTCTTTGCTTCATCATTGCTCTACAACGATAAGCAAAGAGGGGCAACTGTAATCACTAATTTTATCCGGGGGAAACCCGTTTATTTTTCAATTTTATTGTTGTCTTAAATAATGGGCTTTAGTTAATTTTAGCGTTTACGATGAGAAAAATCAAAAATCAAAAAATATAATAATGATTCTTTTAATTTTGTTTTATGAAAATATGATAAAAATTCAAGAACATTATATTTGTTAATTTGTACCTATTTTCCTTTTCTTTGACTTTGTAAATATATATTACTATATGTTTCATCATTTTCTTTTAAGGAAACTAAAAATATTATATTACTCTTTTGTATATATATATATATATATTCCTTTTTTGGTTAATATTTATTACTATCTAGTGCTATTTTGTTACTAAAATATTATTTAGCTTTTATTTATTTTGTTTTTATTTCTCTCGTTATTATATATTATTTAAAATCAAAAAAACAAAATATATTAGGTTGTGACCACTAATTATAATATTATGCCTTGAAAATAAAAATATCCTAAGTTTTCCCATTTTATGATATTTTTTTTATTTACTATTATTATTAATTATTAGTCCATATTCAAATTAAAACCACCCAAAAATATTATAGCATTAGTCTTAATTTCATTTCTTTGCGGTTTTCATATTTTATTATTTTATTTGCTTTATTATTATTAATTACTATTATTATCTATTATTATTACCATTATATATAAATCAGATTAAATAAAACCCATGTATAAATAAATGATAACCCATTTAAATTACAAGCCCACATTTATATATAAAAATAAATAAAACATTCAGCCCATTACAAATTAATCTTAAGCCCAAAATTGGATCAGCCCAGATCTAGGATTATAACACAAAAACCCTAACACTCCATCTTTGCTTATTTACGCAGCCAGATCTGGACCATTGGATCAGGCCCTTGATCCAACGGTTCAGATCAAACCGAGGAAACTTTCAGCAGATGCCACTCTCCTACACGCTCTCCCACGCGCTGACCCTTGGAGTTCTCCAAGTACGACCATTTGAATACCCAGCAGTCCGTTCGCCTCCCCGGCCGCCGGCCGGCGTCTCCCGGTGATGGTCTCCTCCTCCGACGATCACATGTGTACAAAACAAGGACAAAAAATGTTAGATTCGTACAAGCACAAACCCAGTGCAAAAATCAGAATTTTCAGAGATTTTCAGAGCCTACTAAAACAATTTTAAAGAGCCAAAGGACAAATGGACATCAACCAATAGCAGATTCAATTTTTAATTTCTTTCTATCATTCATGTAAATCTGGCTATATAAACAAGAGCCAAAAATATTGTAAAGGAGACGAGATTTCAGAGAAAATAGAAGGTAAAAGAAATTTCAGAGCAACTTTTCTTTCTAAGTGTATCAAATAGTTTAGGGTTTTGTTTTTACCTTTAGAATCGAGGGCCGGTCTCTGTGGCCATATCTTTTTCTTCGTTGATTTTTTTAAACTCCAACAAGTTTTTTTTTCTTTTCTTGAAAATCTGTGTTCTCAAATAAAATGGGTTCTGTTCATGAAAATCAAAAGAGTTTTCTTTACTTTTAAAATAAAAAAGAGATTTCGTTTGAAAATCTGAAATCGGATCTACGTTTCACAGAGAGGGAATAAAGTTTTGAGACTTGCCTGTTTTTCTTTGTTGTCGTAGCTTCATCTCTGTTGCGAGGCCGCTGTGCCGATGAGCAGCATGAAAAAGATGAGCAACGCCGTTCAACTCTTGGAATTTCCAAGAGAACAAAAAGAAAAGAAACCTTTCATATTTCTACGATTTACAAGCAAATTAATTTATTCCTTATTCTTATTCGGTTTTACCCTTCTTTAATCAACATTTAATAACTTTATTTTCCTTTTTTTATCATTACCGAGAGGGACTTTGATTTTGAAAATCAGATTATTTTTTTTTTTTTTACTTTCCCAAAGTAGCTTTTAATACCTTAATTTGTCTTTTATCTCTTTAATACTAGATAACCTTTTTCTATTCCCTGTTATTCATTTGTTTCTAATTAAATAATATGTTTTATTACTTTTTTTTATTTCTTTATATTCCCAACCGTTGCTTCATTGCTTTAATTTACCCATAATAATTTACCTTACTTTATTATAATATTTAATGATCATTAATGTTGTATATTAATTACTATAGAATATATATTATAATATCATACGTTCACTTGTTACTTTGTCTATATCTATTATATTGCATTTTACATTATACACATAGTTACGTATATATTTTATTGCATTTATTATATATTATTATATATGTATTATTAAATATACGATTTATGTGATGTTTATATATGTTTTTATTTATTTGTTTCTTTATTTATTTTATTATTTATTTATGCTCGATCGGCTTTACGGTGACCCGTAACGGGGAGTGATCCGTATTATTTATATCCCGTTTGTTTTAACATCTAACAACTAACATATATTTTCTTGTAATTTAATTTATTGCACTTTATTTTATCGCATTTATTTTCTCATATTTATTTTTCTCGTATTTAATTTATGCGATTTAATTTTTCGTATTTACTTTTCCGCAATTTAATTTCTCGTACTTAAAATCTTGCATGTATATTTGTTGTAATTTACTTTAAGCTTTTAATTTCTCGCTTTTATTTTATTTACTTATTTGTATATCCGATCCATTTATTCATTATTCGTCACACCATATTAATTAATGAATCTTAATTAAATACGCCTTTATTCGGTCGTAACGGGCCCGTGTTCCAACGCAATGGTCGCGGTGTATGCGTTGCCTCCGAACAAAGACACGGTAAAAATAAAATTGATTCGAATCTTTAAACAAAAATTAATTTAAATGCCACTTTAATTCGAAAAATCTAAAATTAATCAAGTGGTAATTTACAAAGGTGCCGATTTTGAGCGGTTTTAAACCCTAAACCCGTTTTTAACCGTAACCGACTCTCGAATCCAAACATTTTGAATCTCTGGTTTTTCGGTGTCCGGTCTACCAAAAGTGACCGGTGGCGACTCCATCCCATTTTTAAATCATTTTAACCTTTCTTTTAAATTCCCAAATTCGTTTCAAATCCCTAACTTTCTTAACCTTGACTTCAAAATACTCTTTTAATTTCAACCCTAATTTTCAATCTTTTCCCCTTTTAATTTAATCCCTAAATTTTCCAATTCTTTTCAATAACGTGTTTTCAAACCCTAAATAAAATTCTTTTTTTCAAATCCATAATTTTTATTCTAAATCCCTAATTTTTTAAATCTAAACCTAATTTCATAATTCTGGGACAATTTCAAATTTCCAAATTTTTATTCTTTCATAATAGTGGCCTTTTTTCATATTTAGTTATTTCGATTTCCAAAAGGGTCGCTACATAGGGTATAAAGTTTAAAGGTTAAAAATTTATAATATAATGTTAAACGTTTAAAATTTATTTTTTTAAGGTTAAGATAAATTCTGAATTTTAGTTTTATAGTATAAATATACAAGTTTATTTAAATTAATTTTACATAACCTATGTATAAAAAGTATTTTAAATATTAACGATGAATAGTATTGTAAATGAGACAAAATAAATTATAAATTACTCGTATTTAATTAGATCAAAGTTCGATTAATACTTAATTCAAGTTCTTAATGAGTTACTTGATACCGACTAAAAAAATATTTGGTACCCATGAGTTACCCAAAAATATAATATATTAAAATTTTTAATTTTAAAAATTGAAAATCTAAATTTTAAAATATAAAATCTTAAACATAAGTTATAATCAAATCTAAATATTAAATTCTAAACCCTAAAATTGATGAGCTTATGTAAAAATAAACAATTTGTGTATCAATTTTTTAATAATAAGACTTTAAATAAAACAAGATAGATAACGAGTTTGATTCGATTGAACTTGACTCAAGATTTCGAGTTCAACTCGGTAAGTTGGGTTTAACACTCAACTCAATTGAACTAGACTCAAGTTCTTAACAAACTGAGTCGAACTCAGATTATCCAAACTCGTTAAAAACTACTGTAAACCAAATTCAACTCAAATTTTTAACGAGATAATTCGAACTCAACACTATTCGAACTCAACTCGGCTTGTTTGTACCCCTACCGGTAAAATTTTAAATTCATTTTGATCGCAGACAAGTTTAGTGGAACTCATTGTTTTCACCCCTACCGGTCGAGCTTCCAACTCCCCTCATGTCAAAAGTAACAGCCCGGTAACCATTTTCAGCTAACCCTGTAGCAATCCGTTTCAAAAGAGCCCGACGACCACCCAAGATCGAGTATGGATGGACAAGGACTATCACTAAGTTGTCTTTGATCCCTTGTTTTGGTTTGAAAGCTCTTGCACTCAGCTTCACTTTATCAGGGGTTTCATCAGTGGGATAATCCACTTTGTAATTAGACATTTCTGGTTGTGTTCTTGGAAATGTTTATGATAAGTGTAAATTAATACTAAATCATAAATTCTAACATAAATTTTAAGATTAAAAAATTTGGGTGTGCCAACTATTTTCTTTATTGGATAAGAATGAGCGCAATTGAAATCTTGGTCCAGAAATTTGGTTGCTCAAGCCCAACTTTTATGGATAAAAGTACTGAAAGGTAATGGCGGGAAAGTTAACAACATAAAGAAAGAGGAGGGAGGAAATTAAATGGTTCAGACTGACATCATTTTCCTTGATTTTCTTTTTTAACTTTTGAGGATGAAATCTTTGTTTTTCTAATTTCTTCCTCTACGGTTTTGATCTATTCATTACTTTTCAAGATTCAAGTTATTAGAAATTATGAGAACCGTGAAGAAAGAAAAACAAACGGATAAGGGTAATACAACAGCTGAATCGGTTCGAACCAAGGTTGCCGGAGTGGCCCGGGATGAGTCGGCGAATGTTCAGTCGAGTCAACTGAGTCGTGAGGATGATGCATCAAATAGGAGGGTTCTTCGCTCCAAAAACCTTGCCGTGATGACAAAAATCAACGGTGGTTCTTCTTCTTAATTGTATATATGTTTATTTTTTTCTTTTCAAATTTTAGTTAAAATATTTCTACTTAATTTTACTTCAAAATCTTGTTCCGTGTGAATTGTGTAGTAAATAGGGGATGATAATGAGATTCACTAACTCGCAAGCTATTTGGTTCGGTTTGATCAAGTTTAGTTAAAGTTTGATTTGGGTTCGATTCGAGTTCGGCTCAAAATTTTAACGAGTTAAGCCGGGTGTATACAAGCTTAGCTCGAAAAACTCGTGAACAGGCTTAAAATATTTATATTATATATATGCTACATATATATTAAAATCAATCTTTTCAGTAAAAGAAAAACAATAAAATAAAATAGCAGAAATTAACTAAAAATAAATTTATTTTTTTTAAAATATTGAATTTTGTTTCGTTGTTAATTATGACAAAAAAATTTAACAATATTTTATCTTTTTTATAGAAAAATATAATAAAATTATATATTTTGAATCGAACCAAATATGACGAGCTTCGAGCCTGAGTTTAAAATTTTGAGCTCGTGGAGTCTCGAACTCGAGCCCAATCCAATAACACTGTTTTCGAATCTATATGAGTCGTAGCACGTGAACAGTCACGTGATCATCAACACCGTTAACATTCGGTCTCTGTCATTTGGGATTTATAAAAACCATAATTTTTAGGAAATTATTCATTCAATTCTCCCCACCTCGCGCCTTTTCTTCTCCTCAACTCTAGCTTCCCATTCTCTTTCTCTCGCTCAGTTTTCCTTCCTCTTAGATCTTGTGGCTCACCCAATGGACTTTGGTGGAGGACGCAAGAGAGTGAGGCACGAGGCTTCCTTGAACGGCAATGGCGGCTTCAAGAAATCCAATCAAGGTTCGAATTTTCTGTTGCTTATATGTATATCTTGTTTATATCTATGTTTATATCACTGTTTGTGCCATATTTGTGATGGAATGGTGATTTTTAGGGTTTGAGGGACCTTTCTTTTGGATTTTGTCTCCCTCATTAATTTGTAATCTTTCCCACTTTCTTTCATGAGGTGACGGGAAATAGCATGTTTCGAATTTGTGTAGTTTAAGAGTTTTTTATTGGAAAGTACTAGAAAAGGTTTGCATATTAGATTTGCTTTTGTTAAATCGATATAAAAAATTCTGGGATTTTGCTTATTTATGTCACATTTGATCACATACACACAATTGTGGAATGTTGAAGCTCTTCAAGCAGCTTTGGAACTTTGGATTTCCTGAGCTTAAACAGTAGTGAGTTTTCTTGTGATTGCTCTTGTTCTTTATTGATATTTGTATCTTTGCGGTGTTGCATAGCTGGGTTTATATTGGTGTTGGTGATGATTTTTTTTTCCTCCTTACCAAGTTCCTTTATCATTCTATGTTTTGGATAAAAGATTGGATGTGTAGTACATTCATCCTTATTTCATTATGGTTAGGCTTTTTTTCACATCATCATCAATGATGGTTGATGGCTTACTTTGGCAAATTTCTCTTTCATGGCAATTCTTGTAGAAGTTTTTGGGATTGATGTATGAGGAGAAGAGATGTTGTCTTAATTCTGATTTCTGAACCGAAATCATGGGGGAGAAGTGTTTCTCTGGGAAACAAAATAGAAAACATGTTTAAATATCCCTTTTCCCTTTATGTCCTTATTTGCTTGAAGTGTTTGTGCAGCAAATTCCGCACGCCTGAAGGTTGCAAGTTTGGTGATAAATGCCATTTTGCTCCTTGTGAGTGGGAACTTGGCAAGAGGCTGGCCCTGCCTATGTGGATCCTTGTTCCATGGGAGGGGCATGCATGGAAGGATGGCCAGCAGGATGGAGCCTCCCACACCAGGCAGCCAGCTTCGGAGCATCTGCCACTACCTAGATCATCATTGATGCATCCCTTGCGGGAGCTATTATCGGGAAAATGGTATGAACTCGAAGCATATATCTCGGGTTACTGGAGGCAAGCTTTCTACAAGGGAGAATGAGTCAGATCCTGGTTCAAGGAACATTGAGCTGGAGGGAACATTTGATCAAATCAGGCAAGCTAATGTGATGGTTCATGAACTGATTCTAAATGTTGGTCTGGCCTGTGGAAGTAACATGAAGAACGCGATTAAGAGTGGGTCCGGCGCAGGATAGCTTTGTGGTTTAAAACATGTTTAAAACATGAACATCAATAGTAAAATCAGGAAAGATGAGATATTTAAAACATGTTTTTTCTCAGTGACAAGGTTTGCTGTATCTGAATGTAAGTTGGCCAACCAACCAGCTCTGTAGCACTTACAACAACGAATTTCTAGTTTAAGGCCAACTTGGTCATGAAGGACAAGCATTTCTACTGTAATTCCATATCTTACATTTCTCATATGAAAATAAATAAATCTATCAGGGAAAAACAACAGCAAAGTTCCCAACTAATCAATTCCTTAAAACATCTTAAAATCTGGAAAATTTTGAGGTGCTGATTATAAAATCTGGAAACACTACTAACTTAAAACAATATCAGAAAATCTTTGTTTTTCTAATTTCTTCCTCTACGGTTTTGATCTATTCATTAGTTTTCAAGATTCAAGTTATTTGAAATTATGAGAACCGTGAAGAAAGAAAAACAAACGGATAAGGGTAATATAACAGCTGAATCGGTTCGAACCAAGGTTGCCGGAGTGGCCCGGGATGAGTCGGCGAATGTTCAGTCGAGTCAACTGAGTCGTGAGGATGATGCATCAAATAGGAGGGTTCTTCGCTCCAAATACCTTGCCGTGATGACCAAAATCAGCGGTGGTTCTTCTTCTTCTTAATTGTATATATGTTTATTTTTTTTCTTTTCAAATTTTAGTTAAAATCTTTCTACTTAATTTTACTTCAAAATCTTGTTCCGTGTGAATCTGTGTAGTAACTAGGTTCGATAATGAGTTTGACCAGCTCGCAAGTTATTTGGGTTCGATTACTCAGTCAAAGTCCGGTTCGAATGAATTCAATTCGAGTTCGGCTCGAGACCTTAACGAGTCGAACCGAGTCTATCTAAGCTTGGTTCAAAAAACTCGTAAACAATCTCAAAATATTTATATTATATAGGATAAATTACCCCAGTGACCACCTAACTAAATGAGAATACCTATTTTGGTCACCCAACCAAATAACTCGTCAATCAGGTACCCTAACTTTGAAACCTTACCTATTTTGGCCACTGTCGTTAAAATTTTAACGAAAAAGTTAACAACAGTGACATGGCTGTTAATTAAAATCGGTAAAATTACACATTTAATCCCTCTATTTTTTTATTATTTTAATTTAATTATAATTTTAAATTAAAAAATAAAATTAATTATCCAATCGAATGATAACACGTGTCACCACCCGATTGGTAAGAATTAAAGGAGAGAAATAAAATCACAAGAATTTGAAGCCACATCCTCCGGGCTGGCTAAAAACAAATGGCCAATCCACTGAACTAGAACAATTACATTGTCTTAAATCACAACACATTATATTTAATGATTATTTTATTGGTGAAAAGTAAAGAGTATAAAATGAAATTAACGAGACTTAAAATCTATCGGTATTCGAATTAAAATATTTGAATATTTAATATTTAAAATACAATAATTGTGTTTTTAATATTCGAATTAAATTTATTAAATATTTGAATATTTTAATTCAAATATTAAATATCAGTATATTATGATTTAATATTTTAAATATTTTTTAATTTAACATTCGAATCAAATTTATTAGATATTTAATAAACGAATTTTAAATTTAACATAAAATAATTTGATTCGAATCAAATTTAATGTTTTAAATATTCGAATCAAATTCGAATATTTTTAACAATTATTTAACATTCGTTTGTTTTAAATAACATTCATATGTTAAATAATAGTTAAAATATTTGAATTTGATTCAAATGTTAAATTAACGAATATTTAAAACATTAAAATATTAAATCATAATATTTGAATATTTAATATTCGAATCAAAATATTCAAATATTTTAATATTTGACTCAAAATATTTAATAAATTTGATTCGAATATTAAATACACAATTATTGTATTTTAAATATTAAATATTCAAATATTTTAATTCGAATACCAATGGACTTTAAGTCCCGTTAAATTCATTTTATTTCTCCCCTTTAACTCTCACCAACGGATGGTGACACGTGTCATCACCCGATTGGATAGTTAATTTTATCTTTTAATTTAAAATTATGATTAAATTAAAATAATAAAAAAGTTAGAGGGATTAAATGTGTAATTTTACCGATTTTAATTAACAACCACATCACTGTTGTTAACTTTTCCGTTAGGATTTTAACGGTAATGGCCAAAATAGATAGGGTCTTAAAGTTGGGGTACCTGATTGACGAGTTATTTAGTTGGGTGGTCACTGGTATAGTTTATCCTATTATATATATACTACATATACACTAACAACGATCTATTTAGCAAAATGATTTAAATCAATTATTCATATTAGATAAAGCTCATATTTTCTTTTATAGTACTGAGACGAAATGACAACAGGGTACTAAATACTTTGTAAAGTTCAAAATGAATTACTCTCTGAAATTGTAATGGAGATAAATTAATAAATGTTCTGCAACAGAAATGGAGTCCTTTCCAACTGGTACAGGAAGCAAATCAAAGCCATGCACAAAGTTTTTCAGGTTCAAAATCTTTAAGTTGCGATTAAACTTTTCCTTTTGACGAAATCTGAAGTAAACTTTATGTTATTATGACTAATTAACTGGCCACGAAGAGTGATGGTTATACCGGTTACGCTCTTGGCTCTGCCTCTAATCATGATAAGAAAGACTATGGGATTAAAATGGATGGTTTCTTGGTGAATTCTTGGACTGGCAACATGCTGGACTATTATTGTAGGATTCAAAACTTTTCTGTGTTATAGTGTATTTTCTATAATCTTTTCTAGTAAACACAGCCGCTATATTTTGACAGCAATAGTAGGATGCAGAACTGCTGATGCTTGGTTCTGAACAATAATAAGTGGTTGTATAATGTTCTTGGTGCTTGTTATTCAATGTAGTAATGCAGAAGATTGCTGTTGTGATTCCTAATGTTACATGCTGTAACACTTAATTCATAGTACTGCATCATCTGGTGTATGCACGAAGAGCTTGGATAAATTCATAATTGTATCTCACGATAGAACTAGTACTTGTGTTATAGCATTAGCAAAGCAGAATTTCATTGATATTAGCTTGACATTCTTGAGTTTTGTTTATTTCACAGCACTTCTCGGTGCCAATTTGGTGAGAACTGTCACTTCTTGCATTATGTTCCGGGTGGCATCAAAGCGGTGTCTCAGGTGCTTGTTAACAACCTGGCTCTTCTTGCAGCTGCCAGAAATTCAGTAGCCCTGCCGTCCTTCCCTGACAGGTCGTCTCCTTCAGCTGTAAAGACTTGTTTGTGCAGCAAATTCAGCACGCCTGAAGGTTGCAAGTTTGGTGATAAATGCCATTTGTTCCTGGTGAGTGGGAGATTGGCAAGAGGACTGGCCCTGCCTATGAGGATCCTTGTTCCATGGGAGGGGCATGCATGGAAGGATGGCCAGCAGGATGGAGCCTCCCTCACCAGGTTTTGGTGCTGCAGCCAGCTTCGGAGCATCTGCTACTACCAAGATCAGCATTGATGCATCCCTTGCGGGAGCTATTATCGGGAAAATGGTATGAACTCGAAGCATATATCTCGGGTTACTGGAGGCAAGCTTTCTATAGGGGAGAGTGAGTCAGATCCTGGTTCAAGGAACATTGAGCTGGAGGGAACATTTGATCAAATCAAGCAAGCTAATGTGATGGTTCATGAACTGATTCTAAATGTTGGTCTGGCCTGTGGAAGTAACATGAAGAACGCGATTAAGAGTGGGTCCGGCTCAGGGAACAACTTTAAGACTAAGCTTTGCGAGAACTTTTCTAAAGGATCCTGCACCTTCGGTGAGAGGCGCCACTTTGCGCATGGAATCGAAGAATTGCGAAAGGTTCGTCAGTAATATTGTATTGGGTAAGAGCTCTTATTTTTTATTTTAATCTTAAATTTTAAATCTTTACTATAAATCTTGAATCTTATTCTTTTTAGTATAAAGATATTATTATAAACGTTAAAGGATAATTAATTTTTATTTGATACTTAAGACTCAAGCATCGTCGCAAACTTTGCTGACGTTTTTAATATTTAAATATTAATCGTGTGTAAGAAATTTCAATAACGATAACTATAGCATTATTGGAATCAAGAACAAAATGATTTGTATCTCTCTTGTCTGTTTGCTGCTGAGTGTTCGCAAAGGTGGAGGGGTTTTTGTATGATTTGGTGGCCGTGCCGGTGGGCTAGGAATAAGATGATTTGGAATAATGGCATGGTACCTTCACTGATGATTGTGTCCACTGTGTGGCGAGAAGTTCAAAATGCTGGCAGGTGAGAGTTAGTGAACTGATGCGAATAGAACTCAAATGTTTACTATGGTTTGCGGCAGTATTTTTTTAACAGGAGTGCAAACGGGGAGTCGGTTTCATTATTCAAGCGCAAGATGATGATTTTCTGGGAGCTGCTATCGCAAATCGCAACAATCGAAGGTTTCTTCTCGCCTAGGGTAGCTGAAGCTCTCGCGCTAATTAGAGAAGCCATTCCTTGGCTGGTGCTGCAACAACGGATGGGATCTAGTGTGATGCTCACCGACATGCAGAACGTTGTTGCAGCGTTAAATTCCATGGAGGATGACTAGAACGAATTCGGTTTGGTTCTCGGAGGTGCAGGGATTTCCTTCATATTCGAGGAGATGTCGAGACCAAAATCAAATCTAATTTTTAAATCATAATCTTAAATTCTAAACTCAAACTAATAAAATTATACCCGACATCTAATAATTTAAATTTTAATCTAAAATCTTAACCTTCAACCTTAAAAACAATACAAATTATTCGAAAGTTCATGCTTTATTTCAATACCAGAAAACTAGTACAGATAATTTAAAAGTTCATGCTTTAGTTTCGCATATTGATATGCCAAGAAAATGTTTCCAATACAATTGAAAGAAAAAAAGCAAATTGCAAAATAAAATGTAAATCCTTAGTTACCTTTAGGGTTGGACCGTCGATTTTTATCTTTTCCTCTTGCTTCTTTTGCTTTCTTTTTCTCTTCCTTTCTATATTTAAGACCACAAGCATTACACAGAGTCTGCAAGTAAAAAGAATAAAAAAAAAATACGTCACATGTTATATTATATATACATATATAAAAGTTGGCAAATTATTCAAAATTTCACTCTATACTATCTATGCATATTACAAATTTAATATAATTAAATTAGATAGATAGATTGATTGATAAACTAAAGTTCCTCCATTTAAGTAACTGAAGATTATTTATTCATTTGAAGAAATAATTTTAAAAACAAATCTAGGGTTTTACTATAAACCAGAATTTATCTAATTTCAGATAAAAATATATAAATCAAGAAAGTATTACTGTATATGTACCCTGGGGCCGAGAGGTCCTTTGCGCCACATAGGAGTATCGTTGGTTTTGCAGTTGTAGTTGGTGCATCGCCTGTTCGGGTCATTGTAGATGCCAACTCGTAGACCTGAGGAGCTTCCAAGCTCGAGTTGACGTTGATTTGCAGCAGCTCTCCTCCGAAGGACATCGAGCAGCATGTAGCCGGTTGAAGGCGCCTCAGGAGAAGGAGGAGGAGGCGGTGGTGGTGGTGGAATCGAACGAGTAGGGGTGAAATTGAAGGAGGAAGAGTTGGTGGTGGCATAAGAAGGAAACCCTAGAGAAGATCCTGCAAAAGGATTAAATGCTTTTGCATAATTCATGTTAGGGAGACTGGTAGTGCCACTGCTACCCATTTGATCTGATGGCCATGCAAACGGGGTCTGGCAGCCATTGATGCTTTGTTGACCTTCAACCGTTGCTCCTTCGTTAACCACTTCTTGCTGAATTATATATGCAAAGTAATAATGTAAAAGAATAAATAGAAATTAAAATGTTGGTAAATCCAATGATATATATAGAGAATAACTAAAAAAAATTATTAGGTGGATCCGTTCATCATGTCATTTATAGTCTCAACTAATCAGATTTGTCCATTTTAATTTTTTTAAGGTAAATCATCATATCTTTTCTACATGTAATTAGTGCGTGAGTAGGTATTAAGTAGTTATTTAAAGATGAATGATCTTGATTGCTTAAACTACAAATGACGTGGTGAACATGGTTCACCTAATAATCTCTCGAATATATTAGCATATAAAATACTTTCACTCATACAAAAAATGGTGCCCAAGTTTTTTTTTAATATAATTGGTGTCCAAGTTAAATGTTTTTATTGTGTTATCCTTTTCTATGGTAATACATCTTTAATAATTAAAAATTTTAATTATTACTATAATAGTTATCAGTCTATCACGTTATCAACGTGACGCCAAATAAAACTATATCTAACGTGGATTTTTTATTTTTTTAATCATTCAAATAATTTAATTAATAATAAAATCGTTAAACTTCGTTGGTATTTCCATTTATAAAATTAACATAAAATAATAATATTAAAGATATCAATATAATTTCATGTATATTTGAAAATTTTAACTAAACCCATAATTTTGCATTTGCAAAGGAGCTACTAATCCTATAATATTGTGCGTGAAATTAAGACATACTGAAAAAAAAAAATACAACAAATCAAGCTATTTTTTGTGCTTGTGTGTATAATCTAAAGGAGAAGAAATTGATGAAGAACCTGAGTATCATGATAGAGTGTTGCATTTTGAATCAAATCCAACGAGGAAGATCCCAACTTGAGAGTGAGATCAACTCTGTTACTGTTTAGATTGTTGTTATTATTCTGGTCGGTCATTTCATCAGTTGCTCGATTCAACCACCTTGAGTCATTCACGAATTCACCGATATTTTTTTAAAAAAATCAAAAAAATAAAACATACAATGATAAAAGTAATAGGATGATCTGAAAATCTAACATATATGCAAAGATTGGATATACCTTTCATGCGGCGATGATGACAAAAGAATAACATAATAAAATAAAATTAATCTGACGATAATGATTTAGATTAACAACTCTCGTTTTTTTATAAAAAATGTCTACATAATTTTTATGATTTAAAATTGATTTTATAATCATAATCATATCAATATTTTATTTTGAAAAAAAAATACAGTGTAGAAATGATATAATCATATACATATATAAACTAGCGTGAGCTAGATCATATATGAATATAATTTTCAAGAGAGGGGAAGAGAGAGAAGAGGGAAGCGAAGACATAAGATATAGCCAAGAGAGACTTACAACTGTAGCTATGGAAGCCTGGCAGGACACAGGTATTTTGTTGTCTGAAATTTTTGTGGTTGGGAAGGGAAGGTGAATCTCTTATTTATGCATGGGGAGGGTCTCTTTTTATGGTAGGTTATAATATGATTACTCTTTTAAAATATTTTTAATTATTTTTTATTTTAATTATTTATTAGCGGCCAATAATTTATTGATTATTTGTAGAATAAAAATCGTTAGATTTAGATTTAATTTAGAGATTTAATACTATTATAATGTCACGTTTTTAGACCACTAGACTGGTCTGATTTATGAAAAGGTCCAAAAAATTTATTCATCTATAGTTATGTGAATACACTATGTGAACATAATATTTTCAGTATTATATCTTATGATTAGTAAGATTGTGTTTAGGTCATCGATTAAAATCAGTAAAAATAGTCGAATGTAAGAGAACTCAACTATAAACAGGGGTTTTCCTACCTCACTTGTAGTAAGCTATCTTTTTTTGAATAATAGAAAACATTAATTTTAAATATTTTGTGTATTTTTGTTTCGTTCTTCGTATTCTTTTAAAGTTTTTTTATAGTAAATCTCATAATTAATTTCTACCTATAATGATATTGCACTCTTTAATGCCTAAAGTTTGATATTCTAAAATAAGGATTTTAAATTAATTTAATTGTTATTCTAGGGGCGTGACAATCACCACCAACTACCAAATGATTAATTATTTTTTATATAAAATTTAAATTATAACGATATTATGAATAACGTGTTGAACCGAAATTAAATAATATTTTTTTTCAAATGTACACATTAAACAATAGTAGTATTAAAAACAAGAATAAATTGATTTGTATCTCCCTTATTGGAACAAAAATTATAGTATATCCTTTTAGTATTCTAATATATATCTGAACACTAAAAAATTAAATTCTAAAGTATATATCCTACTCTTTAAATTTTAATTTTGAACGATTTATTCTTTTTATGGTAATGTTTTTACTAATGTGAATGGGTTAAATCCGTGTACAATTTATTTATTTTTTTATTTCTATTGGTGCCTTACTTTAACTCACTGTAGTCCGTAATTAACTCGTATTTTAGAAAAATTATACGGTGAACCTTGTTTACCACGTCATCCATAGTCCCAAACAATCAGGACCGTTGATCTTATTTTTTTCCAAGTGAGTCATCACCTCTTTCCTACATGGACTTAGTGGATGGGTCGTTATTAGGTGGTTATTTAAAGATCAACGGTCCTAATTATTTGGACTATGGATGACGTGGTGAACAGGATTGACCGTATAATCTCTCCGCATTTTGATATGCCAAGGTTATATAAAAGGAAATATTGATATGCAAAGGGGTCGAAGGGTAAATTACAACAAGATATGTTGCAAAAAATATATATCTTTAAATAAAGGGTCATATTTACAAATTTTCAAAAGATCAAGGACAGAAAAGAAAACCCCGTCTAACAAACTGATTACTTGTCGATCTTTGCATCGACACGCGAATCAGATCTTTACCGTCAAGTTGTAATCCAAGAAATCTAACCGTTCAATGACTCCTCTCGTCCCCGATAAAAGCAACCATTGGCCTCAGTGCGTCGGGCAATTGGTCTTTTCCAGATTTAGGGATTTGGAAGCGGAACGTAGGGGAAAAAGCTTCAATCCAAAGCAATTGAATCTAAAATTTTCAGTTTTAGATTTGAGAAAAACTAAAAGAACCGAAGGAAATTAACGGATCAGTAGTAATTCGTTTGATCTGGAAACAGATTTCAATTCTAAAACTGAAGAATTAGGGTTTTTTTCCTATTTAGATTTCTTTGATTTCGTTTTTCTTTCCTTTTTATTTTATAAGAAATGAACGATCAGTCTGAGATGATGAATCAGCCACCGCAAATAATGATGAACGCGGTCCAGGTCCAGTTCCAAGTTCCAGTTCAGCCGCAGATGTTGAATCAGTCTCATCAGTTGATGGCGTCGGCGGCTCACTCTCAGGCGATGAATCAATTTGCGGCGGCGCAGTCGCAGCCCATAAGTTCTGGTCCTCAGATGATGACCCAGCCTCCTCCTCCAATGATGTTAAATCGAAGTTACAAGCCTTGGCAATTCCAGGACCCAAACCCAAACCCTAAACCTAACAAGAAGTTCTCTTCTTTCAATCGTAACAACAATTGGAAGGGCAAAAAAGTTTCTTTCGGTAAAGATTCTTGGAAGTTTGAGAATAAACCTTTATCCATGGGTTCTGGTTCTGCTGTTTCTTCTGTGCCTGCTGCTCCCGGTAGTAATACTCAAGGATATAAACCTCCAACTCTTAACGATCTACAAAATCAGAACCGGTTAAAAGCTAGAAAATTCTACGGCAACAAGAAGAAATTCAATTACGGCAACAACCGGTTTGCTCCTTATGCTCCGCGGAATACAACTTCGTTTATAATCCGAGCAAAAAAGTCTGGTGGGATAGCGTCTTTGGTGTCACCATGTCCTGTGACGCCCGCGGTTCTTCCTACGCCAATGTTTTCACCATCGAGGGAGGTTTTGGGTGATATGGCCAAGGAAGAATGGGGTGTGGACGGTTATGGGTCAATGAAAGGGTTGATTCGTCTTCGATCACCGGAGACCGGTCATGAAGATGAGGAAGAAGAGGATGGGGAAAATGGTGGGGATTCTAGTGAGAGTGATGTGGAAGAACACGTGGAAGTGGAGAGGAGATTGGACCACGATTTAAGTAGGTTTGAGATGATATATCCTAGTTATGGAGGTGATTATAACAATGTTTTGGAGAATAGAGTGGATGATCAGGATACCCATATAGCTCAATTGGAAGAAGAGAACTTGACATTGAAAGAAAGGTTGTTTTTGATGGAGAGGGAATTGGGGGATTTGAGGAGGAGGTTACAGTTTTTAGAGAGGCAGAGTCAGATAGTGGAAGATGTTAATGAGGAGGTTGTGGAGAATGGGTCTGATAACGAGAGTGAGGATCGTGGCTCTGATCTTAGAGTGGTTACCAGTGCCGCTGCTCATAATAATGTGGAAATGCTGCTGGGGTTTGCTGCTGAAAATACTAGAAACGTTGATGTTTTGGAGAACAATAATGGTGGAATGCCACAGAATGAAATTCTAATGGATGTTTTTATGGAAGATATTGCAAGCGAAAATGAGTTAAGTAATGAAGGAAAGGGGAACTATGAACTAATGCCCGTACATGCAAGGGAGGGAATAATTCGAGACAAGGAAAATGATGCCAAGGGTGATGAATCTAGAGGAGTTCAGTTTGTGGAGGAGAGGACTGTTGAAGAAGACACGGACGTGTTTGTGGAGAAAACTGTTGAAGAAGACACGGACGTGTTTGTGGAGAAAACTGTTGAAGAAGACAAGGACGAGTTTGTGGAGGAGAAGACTGTTAGAGAAGACGAGGACAAGTTGAGGTGCGAAGAAACTAGCAATGAGGCTGCTGAAAACACTGAAACAAAGTAAGAGGAAGTGCATTTGTGAAGAACATTGGCGAAGGTGACTGACTGACTGGTTTAACTTTCCTGGGGTAATGTATGAGTTGAGACTTGAGAGTCTTTGAATTCTGGTCATTGAAACTTAGCGTTGTTTTTACAGGGTATAGAGAGGGTGCATGAACTTTGCTCTCCTTTCACTGACCTCAATCCTCACATGCTCTAGGAAGTAAACATCTTTTCTGCCTTTTCTTGTTCCCCCTCTTTTTATCTTCGTTTTGGTTTGGAAAGGTATAAAAGGTGGTGTGGGAAAGGGAAGCTGTATTTGTTTACCTGGAAAGGTTTATCCACACAAGTTCTTTTGTTACAGGCATATGTTTGTGTTGATTTCACCTTCTTCACCGTTTGAAAAAGAACCTACTAGTATGTAAGGTCAATTTGTGGTTGATGTATTTGTGATTGTTTTGCATAATGTCCTGAACTGTAACCTCTTTAACATATTTATCTATCTTGTATGAAACTATTTACTTGTATCTTTCAGAAAAGTATTCTGGTTTGATATTATTGGTCATTTTCTTTTCCTGTTTCTAATTTAACAATCTTATTGTCAAATTAATTGCCTTCTTATGGGGTTCGTATGGTACTTTCTATTTATAGTTTCTAAATTGACATAGTTGAGATCTGATTTGCCTCATCTTCTATGATTGTTTGTGCATATATGTTAAAAAGAGAGCGTGTTTGTTCTATTTTGATACTGCTGCCTGAATAACACTAGTGAGGCTTTATGGCTGTCAGATGGTTTGCTTCTCTGCTAATAGGTAATTATTCTTATAGAGGTAATTCCTATGCTACTTTTTTGTGCATCATTGTACACATTCTCTTTTGGATAGTTCGTTGTGTAGTACTCCATGTTATGCCGTTCAGGTGCGAGTGTCCGATATTGTATGTTCGGTGTTTTCTAGGCTCTTCCATTCATCTGGATTGCCTGTAGTCACACTTCATATCTGTTACCGGCTATGAGTTCTATACGTGTGACAGACATAGCTGAAACTGTTGCAACCTAATCTGCCATGTGTCCTTCCGATGTGGTTTCTGCTCAAATTCAAGTGGACTAGTCCCGGCCGAAATTCTGACATTGGTTTGAGCTGTTTTAGGATTGTATTTAACACCGACCACCATGAACACCAAATCGGTCATGAGAGAAATATATGAGAGAAATATATGATGAGTTAGTCTCACTATGTCATCCATGAGACCAACCAATGATAATTATCTACCTCATTATTTTTTAATTTTTAAAATAAAGATTCACTTGAAAAAAAAATATGATATAGAAAAATTAATGAAGTATGTAATTATCATTGGTTGGTTTCATAGACACGTGATGAGACTGAGAGGAGAGTTGCCACGGTGTTAAGAAAAAGATGACAAGGTTTGTTTTTTTTGCTGCGAGTGAATATTTGTTTCTGGACCAACTTGATATGATTTATGGATGTAGGGGGTTAAATTTGTGAAATCGTTTAGATTTAAGACCAAATTGATAGAATTTATAAATATTGAACACTGAATATATTATTATACCAATTCAACAACCTACCACATAGTGAAAGGCAAACGAATACTTAAATTAACCGTGCAATTCAAAACCAAAAACCAAAACAAAAATGAGAAAGTAACAAAGAAAGGGAAACCAGACCAACAGGCTCATCCAATTGGGAACCTGCACTTAAACAATCAAAAGAGCAAGAGAGATGACAGTCACACAAATATGGCTACACAAGGAAAGGAAACCACATCAAGGATCCCCTTTCTACTAACTATAAGACCACTTGTCCAAGTACAAATTCACACCAAAATCCCCAAACCAGCATTCTGAGCCCAACAAGTTACCTTCTACCTGGAAAATAAAGTGTAAAGGGAAAAAATAATGTAAAATACTGATACATACATGAATTTAAATATAATTTCTTACTGCTTCCCTTGCATTCCCATTTATATTCTTGTTTCCTTTTATTGTCCTTTCTTCACTCTTTCTATCTTGGATCAGTCAATTGTCATAGGTTGAGTCACGCAACATCTGAATCGGGCCTTACGAACAGTTGTCAGTATATCCGTTTCAGCAATCTCGAGCATCTTCACAATATCGGTGAAGGGAGGACGAATTTCTGGGTTAGTATCCCAGCAACGCATCATGATCTCATGCAGCACCGGGAGGCAATCATTTGGAATAACTGGCCTTACACCCTTATTCACCACAGCGAATGCTGCCTGCACTGCGGTCATGTTCTGGAAAGGAAGCAGGCCAGTGATAAGCTCCCAAAGGACTATTCCAAAACTATACACATCTACTTTTTGAGTGTAGGGTCTATGCTGTATCATCTCTCTGCAAGAACAAAATGATAAACACTAATATGCATAATGAACAAAAATGTATGAATTACTTGACAGATGCAATTGAGATACCAATTCAGCCCGTCAGCAAATGGAAGCAATTTCATGTGAAGGATAATTTCATGTAAATGTCAAAACAAATGCATCAACAAACATCGCTGCATAGTTATTATTGCCTTGGGCAAATCCAAGTAACAGAGTAACAAGATAAAGTGATGCAATGTTCTCAACTATTCCCTCTCCCAGCGGGGAATCATTCAGCGGTGGATATTAAGTCAAGAACACAGCAAAGAGGATTTACAAATATAAAGCATATTCTATTTCACAACCTTACTTTACTGGTTTGTCTTTTTTCAGAAAAAGTCAAAGTTCATGCCAATTAGCAAGAATCATCTAACAAAGATGGAAACTGCCATCGACATTTTTTAACAGAAGTATATAAATGACATATTGTAAAAGGGGTAGAAACTTTAACATATACGGCTCAAAAGACTTACGGAGCCATCCAACGGTACGTCCCTGTCTCTGGTGTCATGCCCTCAGTCTGCACCTCAATACGTGCAACTCCAAAATCTGCAATCTTTATTGATTTATCGGCAGCTATTAGAAGATTATCTGACTTCAAATCCCTGTGAATAAACCCAAGACCGTGCACATAGGCCATCCCTCTTGCAACATCCAATGCCTGCTTAACTGCCAATTTCAATGGCACAGCACGATTCTGTCTCCTTGTCAGAAATTGTCGAACTGAGCCACCCTTTGCATACTCTGTCACAATGCACCAAACCATAGGTTTGCGACAAGCCCCAATAAATCGCACAATGTTTGGATGCTTAAGTGTTGCAAGCATCATAACTTCCTGCTGAAATTGTTGTTCCATAACTTGTGCCTTCTCTGGGCTATTCTCTGGCCTTTCTAATATCTTAATAGCAACATCCTCACCATTATATGTACCTCTGTATAATTTTCCAAAGGCTCCTTGAGCAAAAGCTGAGCCCATGTTAAGTTTCCTTAAATCAATAGTCCACTCATCATAATTTGGCAATCCCTCAGTTGGATACCTGTTATCCATCAAAGCCTGTGCTAATGCATCATCATTAAGTGCATGGCCAACTTTACCAGGACGAATCACACTCTGTCCCACAGAAACTGAGTAATTGTGTCGGTTCACAGGCTTCAGACCAGGGTGGCTTAAAATGTGGGTTAGAGAATCATTAGAACCAACACTACTGTTGTCAACTGACATGGACACAGACCCTCCAGCATTACTGGTCTGTAAACTCTCAATAGACATGTTAGTGCCCTCTCCTAGCTTTTGGTAAAACCCTTGAGTGAAATCATAGTAATTGTTATCATTGTTGTTGGTTCCACCTATAAGTCCTGTAAATTTAGGACCCTCGCCCATTTTACCAATCATGAATGAAACCCCAAATGATAAAAACCAGGATAAGCTGATTTCCTTAGCCCAAACTCTTGATACTCATTTGATGGCACAACCTCTACACGACCTGTCCTAAAACCAACAAAAACGAAAGCCTGTGAGTTTCCATCTGGCATCAAGTGCTAAAGATTATGGACAAGTTTTATGACATAACTAGAGTCAATATATAGACAGATATCAAGAAGTGCCCAACTAAAGTAACCATTAGCAAGCAAAGGGAGGTAAATGAATAATTGGAGAATTAAGAGGACAAGTAAATATTACAGCGAGAAAATACATCAGGAAGGGGTGTCCAGATATCATCAGACAGCCAGGTCCTTATTTTCTTCTTCTTGGGGTTTATTTCTAATTTAAATGATATGAGAAAGGAGACTCAGAAATGATTGTTCATGAGTCTAGCTTTAAAAGATGCTAATTTAGAAATAAAATTGCTCAAGTTAACCCTTCTAGCCTCTAGCAAACCCTAGAAATGTAATCACTGGGGATCCCGGATTGCTTAAGCTAAATCGAAGCTCACAAGCCAAAATAAACGTTCAAGAAAAAGTAAAACCCTCAAAGTACCAGCGATAGCTGAGATTGGAATGCAAAAGTACTGGCTTTGGGGAAAAAAGCTCCCAGAAGCCTTATGTCCTTAGAGAAACTACATAGAATGAATTTTAGTCAAACATTTCGAGTTCTAAACCCTTCCCAGTCCAAAATTTTCGTTTTTAAATTCTAAAACCTAGATTATCAGAAAGTATAAAATATTCCGACAAGAAGGCATAGATCAGATTATGACAAGACGCTGAAATACAAAGAAGTTGGGAAAATTACAGAAAATCAGCCAAAACTTTAGCAGGACAAGTGATTGAGGGAGCGGATATATAAAATACATACCTGAAATTTATTATGAAGAAAAAGAGTAGATAGAATTTGGATAACGACTGATCGAGATGCTTAATTTAATTAATTCATCAAATGCCTCCTGCAAGAAGAAGAGCAAGGCGAAGAATTCGAGCAAAATATTTAGCAAAAAAAAAAGGAAAATAAAGAGCTGAAAGACCAGAAATCCCAATAAAGACGAGAAGAAGATGATGATGAAGACGAAAGGAGCAGAAGCAGTATTTGCTTCTCAATTACTTTGAAGGTCTCTTTTTTATTGTGATCAGACCCAACACCAGTCGTCACTATTCTCCCATACTTTTCCACTCGCGTAAAATACACGTGTCGGTAAAAGCCTTTCGTTGTTTTTCTTTTCTCGAAGACCCCTTCCTGCGCGTGTCGTCCCTTCGCTTTTCTTTCCTTTTCCCCCTTTTTTTACGCGCGATTTTTCTGTTCTTTTTAATCTCGAAGCAAAGGAAAGAAATTTCTATGATCAGTAAGTAATTCTGGGAAGTGGAAATGGAAAATGGAAGGGATAAATGAGAAAGAGGAAGCACAAGAAGGTGCATGTCCTGGTTCGGCTAAATTGGGGAAATGGGCGGAGTACGTAATTGTAAATTGAAACTGTATTGATTGGATTTGGGTAACGTGACTGTGTAAAATAAATTGGTCGAAATGGCAGGATTCAGGATATGCTGAAGAAGAGAGTCGTTACGGTGGATGATTTCCCATGGAGATTGCCCTCTCCACCGTCACGATCAAAATCACAGCAGCAGCAGCAGCAGTAGCAACTCAAGTACGTGGGAGGAGTGGATGTCAGCTTCTCCAAGGAAGATCCATCCATGGCATGTGGGAGCTTGGTAGTTTTGGACATCCTTCATTATCTACGCCTCGTCTATCAGGAATTTAGCTGCGTCAGACTTGACATTCCTTATGTCCCTGGCTTCCTTGCCTTCCGTGAGGTGACAACTGGTGTTTACATCCTGTACAATGCTAGTTACTTATGCAGTCTACAAATCAATTAGTGCTGTTCACTGTGCCTATCAATCTATCTTTTACGACATTTATAGTTAGACTTCACTAATTACTGCTTGTTTGTTCTTCTCGGTGCTGTTATGCATGAAGTCTTCAGTTTCTCTCTTGCCATAGGAAGTCCTAATATAGCTCTTCCTGCCATGAACCAGTAACTCTGCTGATTCCATAAGTAGAGAGGATTATCCCCCATATCTGTCTTGAGTAAGCACGTTGAAGTCCCTGGCTTCCACCTCCCGCATATTCCGGGGTAACTGTTTGCTCCATCCTACTTTTAGTGGGCAACATGTCCATTATAGTTAGCCAAGAGATAAATGAGTGTCTAGGTACTTGAAAATGACTCCACACAAGCCTATGCCAGTCCAACTTGTCTTCTTTGTGTCCCAACTCATGCCAAACAGTTCCTGCTTTAGGTTGGGCCCAAATGTCATCCATACGATGCCAATCCCATCTCTTTTTGTTCTGTATGAATCTAGTTGCCATGATCCTTAATCAATAGCTTGAATGCTTGATCCGGACCCAGCTGTACATATGTAAATAAGGAGTTACATGGCATTCCTGCCTTCTAGGCAATAGGGATATGCTTCCATCCAAGCAACTCAGAGTGACCTAGCTTGGTTGAGCACCATCCAGAGCTTCCTCATTATGTTTTTTTTTTCTTTTCCAACTGTACTAGTCTTTAAGTCCCAATTCATCATCTTTTGTGTTAGCATGATCGATGGCAAACCAACTATCTCTACCCCTTTTGCATATCCTTCAACTTTTTTTCCATGAGAAATCACTGCATGGTTATGACTGGATAAGGTTGCTCAACTCTTGATCCTTTGTCTGATTTTGTCCACTGGAGGGGAACAATCTCTTTCCCAAAGTTTCTTAGTGATCAGTGCTACACCTAGATTTGTGATAGGTAGAGTTCCAAGCTTTGAATCTAATCTTTGGACCTATGTTTCTGATAACTTAAGAATCTACTAATGGATTAATTTTTGTTAAGATATGCCGCTAGGGTTAACTGTGGTTTTAGCATGTGACGGGAGACCAACAATTTATTAGATTTTGCTTAGAGTTTTCTAAAAATCATCATTGATTATCTTGCCCCAACTGTTATTTAGCATGTTTAATCCAACTGAAGGGATGTCGATTACTTGCTAAGTATTCTCACTCATTCCTGTATTTTCTTTAGTTTTCCTTATTTTGATACATTCATATTAGGAGTTCTAAAGCTGCAAATGAAAAGTGGAAATAAATATATTCTGAGATGATATTAGTTTATTTTGGACGATACATCTAAAAAAATTCATCGTGGTATCTACACCCATAACATCACACATGCTATATATAGTATTGGGGGCATGTTCCTCCCCGGTTCTCTTGTCATGTGACTCCTTATTGACTAAGTTTCTTTCATTCTATCAACTATTTAACTAAGCCCATTAACTTTTCTTCTTTTTCAAGGCTCCCATTCTTGTAAATCTCTTGGAGAAGATGAAAAAAGATGCTAATCCTTTCTACCCTCAGGTCCTCTCTGTATTTCAATATATAATTTTTAGTTTTGTCATTATTATTATTGTTCATCATCTCCTTATGTCATCTAATCCATGTGTTCATTCAGCAAGTACTTATGGTGGATGGTAATGGATTACTTCACCCTCGAGGCAAGTTAATCTTTTACTCTACTAAATGCCCTTATCAGTTATCATCTTCTCTTGTCCTTTGACGTTTTTCCTTGGCCAGGTTTTGGGCTGGCCTCTCATCTAGGTGTTATTGCTGATATTCCAACCATTGGTATTGGAAAGAATGTGAGTTTACATCAACTATTATTCTATATACTATTATATCTTATTAATGATTTTAATGGACATACATACATGCGGCCACTGCCAATATATTTTCTCTTTTTCAGCTGCATCATGTTGATGGTCTTACTCGATCTGGCTTAAGGAAACTTCTTGAAGCTGAAGAAAACAGAGCCAAGGGATTCATTACTTTAAGAGGCAACTCGGGATTCATATGGGGAGCGGTAAGGAATTGAGCAGGGTTGTTTTTCTTTCCCTTATTCCCTTAATCATAATCATGCAATCAAAGCAGAATGCATACCTGGGCTTCTTTTTTTCTTTGAAATGTTTTATGGCGAAGTCACTGGGTTGCTTATGCTTCAAAGTAAATTAGCCATAAGCTGTAATCAATCATTTACTATACCTTGAGAGTTTTTATTTCATTCCATGTATTATCTAGCACAACACTAGCATATGGGTACGGCTGATGATTTATCTAATGCTGCCATCTATAATTGTTATGCAATTTTGAGATCACCCCCCCCCCCAGCATGTTTATGTTGAAATATATCAGATATCAACATGGTGTAATGCTAAGTCACTTGTTTTCTTTTTCTTTTTTTATAAGTTCAGGGAGTAGAGAATTGAAATATGGATGTACGGAAGTCATCTCAGCTTTATAGTCCCAAATCTTTACTGTACTTTGTTTCTTCTAATAGGCAATCAGATCAAATCAAGGCTCACTAAAACCTGTATTTGTTTCGATTGGCCATAGAGTATCACTAGAAACTGCCATCAAGATTGTAAATATGACCTGCAAATTTCGTGTGCCAGAGCCTATCAGGCAGGTAATCTGAGTTTGGCGCTTTTCTGATAAATTATGAATTTGTTCTCGGGCAAATTATCATGCACACAATTCTTTGAAATGTTTAATCTCTTAGTTTTGTTTATTTGTATATTGTTTGTCTGAGTCCTAAATGAGCATGTCGAAGTACCCTGGTCTTAACAATTCTTGTATGAAGGCTTTGTTGCTTTAGCGTGATGTTTGTGGTGCCTACATATTTTTAATTTTTAAGATTCCTCTAGCACGGTGAAATCCAAAGCATAATTGGGGTTACTGCCTTCAACTTCACCAAGGTGTATTCAGAATGCACCCTTGCTGATTCAGAGTTTCAAAATAACTATGCAGTAGTAAAGCTTCTCCATATTTTGATATGATTTTGCTCGTCATTGGGATCAATTATTTAGAAATAAGGAACTTGAACCTTTGAGCATCTTTTGTTTGATTCTATATGTGGTATGAAACACTCAAGCCTAGACTTGCATTTGCTATGTAGGCTGATATAAGATCCAGAGAGCATCTTCGAGAGCTCAAATTGAAATGTCCAAGTGATGCAATTGCTGAATAGTAGGTTATTCTACAAACTTGTTTTTTCACTCTACTTTTTGCTAAATTATGGCATCCAGCAATTGCCGGCTTTATTTCTCAAATAGATGTCTGTTCTTAAAGGTATTTATTTGGCTACTGTGAAAAGCATTAAGGATCAGTACTGGGGGCAGGACCATTGAGCACGAATGACACAATGCAGTACTATCAGCTTTGTTGTATTTTTGCGGCAGTTTGATGCATCAAGAATGGAGAAACCGATACTATCCACTTCTCATGTAGATAGCTACCCGCCCTTGACCGCTAACAGCATGCATGAGTTTTAGGGGGGCTGAGAATGAAGTTGGCAATGTCGGCTCGAGTTTCCTTTCCTCCAAAGTGTTGAAGCATTCAAACGAATATAACCAAGGAAGCTTAGCTTGTACTTTGACTTGCTACCTTATGAATACAGACAGATATGTCATCTCAGTTTGCATTTGCATGTTCTTCTTTCTTATAAATTTATACGGATTATGCATATATTTATACTATGTTGAGTGTTGAATAATAGATAATATTAGTTAATAAAGGCAGACAGTAATAATTATCGTATCCCGTCCATGTTGATTTATACTTCCACCATGTTATTTAGAGGCATTGCAACATGAGCATCCACTCTGCTCTAATGACCAACAATCACAGAGTACCTTCACTTTAACTTGCAATGTTTATCGCTATCTCGCCACTGAATGCTCGAGTCCTTGGCGGCGGTGCCTTTGCATCACATGAGTTCAGACCCCTTTCTGAGGTCTGGTCAATTGCTAACATCTAATTAAAAAAAATGCCTTTAACAAAGATAACTAAAATGAATGCTGTGTAGCAGATTAACATCTTTCCACTTTCTTTACATAACGTTTATCCGAACAGTACAAAATACTGCTACAATTGGCTAATAGGATTGTTAATCCGTTCGATCGGAAATAGACAGCCCCCTCGTGTCTTTGGCACAGTTGGTTGTAAAACCAGTTGTCATTGACTCAGATTAAAAAGAATATGGTTCAGTATCATGAACTAAGCTGAGGAGAAGAAACAGAGTGGGGAAATAAAATAAATACATAAAACAGGTAACAGGGGAAAGGTTTAGTTGTCAATATAAACAAATGAGCTAATTTATCAGCTGCTTTTGAAGGTGAACCCATCTGCTGTAATCTTCCACTAGTTGCTGAAGAAGCAAAGGAACAAGTCCATCCACTAGAGCTTGCATCATTCTGTATCAATAACAATTCCATTGTATGATATATACATGGACAAATCGGAGAGTAAAATGAAAATCCCTCCCCACTTGCTAATTGCAGCTCATTTTTAACGAATAAGCAACTCAAGGTACGGGATTAAGTTTCTGTCCAACTATGCAATGCAGTTTAATCAAACATACTAATCATTCTTCAATAGAGATACATATTAAATGAAGATACTAATTGAAATGATAGTATAGTTTTAGAGGCTCTTTAAATCTGGATAGGATACCATATGTACACATAACCCTTGCATGTGTGTGCCATAAAGAAGACATACTTACACATTTCCTGGACGTTCAACAGCTGAAACTGGCAGTAATATAAATGGTCGCGTGTAAACCTGTTTTCCAAGTCGACATCATTTATAATGTTGTCGACGTAAAGGACATTCTTAAAACAGGAATACAATCATATTAACATGATGACATTCTCAAAAGTAAAATATAAACTGAGTCATATGAGCCTTAATCCCATTGCAGCTTAACATGTGAGTTAGATCTACTCTTGAAATTCAATAACCTAAAAAGAACTACAAGTTGAGAGGCTTGATGGAGTATTTGATGAAGTTGGCTTCCTCTATGGTTGAGAAGCTAGAAGTAGAATCTAGATTCTAGACAAAACTTTTCAATCTGGCAAACTGAATTAGAAGTATGCTTGTTAGGGAGATTGAGATTTCTTAGTATATCCATAATAATAAGTTCAGTGGACAGAATACATCCACCAAGACTTGCAGCAAGGCTGCTTATTTTTTAAAAACAGTTAATCTAGTGTTTTGTCATGAGAAGAATTAAAATTTTAAAGCCAATAAGATAACAACCTCAAGACTTAGATTCAACTTCACATCAACCTCTAAAAATGGTTCAGAAATATCTGTGTCCCAAGTAATATGATTTATCATTGTAGCTGCAAAATGAAAGCAACATTAATAGTTACAAAATAGGACCAGATACCCACTATATAATAGCATACCATATATTCTTAAATATTCTGAAAAGAAAACTCTTCCTAAGCTCTCTATCTTAATTTTGTTATCAAGGATACAACTGAATGAAATCTTTCCCAATGGCAGGTCCCAATGTATGAAGCCTTCCCCTGTTCACAGAGGTTGTTTCCAGTGTTGGAACCCGTAAGCTAGCAGTTAGCAAGTAGACACTTGATCATCGCACCAGGGGATGATCTTCAAAATCTTGCCTATTGTAACAAAAAATGTGTAGCCATAGTTTGTACTCTAATCCAATGGGGTGTTAAGAGGCTAACCTCTAGGCATCAAATGAAGAGTTCCCAGTGTCTTAAAAATCCAAACAACCATACATTTTGAAACCATGAAATAAGCAAGCCTATGTTATCACAGAGGTATAGGAAGGTTATAAGTACCTGAAAAATGCTCATTTTGGCGTTCCAAAACTTCTGATCCCTTGAACTGCATACAATGTTAGCAGCGAGTATATGAATACAAACTCCACCAGTCATCCAACAGAATAAGTTAGATACTCATCAACTCTTTCATTTTCTGGATCCAGTGAAAATAGACTGACATTCTCATTATAATAAATTAGATACTGATTAATGTGTATTCTATCTTGTGAGCAACCAGAAACCAGCATGATAAAGCTAACTCTCCACATAGTGAAATTTCCATAACTTAAATCTGTTCAAATTCTGGGGATTCTTCACTTTTGCACTGGAGGCTTCCATGACCTTTGCTGACAGGTTTTGAAAATGTTAAATGAGTTCTTTGTGCATTCCTTTTTCTCTTTTCATTTCCTCTTTCTGTAACCAAACTTTTTTCTACAATGCAGGATCGAATCAGAGCTCACCTTGCAAGAAAATAACTCAACAGTGCAGTCTTCTTCTGTGGGGATCACTCGTAAGTCAAGTACAGGAGTTGCTTCGAAATTGAAGAGCTCAAGTTTTGGAAGTGTGCACCTGAAAGCAAGGGGAGACAAATTCACCTAGAAATACTAGCAGTGAGCAGTAAGAGACAAGTCAGGGTCATGGAAGGCAACTGACCTGTATGCATTGGTGTCGAGAAACTCGAATTTTTCCAAGGCTCTAGTGTTTAATATAGCTTGGATCCCAGATGTGTGGCTTAAAAATCGACTGATATGATAAGGCTGGCCGCCATTGCCCCCAGAAGTGTCATCAGAAACCGGAAGATTAACTCTTTGTGTCCTTGAAGCATACAAATTCGCTCGCTTTGCATTAGAGGAAGCCACAATATCGTTCTTGACTTCGTGAGGGATTGGTTTTAGTTCAATGGGGAGAGGGAGAGTAGAATTCCTGAGACTGTTAATAATGGAGTATGAATTCAGACTGGGATTTGTAGTTAAATTGAATCCTTAAGACTTTGTTAATGGAAGACTATGATGAAGAAATCTCAACATAAACCTGATCCTGGAGCTGAATTGTGGAGATAGAAAGCTCCATCTCCATACATTGTTGCTCGCAGTTGCTACTATCTTCATACTATATTATTATTATTTCTTCCCCAGCCCCAGTTGATGGATTTGCTTTATTTTTATCTCTCCAGAGTTGAGCCACACATCCAAAACACGAGGCGTTCCTTGGGAGACAGGTAATTGTCCTCTCAAGCAGGGGCGAAGCCAAAAAGTTATTAAAGGAGTGTCATTTTCTTGAACGATATTTAAAAAAAATAATTATATATAAAGGGGTGTCAAATTATTTATAAAAGAATGTCAATTATATATATTTTTAATTTTTTATATACAAATTATATAAAAAAAATATAATTTTCTAAAAATTTTGGGGTGTCAATATACACCCCATTCACCAATGTAGCTCCGCCCATGCTCTCACGGGTAGAGTATTTTTTTAACCCATCAACCTGACCGTTTAAAAGGGAGAAATTATATATCAACCTTTTATCATGTCATTCGTAGTCTCAAGTAATAAGATTTATATATCAATTTTTTAAAGATAAATCGTCACTTATTTTCTACGTGTAATTAATGAGTGAATAGTTATTAGGTAATTATCTAAAGATGAACATACTTATTGCTTGGACTACGAATGACATGATGAACAAGATGAACAAGATTCATGATATATTCTCGTGTTATTCGATTCGTTTGATATATAGAGTGTTTAAAGTTTTTATTTAAAAAAATAAGTGTTTAAAGTTTATTTTTGAATGTAGGTAAAAAAGCTATAATACTTGTAGGATTTAGGAAAATGTCGTAAATAAATGACAATTTGAGATGAAGACGTCATTTATAGGTGGTGTTTATATTATTTTAGTACTTTTTTAAAATTTAAAGAGATAACGCTGTGTGTCTATATGCATATTCTATTATGCACTATACAAATTGGTCTAAAATTCAAAATATAAGTAAAGATGTCTTATATTTTAAAATTTAATTTTGGATTTGATTCTTTTCTATATTTTCTCTGTTAAATGGACCCCATCTATTTTTAAACTTTGACATATAAGTTTATGTATACTAAATTTACTTTGTATATTTTAAAATTTAAAAATTTAAAGTAAAGTTTATAATTTTCGGATTTAAAACTTATGATATAAAGTTTATAATTTATGAGTTAGAATGGAGTGTTTTAGTGTTATGAAATTAGAAACTAGATTTCATAATTTAAATAGAAAGTTAAATAAATTATTTTTAATAGTTTATATAATAAAATAAAATAATCCACAAACCTAAAACTTAAACATTCAAATCATAAATTAAATCCAATTATAAAAATAAAATTTTATTATCCATGCATAAAATATTTTCACTTATATAAAATTGTTATAGAAATGTAGCAATTAATGTAATTTAATACTAAAACTTTTATTTCATTTTATTTAAATTTCTCTTGATTTTAATTCAAAATATCCCAATAAATTATATTAAAAAAATTAACCGGATTCCGGTTCAACAAGATAAAATAAAAATGAAAAAAAGGGAAACTTGAGAAACAAGTCCGTCCGGTCCTGTCCGGTCAGGTGAGTTTTAAATAGTCTCTCTTGTGGTATTGTTGACGAAAGGTCTTAAAACAATTTGAGGCGGAGCAGAGTTTCGATTTAGGGTTTTTAGGAAGGCACGAGCAAAGGTAAACAAGAACCAAATGGATCTGAATATGGACTTGAACGCCCCTCACTCCATGGGCACAACCATCATCGGAGTCACCTACAACGGCGGTGTCGTCCTCGGCGCCGACTCTCGTACCAGCACTGGTATTCTATTTCTCTGTCTTTTACTTTTATTATTAGAGACTTGAATTTCTAAATAATCTACTTTTTTTTTATAATGTGGTTGATTAGGGATGTATGTTGCTAACCGAGCATCTGACAAAATTACACAGCTCACTGATAACGTCTATGTTTGCCGCTCTGGATCAGTAATTTTTACTTCCGCTTCAACTCATCTTTCCTCCCTATATATTACTTTTTCATTTAGGTTTTTTTTGGCCTCCACAAAGGGGTGAAAAGAAAGAATGTTTTTATATTTTTAGATATGAAGATTAAAATGATTGTCATGTTGCAGGCTGCTGATTCTCAGCTTGTTTCCGACTATGTCCGCTACTTCCTTCACCAACATACGTCGGTTCTTTCTTATACTCATTATTTGGTTATTTTTAAATTTTTTATTGATTTCTCTATTTTTCCTTCCTATTGAAGTTTTTCCCATTTGATTCTTTTGGAACATCCTTTACACTGATAATTCATAGCTTGAAAGCTGAAATTTCAAGAATGCTCTCATATAGTCTACTCCTCCACCGAATTACAGTTCATAAACCTAGTTTTCACCTCATCCCTAGACAATGACCTTGTAATTGCTTCCGGTTTGTATAGTCCTCCATATCAATTAACTTGGCACCCTCTGTCACAAATTACTCTAGCTTGTTTGTGTTACCCTTAAGTCATCTCTGATTTTTGGGTTATTACTCTTTTTTTTTTACATTTCTTATTACTACTCCATGAGATTGTTTTTCAAACTTATACTATGAGTGATTGTTTAATAGTTTTTCCCCCTGCATGAACAGGATTCAGCTTGGGCAACCAGCAACTGTCAAAGTTGCTGCAAACCTTATCAGGCTATTATCTTACAATAACAAGGTATGAGCTTACAATTTAGAAAATTTACTTCTCTTTTTTTTTATTGTCAACATTTTCTTATTCCTCCATTTTAAAGTTGTACATGGTAAATTTGGTGCCTGTTTGTAATTCTCATGTCTATAATTCAGATTTTATGTACTACTTGATACCAATGTAGTCAAGGGGGCTAGCACTCTAGGCGCTAGACTCTAGAGTCCTATGTTGCTAGAGGTGCATACTGCAGAACGAGCTCTCACATGAGTAATGTAAGGAGAGAGTTTATAAATAAAAATATAAAATATATGTACAAGTAAAAGAGATAACGGCTACACTGCCCAAAGAGAAGAAAAACATAGAAAAGGGTAGATAGAGAAAAGAAAAATGTAGAAAGCTTCGTAATACTTTTTTAATGTAAAACTCTCAACATTGAATTTTATCTCTCTGAAACACTTTCGAGGATGGAAGTGATCTATATTCTCTCTATACATTATACATTTGAGTTTGCAGCTTCCTTTGTTGATTTTTTAACCTAAAAAAACTGTTGCATGGATCTATTTTTAAAGAAAATATTTGGATAGACAATAATACGTTATTTATTTTATGAATATTACATTTTTTTACTTCAAACAAATTGTAAGTCAAAGCATAATCCAATAGCCAATTTTACTCAGGTCTGCCTTTTTTTCATCTTAAACCCCTAGCAACAAGCACTCTTAAGCACAAAAAGCACACATGCACACAAAATGCCTTCACCTCATCAAAGGGGTCTCACCTGGAACGTCTAGGGGTATTAACTCTACCTGGTGATGTGCCTTTAGACATACCTCGAAAACATTGAACAATACTTGAATCTTCCATCCATTCAGTTTGTGAGGAATTCATCGCCATTTTCTTCCTTTATCCGAAGTTCTTTCTTCTGGCTCAGGCCATTTATTTTGGAAATTGGAATGCACTACAACCAGACACTTGTTCTCATTGAAATGATGCCTTGGTTTTTCTGCCATTATCTGCATAATTTATATTTTTAGGAGCAAATGATGATATTTTATCTTTTTCTGACTAATTCATATATATGTGTCTGGCTCACTTTTTATTATATTTTGAGTAGAACATGCTTGAGACTGGCCTTATTGTTGGTGGATGGGATAAGTATGAAGGTGGTAAAATATATGGAATTCCTCTTGGTGGAACACTGATTGAGCAGCCTTTTGCTATTGGAGGTATGATACTCTCTTTATCTTTTAACTTCAAGGATCCTTTCCTTCCAATTTAGGGAGCGATGCTTGATGCATGTCGATATGTTCTGGTTTTATGTTCCCTTTCATTAATGTACACATGCAATTTTGCACAGTTGGCATTTCGTCTCGATCTTTTTTCAGTTTGAGGTTTACATACCCACCAATCTGCATATTGATAAGACTGTTGATTGCCATCATTCTTTCCTTAGTTCAGCCTGAGAAATTGAAGCTAAAAGAGGTTCAATGCCAGTCATTGTAACCTAACTTTGACTAATGAAATGGGATTAACCTCCCCCCCCCCCTCTCTAATTATTGGTTTCTCATATATTACCCAGTTTCAAAAATTAAACCTAAAATATTGGGAGTTTGGTTAAGAAAATTAGGGATGCCATTAGCAAGTGGTGTATTACTTCTGAAAAATAGTTATGATCGGGATTTACCTGCATCATGCAGGGTCTGGCTCCAGTTACCTCTATGGGTTTTTTGATCAGGCATGGAAGGAAGGCATGACAAAGGATGAAGCTGAGGTAAGTATTGTTTATGACAACTTCATGTGTACAATTATTTTGTAAAAATACCCATCGGTTGGTTGACCATTAACTTTATGAATTGTTTTATGGAAATTCGTTAGCAATTAGTGGTCAAGGCAGTTTCCCTCGCCATTGCTCGTGATGGTGCTAGTGGGGGCGTTGTTCGCACTGTGGTGGTAAGATACTTTGCACTTCTAAATGAAAGATTCTTGTCTGTTTAATGTAAATTCTGTGCACAGATCTGACTTCACCTTGTTTTCTATATTATGTTTCAGATCAATTCCGAAGGAGTGACGAGGAACTTCTACCCTGGTGACAAACTGCAGCTGTGGCATGAGGAATTGGAGCCACAGAATTCGTTGCTGGATATTCTGAGTTCCCCTAGCCCTGAACCCATGAATATTTGATGAGGGCCAAGAGGACTCACCTTTTAGGTACTTTTCAGCTGCAACACTATATTTGTTATCACTTCACAGACCTTTTGAACGATGTGTATGTAGCTTGAGTGGGATTCAGTTTCGATTTCAATGGAACTAAAACCATATTTGTTAAATGATTTTCGCTCTATTAAAATGGACCTGGCACCTGGTTATCCCTGTAGTACACAGGGCATTGGTCTGTCCAACTAAAGAACTAGAGAGAGAAACAGACTCCGAGTTGGATCTTTTTTATTCTTGAACTGGAATGAAATGGCCGTACCCCAGTCAAGACATGCAAATATAATATTTATGATTATTATGATAAATAGAAAATATTTCAAATGTGTCCATTTTATTTTCTTTGTTAGAATCAATCATATTTTCGGTAAGTTAAGAATGCCTCACAAATTAATATCCATCAAACCTAAATAAAACGAGTCATTGTTTTTATTGAAAAAATAAAACTCTTTTAAACTTTTACTTGAAGGTTCGTCGAAAGGGTTAAGGTTAAAATTTTATATTTTAAAATTTAAACAAAGATCATGTAAACTTTTGGGCAATTTACACGTTTTCAAAGCTGTAGTCTTTTGACATGAGTCTACCAAATGGGCCGTTGTGAATGGGTTTGGGCAATTAGTTATAGGAGGTTGGTGTTGCTGGCAATTTGACAATTGGCAACCGGCAGGTGCAGGTGCAGGTGCAGGACTTGGGAAGAAGTGTGGCACGCAGGTACTAAATAAATAAGCAACAAGATTTTATATAATCACCGGAATCGGATCCCGTATCGGAAGCGAAGGAAAATGAGCCAAGCAGCGGCAGCGCACAACGTATTCGTATATGGAAGCCTATTAGCAGATGATGTGGTCCATGTCCTTTTGAATCGAGTCCCACCTTCCTCCGCTGCTCTTCTCAACAACTTGTAATTATATTCTCTCATCTTTTATCTCCTTCACCATCCTCAATCCGATAATCTACCGCTACTGCTGCTTCTTTTTCCCTTTTAATTTCTGTTTGTGCAGCCACAGATTTAGCATTAAAGGACGCGTTTATCCGGCAATTCTTCCGGTTGAAAACCGTCATGTTACTGGCAGGGTGTCTCCTTCATCCCTATATTCATTCATAAATGAATACTCTTTTGCATTTCTAACTTTTTCTCGTGTGTCAGGTGTTGCTGGGAATAACGGATCACGAATTGATTGTTTTGGATGAATTTGAGGATGTTGAGTACCAAAGGACTAGCGTTGAGGTCTCTTTGCTGGTAAATTAAGTCTTAATTCATCTTATTAGTAGAATCTACTCTATAGTCCGAAACCCAGTCCTAAATTCTAATTTCTCTGTTGTTCACTTGACCTTTTGATTTGGCTTGTATCGAGGATAGATTATTCTTTGAGGTGATAAAACATGTTCTAACCACAAATAACAAATTCATTGTATTCATTGCCAACTCAACCACACCATTCTTCATCGAAAATAGTACGGTTTGTCTCTGTTCCATTATGCAGGAAAATTCTGAAAAGTTACAAGCTCACGCCTATGTCTGGAGCAATGCAAGTGATCCCAACTTGTATGGAGATTGGGATTTTGAGGTATTTTCAACTTTATTGAATTCTACAGATGGGTTGGGTGGAGTGTGGTTTGAGATTTCGAATGATTAAAATTTTCCCATTGTGGCTAACAATAAATCTAAAGGGAAATAAAAGTCCATCTTTCTTAATTCCCTCCATTCAACCATGTTAATGAATTGAAATGGTTGGCTTTACGTTTCTCATATTGCATCTGTGTTGCTTACTTGTATCTGGAGTTGTTTTTAATTCTTATTGCTGACTACTTCGTGTACCATTTTCTTCGCTAAAACACCAGCATTTTTACTTATGCTAGTCACCTCTCAGTTCCTGCCATTCATATATGCTATCAAACTTCATTAACATTACCTAACCCAATTTTTATTTTTTTGGGATTTTTGCTCTAGTGTGTCAGTTTTATTTTTGCCTAGGGGTTGTGTTTCGTTGATTTTATCCCGTCCTGATGTTACTCCAGAAAACTGTAGAATTCTCTGCAAAAAATAAGATAAAAATAACACACTCTGGTGTGCAATCACATAAAAGGATAGGAAACAAGAGCTAAATAGTAGTGACCAACATTAAGGGAAGAAGTTTTCACTTTTATCATGATGGACATGGGAATTTTAAAAACTTTCTATGTAATTAGGCACTGAATTCATTGTTTGTGATTGTATATTTCTGTGTTAAAACAGGAATGGAAACAATTGCACAAGGAAAGCTTTACCAAGATGACCATGGGATTTATGGAAGAATTAGAGCTGCCTGAATCAAAGCCAAGAGTGGCCACATACGAATCTTTCTATCAGCAAGATTCAGGAAACAGTGTAGTATAATTTCTTAACAATCTAGGAAACTCGATTATCGTTCATTAATGTCGGTTATTAGCTTGTTTTGCTATTTGCCTGGACTGAATAAAATTGCAGACAATTTTTACTGCAACTGAATCACCATTATGTTCATTTTGATTGCAAAGTTAGTACAACACACACAAACAATGAATTTCAACTCAATGGTCACAAGGCACCAACTTGGAGCCTTTCTTACAAAGGCCTTGCTCTCCAACAGAAGAAACTAGCTTACCATAACTGTATCTCAGGGGCATCTTTCCCCAAATCCTATGGAATTCCATTATGCATTCCCCTCTCCTCTTCCGGTGTTCCGCTCTCCTACTGCTCAACCCCACGTCCCTTGCGCCATAGGCATCGCCGTCTTCATTTCTTGGGTCTCCCCAGTCTCGGGCCCTTTCCGCACCCACCATGAGAGGCCCCGCATTTGTCTCTTCCGCTACCACGAAGTTCATCAGAATATCCTCGCAATTGCGCATCTCATCGACTACCCTCCTCATCTCGCGCATCGGGGAGCCTCCTTCGCAACTGTACTTGAATAAATACTCCCTCTTCATCATCATGAACTTGGTGAGCACTATAGAGTACTTGTCCGGATGCACCGTATAGATCCACTCCTTCCTCGTCAAATCTATATCATGCGATCTCACGAATACCCCAATCAGACGATCCGGATTTCCCCTCCACATCTTGAACGCGAATTCCAGCGTTTTGAGATCCACTTCCACGTCATCATCGCACACCAGGATGGCACGTGTCTTGATCGACGACCTTGGGAGGAACCGGGCGTTGAGGCTGCTGGATAGTTGGGGGACGAGGGAGATGGGGGCTCCCCAGGAAGAGATCGAGAGATTGTGGGCGAATTGGGAGAGAGTAAGGGATGGGGTGGAGGGGTTACCCCATAGGACCAGGACGGAGGATACCAGTGGGGATGCGGAGAACGAGGCGGCTATGGAGTGGAGGAGAGGGAGTCGGGACTCTGAATAACCGTTGATGAGAACGGTTAATTGATCGGATCTGAGAGTGCGAAGGTGGGGGTGGTTGCTGGGGTGGCATGCTGATGTTGTGCCTGAAGAGAGAGTAGAGATGCGAAGACATAACGCAACTGAAAGTGAGAGGAAGAAGCTGCCTGCAACTGCATATACTCCCATCTGTATTTCAACTCAACTGAAACTCCGGCCGTCGCAACACAAAGGAGGCTACCTCGAATTGGTTCTACGGAATTGCAATTCCCTTCCGTCACAATTCAATGGGCTTCATGTTGTGATTCACTTATCTTAGCAGTAGTCGCATATCGATTAAAATATAGTAGAAGAATTGGTGATTGCCTGATTGGTGGAGAGTTTGAAAGGTTTTAATTGAAGTCGCCGACTGTTACTTTTTTGAGCTCAAACTTTACTTGTCACTAACTAAATTTAATTTTTAGGAATCAAATTCAAGTAATTTAAATATAATAGTTCATTTACACCCATGCTCACTACCTATGTTAAGTTGTAGAATTCATGCTAATTAAAAAAGCTTTTTTAATACTAACGGTGATTAATTTAAGTGATAAATAATTTAATTTTATTTAATTATGTCTCGAATGCTTGATAATTCTTCCGGATTCAGCTCGGAACAGACTAGCTCTACAATCTTGGAAGTGACACCCCCAAATGACATCTTGTTCACAGTCCCAGCCATAGCAAACCGGTTCCTTACATCTCCTGAGTGGCCAAACCCAGTACCTGACCCCTCCCCATCTCTGGATTTAAACCTCCTAAATCCTAGTCCAAATACCCACAAATAAGACCGGATTCGAATTCGAAATTAAATGATGGCACGAGCCTAAAAATTTAGATCGCAGTCGAAATTTACAATGAAACCCGCAAATAAGGCCAGATTGAACCCATGTGCTAGGTAATGCCAAGGCCTGCAACCTCTGCCAAAACTCTCAGAGCATGCGCATCGAAGGCACTGGGCAGATTGGCAATTTTGTAACCAAGCAGAGTGATGGAAGCATTTTCTTTCTTTCCAAATAAATACACTGGATAAAAATTATTTTAAAAAATTTAATTTATATTATAGAAATAAAAATAAAATTAATGAAGTATATAATTTTGATGATTCCTTTTAAATACATATTATTTTAAATATTTATTTTAATCAAAAATATATTAAATATTTAAATAAAAATAATAATATATCTTAAATACTTATTTAAATATTATATCATACTTAAAATTACTTTTGAAATTAAGTCTATGTTAAGCATTAATCTCGTAATGAGCTTATTTTGATCAATAACTTCTAAATGGGGTTTAGGTAGATGAAAACCTAATTTTAGAACAATTAAATTAATAACGTAAGTCTTAGGGAGGCTTTATTTAATTGTCTCACCAACCCTACCTCACCTCGTTTAGTACGCCATTCAGATTCAACGGGATCAGTTCCAACAAATCTCAACCCTTCATTTCCCTCAGTCTCACACGACGACATCACGTGTTTGGCTTCGGAGACTCATATATATTGCCACCGCCACCTATTGCACAACCGTCAACCCAATTACGCAACCGCAAGGGTTTAGCCGGCCGCCTCGTTCATACCAACAACCAACAAGAAACAAATAGAAGAATAAAAGGAGAGAAACAAACCTCATTTAATACTGAAGAAGTGGGGAGTTGAAGGACTGTGTGGTTGTATCTTTAGGATTTCTTTTCCGCGACTGTTTTTGGTGGCTTTGAAAGTGGCGAATGGCAGCCGGTAGGCTCTTGATTTTCTCCCTCTTCTTGGCCCTGCTTTTTACTCAGAATAGAGCCGATGTCTCAACCGAAACACTTCTTGAATCGGATGCCTCTTCTGATCTGAAGGCGGAGTTGGATCAATTGAAGTCCAAGATCCGTCTTCTTGGTTAGCTTTCTTGTTCCAGATTCTTTATACACATGATTACTTGTTTGGCTTACTGATATCTTTGTCTTCTCTACTCGATTCTATCTCAGATTCAAAGCCTTTTTTTTTTATTTCATGCTCAGTAATACAGATTAGTTCATTTTGTTTATGCTTCTAGTAGTTTGAATTTTCGATTTAAGCTATCTACTTATTCATATCCATTAGAGTGGCTTAAGCTTCTATTTTATTTTTATTTATCTTTCAAATGCAGATTTTTGGTTCATCTTTCTGGACTAACAAAATGTTTTTTTAATAAAGAATCAAATGTCGAGGAGAAAAATCAAGAACTGAAAACCAAGGACGAGAAAATAAAGGAGAAAGATATAATTATTCAAGGCAAATCTAACAGCATTGCATCGTTGCAAACTGAATTATCATCTCTTCAGGTCCGCAAATTTTTTACTTTCCTTTTGTCTTAATAATAAATTAATAGTATGACGATGAAAAAGAGATTTACAGAAGGCACATGGCTTACTCCCATTCTTTGGCTTCTAAAATATATACTTTTTTTCTTTCTCAGAAAAAGGGAACCTCAGATGCTGAGGAGCGGGTGGGAAAAGCTCATGCGCAGGCACTTGACTTGCAGAGACAGGTGGTTGCTCATCAATGATGTTTCTAGTTTTACAGATAAATATAGTTCTTTTGAACATTCTGATATTACTTTTGGTTGTCCAGGTTGATAAACTTAAAACTGAATTAGAAGCAACATTAAAGGAAAAAGAGTCTTTGAAAGCCCGTGCAACTAAAGCTGAGAACAACTTGAATGAATTAAATTTGAAGCTAGAAAATGTAAGTTTCTTTTTCATTGGATTGCTAGAAGCGTGTGGAATTCCAATTGTCTAGTTGTTTTTTTCTGCTATATATATATATATATGTATAAGTAGAAAATCAACTTCCAACTTTGTGGAAAAATAATGTTGAAAAAAGAAAAAAGAAAATTTAAGTTTTTTGTGAAACGGAAGAAGAAACATAATTGTTTTTCTGTTGTTGAATGAATTATTTTGTTTACACAAGCTAATGCCTTTTTATAGGCTTTAGAATAAGACTTTGAATAGGATTAGAAGTCCTAATTACTTTAGGCTTTTAATCCTATTAACTTAAGACTTTTAATTCTACTAAAATTATCTCTAAGTAATAGATCCTAACTCAAATTCCTATCAATACTATATATATAATCTCACACTCCCCCTCAAGTTGGAGAATATATATTATATATTCCCAACTTGAATAGAAACTTGTCGAATGAAGCTTTTGGTAATGCTTTTGTAAACACGTCTGCCACTTGTTCTTCTGTAGGAACATAGGATAAAGAAGCTGTCCCATTAGTAATCTTTTCCGAGATAAAATGTCTATCAATCTCTACATGTTTCGTCCTATCATGATGAACTGGATTTCGAGCAATTTGTATGGCAGACTGATTATCACAAAAAATCTCGAACTTTTCCTCTTGGTTTACATCTAGCTTTTTCAGTAGCTTTAATAACCAAATTCCTTCACACATTCCCAATGCTAAAGCCCTATATTCTGCTTCAGCGCTGCTTCTAGATACAACTGTTTGTTTCTTACTTCTCCAAGTCACTAGATTTCCCCAAACAAAGGAACAATAACCACTAGTTGATCTTCTTTCTGTCAGTTCACCTGCCCAGCTTGAATCTGAAAAAATCTGAATAGAACTTTCTTGAGTCTTTTTAAATAGCAGTCCATGCCCTGGTGTCCCTTTCAAGTATCTCAAAATTCTAATTGCAGCTTCCATGTGATCCTCCCTTGGATCAGTCATGTGTTGACTGATAACATTAACTGGAAAGGCAATATCTGGTCTGGTTAATGATAAATAAATTAACTTTCCCACTAACCTTTGAAATTTACCCTTATCAACTTTATGACTTGAGTCATCTTTACTAAATTTTAATCCTGCTTCCATGGGAGTATCAACCGGTCTGCATCCTAGCATCCCAGTTTCATTAAGTAAATCAAGAACATACTTTCTTTGATTTATTACTAAACCTTTGCTCGACCTAGCAACCTCCATGCCTAGAAAGTATCTGAGTTTTCCTAGGTCTTTTGTTTCAAACTCTGTATTTAATAACCTTTTCAGGTGACTTATCTCTTCCTCATCATCACCTGTCAGAATTATGTCGTTCACATACACTATTAAAATAACCCTTTTATTGTTAGAGGTTATCTTAATGAAGAGTGTGTGATCTGCTAAGGATTGTTTATATCCAGCTTTCAGAATTACCTTGGTAAATCTGTCAAACCAGGCTCTAGGCGACTGTTTCAAACCATAGATGGATTTATTAAGTCTACAAACTTTCTGATCACCTTTTATCGACTTCAAACCCGAAGGATCTCATGTACACTTCTTCTTCCAATTTTCCATTAAGAAAAGCATTCTTAATGTCAAGTTGATGCAGCACCCAGTCTTTGTTTACTACCAAACTTAAGAGAACTCTAATTGTATTTAGCTTAGCTACAGGAGCAAAAGTCTCATTATAATCAATTCCATAGGTTTGAGTAAAACCCTTGGCTACTAATCTTGCTTTATACCTTTGTATACTACCATCAGAGTTGTATTTTATGGAGAACACCCACTTGCATCCAACTGGTTTCTTGCCCTGCGGAAGATCTGTAATGGTCCAAGTATTATTCTTTTCAAGTGCTTCAATCTCCTCTTTAACAGCTCTTCTCCACTTAGAATCATTTAGAGCCTCCTCAATAGTGTCAGGTATTTGTTCTTTATCTAAGCAAGCTGTAAAAGCCTTGAAAGATGGCATTAGATTACCATAAGCAACATACCTCTGAATGGGATGCTTTGTACATTCTCTTATCCCTTTCCTTTTAGCAATTGGTAAATCATCAACCTCAGGTAACGAGGAAGGAATCTCAGTTAGAACATTATCTTCATCATTCTCATTGGCAACTGAACTCAAGTCCAATTCTTGGCAAGTGTCAGATTGCAAAACAGTCTCTGGAATAGTTTTTTGTTTTCTGGTGTAAACTTTCAATTGCTTAGAGGGTTGAGGAGTTTGTGAGGGAGGTTTAGGTGAGAATTGAGGAGTAGTAACAATAGGTGAAGGATGAAGAGTTGTAGGTGTAGAAGTGGAAGAGTTATCAGGTTCAAATGATAAAGGATTATTAATAAATAAATCTGAAGAATAAACCTAATTTCTGAGAGGCTGAAAAATATCACTATTCTCCCCCTGATTTTCAGTCGAGTGGAAATAAGGTTCATGTTCAAAAAAGGTGAGATCCATTGAAATAAATTTTTTTTGAGAAGGAGGATGGTAACATTTGTAGCCCCTTCTTAAGTGAAGAATACCCTACCAAGACACACTTCAAAGATCTAGGGTCTAGTTTTGACAAAGAGGGAGCAGAATCTTTTACAAACACAGTGCAACCAAAAACTTTAAATGGAAGAATAGATGACAATGGTTTAAAATTTGGGTAACACTCTAAAAAAACAGCTCTAGGTGTTCTATGTTGCAAAACCTTACTAGGCATTCGATTAATGAGATAGGTCGCAGTTAATACAGCCTCGCCCCACAAATACTTAGGAGTGTTACTGGTGAACATCAAAGACCTAGTAACCTCTAACAATTGTCTATTTTTTCTTTCTGCAACCCCATTTTGTTGTGGTGTATCCACACAAGTGCTTATTTGCAAAATTCCTTTTTTGTTAAAAAATTCTCCCAATGATTTGGTAAAATATTCACTCCCATTATCAGATTTAAATATCTGAATTTTACATCCAAATTGGGTTTCTACCATATGATAAAATTTCTCAAAAACAGAGGCTACTTCAGATTTATCCTTTAACAAATATGTCCAAGTTATTCTACTATGGTCATCGATGAAAGTGACAAACCACCTACTACCAGTTACATTCTTCACTCGAGAAGGACCCCAAACATCACTATGAATCAATGAAAAAGGGTGAGATGGTTTGTAGAAAGATGGTAAATAAGATGCTTTTGTCTGTTTAGCAAGAGGACATATATAGCATTTAAAAGAACTTGGATTTTTATTAACAAACAATTTAGGGAATAATTTAGCAAGATAATGGAAATTAGGATGCCCTAACCTAAAATGCCATAACATTATATTATCAATTTGTCCTAAAGAAGTAAAGGAACAAGAAGTATTTGGTATGGCAGTTGGTTGATTACCGAGGACATAAAGACCATTTTGTAAGCTAGCATTACCAAGCATTTTCCTCGAATTCATTGCCTGTAAAAAACAACCAGATTCAGTAAACTGTAATGAACACTTCAAATTCTTGGAGAGTTTACTAACAGAGATAAGATTGCAGGCAAGATTAGGCACAAACAGAACATCTTCAAGCAACAAGTTATCATTAATGAGGACGGAGCCACTTCCTTTGATAGGAGAAAAAGAGCCATCGGCTGTTTTAATAGAACTTTTAGAAGATGAATCTAAAAAATTAAGGAATAATTCTCTGTTACCAGTCATGTGATCAGATGCTCCAGAGTCGATGATCCATGTTGATGTACCTTTAGAAGAAAAGAGTGCAGTAGGAGAACAAATATTTTGTATGCCTTTATCCTCCACAAGAGCTAAATTTGTTTCACAGGTTACTATCGAACCTGGAATTGCTTGAAAAAACTCTAATTCAACCGTTTGTTTTGTTGTGGGTAACATCTCAGAGGTTGTCGAAAGGAATCCCATTAAGAATTCAGACTAGGATCGATATTAGACTGATACCATGTAGAAAATCAACTTCCAACTTTGTGGGAAAATAATGTTGAAAAAAGAAAAAAGAAAATTTAAGCTTTTTGTGAAACGGAAGAAGAAACATAATTGTTTTTCTGTTGTTGAATGAATTATTTTGTTTACACAAGCTAATGCCTTTTTATAGGCTTTAGAATAAGACTTTGAATAGGATTAGAAGTCCTAATTACTTTAGGCTTTTAATCCTATTAACTTAAGACTTTTAATTCTACTAAAATTATCTCTAAGTAATAGATCCTAACTTAAATTCCTATCAATACTATATATATAATCTCACAATATATATATATATATATATATATATATATATTTTTTTTTTTTTCTAGTGGCATATATATGATTACTTCTTATGCTGGACATGGTAATTGGTAAGTCTTTATCCATTTAGAATTATCTTCATTTTACAGCTTCAAAAGATCAATAAAGAGCAGGTGAACAAAATAGCCAAAACTGAGCGAGCTCTAAAAATTGCAGAGGTATGTTATGGCTAACAAGCTGCAATGTCATACTTTCCTCTAGACAATGGTCCTGGAGCTAATTTTCTGACTATATTATTATTATTTCAATAGGAAGAATTGATTAAAGCAAAGTTTGAGGCTACTTCAAAGGCAAATGAATTGATGGAGGTATTTTCAATTTTGCTTAGTTCGGTATACGATGCTACCTGTTTGGATTTCTTTTGAAGTTCCTTTTAACAAAAAAATTATGAGTGAACTTAGTACATTGTGTATACTATGTGCTGGTTGAAGTAATCTTTCCTCAGCTAACTGAACCGGTGAATGTTATGCGTTTTTGCTTTGTAAGTTCTTTTTGGGATGGGTTACTACTTTAAAGTAACACAATTGTTGCTTTAAATTTGATATTTACCGTGCCAACATTATTTTGATTGCTTTCCGTTATCTGAAGTTCCTACATTTTTTTGAAACATCTTCAATATCTGAAACTATAAATTTGAAATGTTTAATTAAATTTATGATGTTTATTTTATCCAATCACTTGTACTAGGTCAAAATAGTTTACATGTGACCGTTACTGATTACCAACTGCAGATATTTAAGCAACAAAGACAAAGTTTTTAAAGCACTTGATAAATTCTACAAACACATATTAAATACTAAATAGTCTAATTAGAAATGATTGCTATCAGGTTCACAGTGCATGGCTCCCAACTTGGCTTGCTATGCGGTTAAACCATGGTCAGGTAAATTAAGATTAATATTTTGTGTTTTGTATATTACAGATATTTCTCTTGTTTCTAAAATACTGTCTTGCTGTAGGTATTCATTCAGACACATTGGACCAAGCGTGGAAAACCAACCATGGATTTGGTGATGCAGAAGGTACTGGTTTTTTTATCCTTTACTGCCTTTTAGATCTTACTAGTTAAAACTAAGTCATCTTATGTGTCAAATCTCAGATCAAGGTGCAATCACTAAAAACAACTAAATATTGTTCATATTATATGCAGGTTCTCGAGGAAAAGGCCTTAGCTGAAAAGTGGGCTGAACCTCACATGCAGACAATTAAAACTGTAAGATTCATAAAGCTGCTATTTCCAGACCGAATCAGGAGCTTATGTATGGTTTCTTTCTAATCATGTGTGTTCTTTTGATCCTAATCTTTTCACTTTAAGAAATGGGTTCCAGCTATTAAGGATCAATGGGTGGTGGTAACTACACATGCTGAACCACATGTGCAATCACTGAAAGCAAAATCTATTGAAGTTTATGAAGCATCAAAGACTGCAGTAAATCCTCATATTGTCAAAGTTCAAGAAATAGTTGATCCTTACTTCCAGGTATGTGATAATCCATCATTTGGTTCCTACCATGTTTGCATCCACACCCTAATGCCCAGATTTCTTGATCACAGGAAGCAAAGAAGTTCAGTAAGCCATATATTGATCAGGTTGCTACTTTAGCAAAGCCTCATGTTGATAAAGTTTATGTGGTGATGAAGCCATATACAAAGGAGGTAGTTAATGCTTATGGGAGATTTCTGGAATCGGCAACAACATACCATCAACAGGTATCAAGTAACTTCTTTTAGTTATTTGTTTGTTGTCTCTTTATGAACTATTGTGGGAAACACGGCATAATGTGGCGAAGGAGTGGAAACTCTGAGCACAAAGTATCTATTTTTAATATTCATTTGTTTGGTTGAGGTTACCTCTGTGAAGTTTTGAATGAATGGTAATTATAGAAATTGAAATGTAGGATAGAATACCAGATAGTTTATACTGATTTCATTCTTTGTTTTGGTCTGTGCAAGTAACCAATGTGCTGTCGTTTGTTACCCTTTTAAAGTTGTCTTTATCTATTCATGCGAAATAATTGCATTATACCATTTTTGCACTACTAGATAAAACATTTTAAGTGTTCTTTACTGGTAAATGAAGTTTGAACAAATTATTGGCTTTGGTGTTATAGTCTCCCAACTTCTGTGGCATATTATGTTTTGCTGTTCTTCATAAAATGTGGTTCAATTTAAGTTTCTTGTCATTCTTAGAAGTTTATTAATTTTCTTGGAATCTGGATTCTGGTATCTGAATGTAGTATTTTTCAGATTGTGTTGCCTTATTTTTAAAATGGTTCTATGTTTCAAATATATCATAGACTATCGAACTATTGCTTCATGTAATGTTAGGTTCGAGCTTCTGTGCAAGAGACTTTGAAGAAGCATGAGCTGACCAGATCACTTGCAACCAAAGAACTTGAGTGGTTTGTGGTAGGTATTGTGTAGCATACCTTTTCCAATTACTGTCGATTGAAATCAAATTATCTAACCCGTCCTTGGCACAAGCAAAATAACTTGTTTATTTAATATCAGGCATCTGCTCTATTGGCTCTTCCTATTATTATTTTGTTCAGAATATTTTCAGCCACTGTCTGGTCAGTTTTTTAATTACCTATGTAGTTTCATGGTGCATTTTCCGTTCTTATAAGACTGCTGTAGAGTTTGATGAAAATATCATTGTCTTCACCATGTCAAAAACTTAAATTTCTGCAGCAAGAAGGAAAAGAAGCGTGCTCGACATGCTCATACAACCCATAGTCGTCGTAAGGGCAAAAGGGGGCACACAGACAAGTAGGCTGCATGTGTTTATGTTTGGGTCTCTTAATGTCGGAAATATCAGAGGTATGCTTCTACAATTTGCATAAGCCGAAGACTAGAGTAAACGTTGATAGAAGAGATTTGTATTGAAACTGTAAAATTTAAAATTTTGATTTGAAGGAGGCTGTTGGAGTGTTAGGTGTGCCTTGATGAGCATTTCTACTCTGTATAGATCTGCAACTTGGTATGCTAACTAATCTGTTGGTACTGTTTGCAGTCTAGCTGGACGTGTTTTAGAGGCTCTAGGGGGTTATCATGTTGGGTAGGGAGCTGTGGTGTTGCCATTGGAAGTGACAAATCTTCTTACCCCCTCAAGGTCGTTTGTTTTCTTATTATTTTGGGGTTGTGAAAATTTGTAAGAAACAAGTTTTAAGGGTCCCCTATTCACGCTACAAAGTTGAAATCTTGAGGTCCATAGTTGTAGGAGTTGTGTATTTTTATTTTAGTGTGATTTTATTTCATCTTTTTTGTTCTTATGGATTCACAAATGAAACAACTCATCTCTGTTTCAGAACTTTTCATACTAAAGTTGAGATCCATGGAGATGTAGTTTGTGTCAAAGGATTGATGTTTCTTGCTGATTTCTTGTCACTAGAGAATCGAGATATTTGTTAAAAAACAAAAGGCTTTCATTAAATAAAGAGGGAAATGGTTCTAACAAAACCGGCCAGTAGCCCGAGAACAAAACCTAACAAATAAGGCCCAAAGAACACGAGAAATCATATCCCCTGATAAACAAACAAAATGGAAGTGGGCAGTGCAACCGCCACTCAGATCATCGTCGCACTTGCAGCGCCGGAAATTAAAACAGAAAAAGAACATCATTGTCGAAAGAGAATGAAGGGAGCAGCCATTGATCAAACAGTAACGGAAGTCGTTGTCGAGAAAACTCCAGTGGAGAATTTTTCTATGTACGATATCCTGGTGATCAGTTGATCAGCTTTGAAGGCTAAGACGTCAACACAGTTTACCAACGGCGATGGCAAGGACCGTATCCATCGTGGAGCACCATGGTGCTGGTAGATGGAATGGGAAAAAAAAAAAAAAGAAAAAGGACAATGCCAGCGGAAAAAAATAAAGGGAAGGAAAACTAAGAACCCTAGTGATGCCGGGGCTGTCAGAAGATGAGACATCGTAGTGCAAAATTAGACAGGTAAAAACTTTATTTCTCCCCCACTCTTGATTATAATTTTTAAATTTCTAAGGAAAGATCAATATCGGATAATATGATCGATATTCTAACTAAAGATGTATTTATTTATATTTTGGTTTGAATCACACATGTTTTCACACTCACCTTAAATTTTCTTTAGCGTTTTAGTATTCAAATTTATGAATATCTACGATCAATAGATCAAAATATCATATCCACATATAATTGTATAAAGAAATCAGAAACACGTGACATTTATCTCTCTAGGGATGGAAAATGGGAAATCTCCAAAGTTTGAATGATTCTCAAAGAGAATTTGAATGGACAAAGGTGGAAGCTAGAGTTTCGGGTAGAAAATGGCAAAAGGGGCCATTACCTTAAGTGATAGACAAAATATAAAGGAAATGAGAATTAGAGAATAAACAAAAGCAAACCAAATGTAAACAACGTGCATATTTACAAATCCATACACATACGTACATGCACAGCGTCACGTTAAACTTGGCTCTTTGCATTATTATTAAGAACACAGCTATTTGGACATTGGCGTGCCGTTGCTGGATCTCTCCATTCACTCTCTGATTTGATCTTGTCTGATACAATCTCTCTGCATTTGCAAATTCAAGGTCCGGTCAGAGCCAAAGCCATACAGGTACTCTTCCTTCTTCCTTGCTTTCATTCTTTATCACTATTGCTATTGCCAATCTCTCGCCGATCCAAGTTTTATTCTTTTTTCATTATAATTTCTCCTTTTGTTTTTATAATTATTAAAAAGAAATCTCCATTGGAGTTTTGAGTGCAAATATGGATTTTTTTTATATTTGGTCCATTTCTTTTCGTTATTAATATTACTCTTAGCCTTTTTAGTTTTAGGTAGAGTTTGATTTTCAAAAATCTGCTGATAAACAAACAATGCTAGTAGGATTCAATCTATCACATGTATGCTCCTAAAGCCTGGCGTTGATTTGCAATCCTCGGTTATAATGTGTATGCATTCGGTTCTGTGTTTGGTTCGTCTCTTCATACCATCCCTGTAGCTGTATTGTATATTATTGGAAGCATGTTTCACCATTTGAAATTATATTATCTTTATTCAACAATGTTTTTGATGTTTGGAGAATTAACTTTTTAGTCTTTTGAAAATTTAAAAACTTTAAAATTTTCCCCTTCTATTTTTTTTTTTTTAAATTCTCATTAAGTCTCACTGTTTTTGAAAATTTTAAATAGTCCCCGTCAACCTCGGTTGCCAAGATCCGCCCCTACTGACTGTTACCATGAATTTTAAGTATCATTATTTCCTTTGTAAGGCTTGTTACAATGTTTGTACCTTTCGCTTTGATGCTGATTTCATTTCCCATTTTCAGATTATGGTCCAGAGTCCAGTAGCCTGATCAGGATATAGAAGTGGTCTTTCACTCAACAGTGAACCTGTAAGATGGTGAGATAAGGTAGCCGAGTTGTACTTTCAGATACTGAAATGTTGCGTGCATGGCAGCAAAGTGTAAAAGATATGCCTGTCATGTCTGGTTTAAGAAAACAACCGCATCTGAAGAGGCCACTGTGGATTATTATATTGGTAACTTTTGTGATCATATTCTTGATTACTGCCTATGTCTTCCCTCTATCAAGTTCAACAGCCTGCTATATCTTTTCATCTGGAGATTGTTCTTTGTACCACCGGCCATCATTTCGTTCTAGGGAATTAAGTGATGAAGAGACGATATCTCATGTTGTAATTAGGGAGATCCTCAACGCACCTCCTATCCAATCAAAGAATTCAAAAATTGCTTTCCTGTATTTGACTCCAGGGACACTACCTTTTGAGCCACTGTGGGATATGTTCTTTCGTGTAAGACTTTGTTCCTTGGTCATCAATTCCCTTTACTTTTGACTTTGCATTGTTGTGCAACTTTTGTTTTGCTTTTGCAAGTATTGCCATTACTTTTGTTAAATTCTATGTGGTTGCTTAGATGTTTTGTTGTGATCATTGATTCATTGACTGGTATCTGTTTTAAAGAGAGCTATAGATGCTGGTTGAACAGTGGTTCAGGCTTTTTAAATATGCAAGTTGACCCACAATTTCTTTCTTGCCTTCTAAACTTTCCAAAAATGTAAACAACTTAAATGGTATTTTGACCCGAAGTTGTAGTTCGTTGTCACTTTGGTACTTGGAGAAGTTTCTGATTTAGTTTGGTTCTTGAACTTTGCAACTGTGATGCATGTTACACGTGTCCTTTTTTGCGTTTACAAAAAAAAAACCATGTGAAACTCTAGTGAAGTCAATTGTTTTTTACAGAATGACGAGTTAGAGTAATGTGCATCACGGTTGAAAAGTTTAGGGGTCAATCTGAACAAATAAATATTCAGATACTAGTGATAGATACACACTTTACTAGATCGTTTCAGATTAATTAGTTGAAAATGTGATGATGATAAATACCACTTCTTGAGACTGATACAGATACACACTTTACTAGATTCTTTCAGATTAATTAGTTGAGAAACAGTTTGAAATTACAAATTTTTGATGGGAAGATTTGATCTATATGGCCTTCAAGAAAAGGTTGACTGTGTTACAATTGCAACTTCTTATCTTTCTCAAAAGTTGGAATAATTCCTTTCTCTTAGAAATTTCAAATTTTATCCCAAATCACTAAGTTTAACCTTTTGCTACAGGGCCATGATGGCAGGTTCTCTGTTTATGTACATGCTTCCAGAGAAAAACCAATACACAGTAGTGACTATTTTATTGGTCGAGATATTCGCAGTGAAAGTGTAGGTGGACTTGAGCCTTGAAAACGTTCTCAAGAGCAAAGATTGAAAAAGAAACTTTAATGGATGATCATGCACATGCAATTTTGATTTTGATGATGACCCCTTTTGTTCCCCAAGTTTTGATGAATTATACCTTCTTGTTTTCCACCATTAATATCACATGTCTGCATGTAGCGCCTCCTAAGACGTGGCTATTAAATGCAGGTTGCTTGGGGGAAAATTTCCATGGTTGATGCTGAGAGGAGATTGTTGGCACATGCACTTTTAGACCCTGATAACCAGCAGTTTGTGTTGCTGTCAGATAGGTAATGGAGGCATCAGATTTCATGCATAATATTCTTACGGTAGGTATTAATCTAAAAGTCTCTTTTTTTAATCTTCTATAGTTGCGTACCACTGCACAACTTTGACTATGTCTACAACTATCTGATACACACTAATGTGAGCTTTCTTGACTGGTAAGCAGCTCTTCTTTATCATGTAATGTAGCTTTGTGTGAGTGCCTTTATTACTTGTTTTCTGTAAATATTAAGACTTGAGAATACTTAAAAATTATTTTTTTTCCCACTTTTGATCTCTCACTCATCAGTTTTGTTGATCTGGGTCCACATGGAACTGGGAGGTATTCAGAGCGTATGATGCCTGAAATTGAAAGGGCTGCTTTCAGGAAAGGTTCACAGGTTAAATGGTTCAAAGTCTGCAATTCTAATGTATTGTTTCCTTTATCAATATATAGTGGTTTGCTGCATTTTCTTAGTTTATCATGCTGAGTAGATAAATGGTTTGAAGTGTAAGATTTGTGTATTTCTGCAACAAAAATAAATCTTGACACTGCTGGCGTTTCTCATACATTTAGTTGGTTTTGGTTCATATTTGATTCCAGTGGTTCTCCATGAAGCGGCAGCATGCTATAATAGTTATAGCCGACAGCTTGTATTACACAAAATTTAGGCTTTACTGCAAGGTATTCTGCCCCATCATAGTTATACTCTTGTTATAATCATTATTATTATATTATCATCTCAGAATTCTGTCTTTCTATCGGCCTCTGTTCTGTTGCATTGTCATGATAATGAACTAACTTGCTCATATTGTCGGCATGCATCTCATCTCGTTTCAGCCAAATTTTGAAGGACGCAATTGCTATGCAGACGAGCATTACCTGCCAACCTTTTTTAATGTTGGTACACCAGACTGGTTTCTACTGCTTGGATGAATACTCCAATTGCTATTATTATTACAATACAAGAGTAGCAATGTATTTATTTCCCAGACTATCTTGTCTATACTTCAGATGATTGATCCTGGTGGAATTGCCAATCGGTCAGTAACATATGTGGATTGGTCTGAAGGGAAGTGGCATCCCAGATCATTTAGGGCTCAAGATATTACATTCGAGTTCCTCAAGAACCTTGCGGTACGAGTACGATAGTCTATAAATATACTGTCATTCCAACTCAATTGTGGCAACTTAAGTTTATTACTATTATCTGATAGATTTCGTGTGTGTTTTTTTCAGTCCATTGACGACATCATACATTTCACAAGTGATCCGAAGGTAAATAATGCGTGGTCTGATTCTATGTACTATGAATAAAACCATATATTAACAGAGAAGTGTCTGTGTTTCATGGTTTGATGGTTGCAGAGGAGAGTGGTTATTGGACCATGCTTGTGGAATAATGTGAAGCGACCCTGCTATTTGTTTGCCAGAATATTTTATCCTGAAACCCTGAACAGAATGTTGATCAATTTCTCTAATTATACGGCGGTGTAGGCTTCTTCGGCCATGGCTGTGCTGCCCTGATGGATGGGGATGCTAGTAGTCTTTCGCCCGGTTGGAGGGATGAGCTGTCGAGACACCCCCTCCCAGGCTTCTTATTGCTAATTAATTAACACAAACTCCCCTTAGTTTATCTTTAAGATGCAAAATATTGATAGTTACGTGAGAAGAGAGAATCAACTTTAAGAAGATTAGATTAAAAAATGTTTATTTATGGATAAATTACAAAATAAGTGTTTAAATTATATATTTTAAAATAAATATTTAAAATATTTTTTAGTTAAAATAAGTTTTTAAAGTTTATTTTTGATTAAAATATGTGTTTAAAATATTTTTAACCGAAATGAATACATAAAGTTATTTTTTGGGCTTGTTTTCAAGTTGACGGAGACTTGTATTTTGACACTTATCGGTATGAATTAAATGAGCTGTAACAATTTAACGACATAAAGAGTTAAAAATATTCATAAAGAATAACCCTTAAAAAATTCATAAAGAATATAAATAAAAAATATTTGATGTATTGTTTGGATAAATTTTGATAAATTTAAATAAATAGATTTATTTTAGAATTATAAGTTTAATATTGAATTTGCAATTTTAATTGTTTGAATTTAAAATTTATGATTTTAAAGATTCGAAAGTGTAAAAGTTTTGAAACTTGAGTTTTGTTCGTACTGACACTGTGTTAAGAGCGAAGGGTCAGGATCATCGAGTAAAGAAACGATTGAGTTGATCTCAGTCGTCCGTTCAAATTCCCGAATTAAGTAGAGCGCGGGAACAAAAGAATATGTCTACCGTTATTCATCAGCAAGACACCGGCCAACGCCAAGCCAGAAGCCACAACAAAAGAAGATAGCGAAAGAGAGAACTGGAAATGGCGCCCAGGGCCGGGAAGCGAAAGGCGATGGAGGGAGACGAGGAACAACCCAAGCCTCAAGTTAAAGAGTCGGTGAAAAGAGTGACTAGGAGCATGACGAAGCAGCCGGACGGCAAGTCTCAGACCAAAAAGGAGAAACCAAGAGCAAAGGCTAAGTCCAAGTCCAAGGCGAAACCGAGTCCCAAGGGACAGAAAGAATCCGGGGAGAAGGATGCTGCCAAAGCCGAAGCTTCGCCTGAGAAGTTGACCGCTGCAGACGATGGGTCCCGCAACAAGACTGTAGTAGTCGAACACTGGTCAGTTTCTCTTTCCTTTTTGGTTGCTTGTTTGTTTTTGTCCTTTTCTTATTGCTTTTTAATGTAAACTACGGACTAGCTGTGGTTAAATAGTCTTTTAATTATTTAAACAATACTGACAAGATTAGAATTTCAGAGGTTTCTGTTTTTGGAGAAGAGAAATGAACACGACGAGAGGAGTTGACGTTGTAATGTTGCAAACAATTTTATTGTTATGATTCCCATCTTAGATTTCTCTAGGTTTATGGGTTTAATGTTAAATCATCGTTGGTAGTAACTCGTAAGGCTCTTCTGTGGAGTCGCACTCCACGAGCTTTGTCTTCCTTCCAACGACTAGCTTCCTTTTCTTGTTCCGGCCCGACAACGAGTGGAAGGACTTCAGCCTGGGATGTGGTTCAACCCATGGGCTGAGTCCACCCCCACCCCCAATGTGATGTAACTTGTAAAAGTTGGTCTGAACTTTTAAATCTTATATGATTCGTTTTCTCTCTAGCAAGCAATGCAATTCATTCAAGACCAGGGCTTTTCAAGTCAGAGATGGTTTGCAGAAAGGGGTCCCTGGCGTCAATGTGTTGCTCAACCCTGAAAAGGTTAAAGATTACATTCTCATCAATTACTCTTTTAAGTCTACTCAATAATCTGGTTTGTAGTGAACGCATAATTATATTTCCTAAAAGATCTTTTAATTATCTGTTGTTTACAGACATTCAAGTTGTGTTAGGACATTAAATTGTTGGTTCTTTGGCTGTCTGACAATTGGTTTTCTTAATAAAATATGAACTCAATTTTGTTTAATTCCCTTCAAATTCATGATAAAAGACCCTTTGTTTTTGCAGTTTGTTGAAATCATATTCATACACGTATGGTTTGGTCATTATATATATACGTGCCATTGATTTCTATTCTGGGTATAATTATAAAGATCCTTTTAGATTTTCTTTTCCTTAAACGTTTTCTTCTTCTGTTGAATGTCTGTTTCATGGTTGCCAACAGCCAAGAAGAGGTTGCTTTGAAATACGAGCAGAAGGTGGCGAGACATTCCTAAGTCTGCTGGTAAAACTTTTTCTTACAATATCTATGAGCAGCTAATTTGATACTCTCCAACTGATAGTATGAAGTTATGAACTTGTTTTGCAGGACCTGAAGAGACCCTTTAAACCGATGAAGGAGCTAGACATGGAGAAGGTGATCTCGGATATCATCCAGAAGATTAAATGAAGAGACAACTCGGTGTATGAAGTGGGAGCCCGTTGTGATTGTTCTGTGTATTTTCATCTTAATTTTGTTGACCATTCATGCAATGCTGTCAAGCCAAACCTCATCTCAGACAACATAGTTACAGCGACAGCAACAGGCTGTGCTTGTGTTAAATGTGTTGTATCTAAGAATTTCAAGTTTAGTGCTTGCTATGCTTCTGGTATTCGATTTATCGGCCGGTTTTTTTTATTGATATCCGATTCATTTACTAATTAATTTAGCTGTAAGTGACATAAAAGTATTAAAGAGAAAGTATGAACGGTATACTATATTATAATCTTAAAATTATTAAATAATAATAAATAAATGTTAAATGTATAATCTTAACTCTAAATGCACGTTTAGAATGTAAATCTCCAAATTTTTACTGGTTATACTAAACGAGACCCAAGTTACGGTTGATAATAAAAACAGGATTTGAGGCATTAAAAGATAGTTTATAATGGGCTTGGGCCTATCCTTCCCGGTTACTTTAGTTACATTTTACTGTTGGCATATACCCATAATTTTTATTAAGGATAAAGCTTCGCATATAAATTTCATATTTTAAAATAATATTTTCTATTTATGGATTTTGTACTCCTCATGTCTAGGACCAGTGTTGTCACTTCGAGGCTTGTCTTTCGATTCTTCTCACATAAAAATTTGTAAAATATCGTTTATATCACTATCGAAATATAGAATGATAAAATATATTTCGATTAAAATATAAACGATATTAATATATTATTTATAATTTAATGACTTAGAAATATAAAATATTTTTAAGGGTAGTTTTGGAAAAAAGGGAAGAATCTACATAAAAAATATTTTTAATTATTAATGAATTGTTTTTCTAAAAATAAGTATTATTATTCTAAAAAATATTTTTAAAGGAGTCACTGAATTATTTTATTTAAAAATGTTATATGAAAATTAAAGATAAATAATTAACTATACCCTAATAATATTATTTATTAATTTAATAAAGATTAATGGTTTAGGAAATTCTCACGAACTATTGTCAGTTGACAAAGTATATATATATATATATATTAAATTGTGATATAATCTTACGATAATATTTTTTTATATCTTTTAATTTCAGATACACGTTATAAATAAACGGTTCGAATCTGAATCTTTTAAATAATAATCAATACTAATATTCTCTTTTGCTTTGCAAACTGTATGCAACTATTTCATTACCTAATAAGGTTCGTGTTGGAAATTATAATTCTCGATGGATTATGGAATCACTAAATAAATTTACTTATCCCAAGCCTCTGGCTAGGCTCATCTATTTATTTAGCTTTGGCTTTAGCTTTTGTATTATTCCTTTGATAATTTAATTTTATATTTTTATATTACTATTACAGCTAATTATACCCTTGACTTTTATGATTATATAAATATCTTGATGACCTAATCTTGCTTTATATATTGATAAACTTAGTTTATTAGCGGGTATATATGCCCTTAACCCCTAATTCTTGTAGCTTACGCGAGTTCGGTAGGAATGGAGGGATTCCCAAGCTTAATTGTATACTTTTTACTACAATTATGTTAGTATCGTAATGACATTTTAAGTGATTCGAATTTATATATTAGTCGAATTAAATATTTTTTTCTCTTAAGTTCTAGATGTAAATATTTAATAGTCCATTAGTTATTTTTGAAGTTAAATAAATTAAAGGTTAGTTTAGTATTATTTTTGGAAAGCGGTGAGAAAATGATTTTTAAAAACGATTTTAATATGTATTTTTTAATTTTTTGGTTTAAAATACGAGGGTTTGATATTAATATCAAAGGGTGATTTTAAGTAAAAAAAGTTACAAACTAGAAATTTCGACTTTTGAAAAGTTTTTTTTCTAAACCAAACTGAAAAACACTTTTGACCTGAAAAGCTATACGTTCTACATTAATTTTGGTTCTCAAATCACTTTCGACCCCTAAAGAACTTTCTAAAAACATTAAAGAACAAAACCTAACTTTTACTAGTAGTGATAGATCTATGTGTTAGGTTGAGTGGGGCCTATGACTATTCTAAACTTTTTAAAGTTTACACGTTTAGTTTTATTTTTTTTATTTTCACGAATTAGTCATTCTTTAAAAATTTATATAAATTATGCTCGTACTATTTTTTTAAAATTATGATTTGGGTTCATCTTTAAAAATATTTTAACTTGTATTTACCTTTGTCTTTGGGAATATTTAGGATACACAGACACATGCCTAGGGAATGATCAGGTTTGTTTCATTTAGGACAGGGTGCCATTTGGTAACCCGAAAGAGGAACACACAGAAACAAAGGTTGGGGAAGAAAGGAAGTAAGGACCACCTTAGAGCAACATGTATATCCAACTCAATAGATATATTTTACAAATAAATTAACAATTAGAGATGGATCGAGAAACGTCAAAAATAATCGTACTTTAAAAAATTTTAAAATCATATATAATCAGACTAAATAAAAAAAAAATTACACTTTAAATATAAACTATTATGCTTACTCATGTTAACAATACGAAATAAATACAACGAAGTTTTTTTGTATCTCTTTATATGTCATATTAATAATTTAAAAAAATATTTTAAAATCTATGTTAATTAATGAATCTGAAAGATTTTGACAACTCGGTTCATATACCAGCTCTCTTTAGTTCCTGCCTAGTTGGCTTGCCTCACTCTGAGTGAGTCAGTGAGGACCATCCTATCTATTGACTTATATATAGTCCATGTGATTGTCATGTGGGTTTTCCTGCATTTTTATTTTTTAACAACTAAATATATACCCTCAGCCATTAGGTTTAAATATGTTAAAAATAAAATAAGTTTTTTATAGATTTTTTATATCAAGGACATCTAATTTATTAACTGATTAATTTATAAAATATTACATAGACTGACGAATGGTTAGGGATGGGTACGGATCGGGTCGGATTTTCGGCCCACCTGCACCTGACTCGACCCGTTTTTAGGATGAAAAAATTCGATCCGACCCGATTCTTAAGCTTAAAAATCTGATCCGACTCAACCCGACCCGAATCATTAAAAAATTAAAATTTTAGGGACTAAACTGTAAAAAAAATTTTAGAGATCTAATTATAAAAATATTTAGTTTTAGTGACCTAATTATAAAAAATTAATTTTAGTGATCTAATTGTATAAAATATATATAAAGAGGGGTTATTATTACAAATATCCCTAAAATATATATAGAAAAATTACACTATTAATCTCAGGTTAGATCAAATTGGATTTTTCCATCCTAAACCCAAACCCAAATTTTTTACTAAAAATCTGACCCGATCGGATCGGGTCGAATCAAAACCCGTCAGGTTCGGGTTCCGTCTCCATAGGATGGTTGTCTCAATTTAATGTGTTCTATTACACAGAAAATTTACATAATTAAACAATTAATTTTAATTCGTTTTAATTATATCCCTCACATGATTTTATGATTAATTATATTTACCCATGATTTTGATATACACACTCTCTGCATAAGACTGAATAATAAAGGAATAAACCATACAAGTGTGGAAATGCAATAGTAATGAAAAGACTAAAACCGGCTTTTAAGGTTTCCAACACTTGATAGCCAATGATGAGAAAACAAACAAAGAATAAAAATTCATTGGGAAAGCTGTCTCTCTTCACGTGAATATCTCGTGATGCATGAAAATTGGCTGCACCAGCTTTGCGGCCGCAGAAACAGGCTGGCCTCTTCTTTTATAAACACGTGTTTTTAATTTGTTAACTAATTAATTTAGAGGGAATATTTTTTATTAATTCAATTACACTATTTATGACGTTAAAGGATTTAATAGTTTAATTTACTTAATTAATTGTTGACATGCTTACTTTTTTAACTGTTTTTTTTTTCACAATTTTTATATTTAAAATAAATTTATACATTATCAATAATTATAAAATATTTTAGATATATAATAACTATATTCATTATTAATAAGTAAATCTTTTATATATAAGTTGTATAAAACTACACAAGCATGCATATTTATATTACAGAATTTAAGTTCCAAAATTTTAATCTTAATCTAAAAAAATTAAATCTTAAACTTTATATCCTAAATTTTAAACAGTAATCTTAAATTATAGCACTATAACTTAGATTTATAAACTTTAAACCTTAAACTAAAACTCTAATCTCTAAAACTAAAAAATACGTATAAACTAAAATTTACACGATTTGTGTATCAAAATTATATTATTTTAGGGTTATATTTTGATACACAAGCTACAGGGACAGAGCCACATTATAGTTGGGTGGGGCAATCGCCCACCTACCCCGAAGAAATTTTTTCTACTTTTGTCCCCTTATTTAAATTCTTTTAAAAATGTTTTTTTTTTATGAATTTGCCCCCTTCTTCTAAACATTTATGTTTTGCCCCCTCAACCCCAAATCATGACTCCGTCCCTGATAAACTATGCAAAAATATTATATTATTCTTCCTTAAATTTCCAAATCTAAATTCTTAAACCTAAGATGCTAAAAACTAAACCTTAAATCGTAAATATTAAACCCTAAAATATAACCTTAAATCCTATATTATAAACCCTACGAACTGAACTCTTATTTTTTAAATTTTAAGTCTAAATTTAAAATCTTAAATTTAACAAATTTATTTATACAAACCTATAAATCAAAAAAAAATTCCCATAAATTTACTACTCAATAAAAAGGAGATTCTTCGGGCAAACACAAATTTATATACATTCCCCACGGATGGATGGTCTGTGTACCCTAAATCACATCCTCAAGGCATCTGTGCACCCTCAGTCATCTTTAAACCCATGGGGACGGGGTCCCACAACCTCTAGATTCTCTTTCCAAACCCAAACATTATTCTATCAATATCATCACAACTTAGTTATTTAGTTTAGGGGCCTCCTGCTTTTATGTGTCCCATCAGCGCACGTATATATATTAACCCCAATCCTTCCCTTCCCTCACCACCAACATTCATAACATACTCTCAGGAAACACCTTTTTGCCTTTTGATTTTCAAACATCAACATATACATAGAAAGGAAAGAAGAAGAAGAAATGTCTGGGTTTTGGGTGTTTAACAATGGTGTGTATCGGCTTGAAAGTAGTCCCCGGAGACGGGTTCTCGAGCACTTGCCGTCGGGTGAAATCGTGTCGTCGTACTCGTCCTTGGATCGCATTTTGAGAGGCTTAGGGTGGGAGAGGTACTACGGGGGTGACCCTGACCTCTACCAGTTCCACAAACACTCTTCCATTGATCTCATCTCACTCCCTAAAGATTTCTCCAAGTTCGGGTCCGTTCACATGTATGACATCGTCGTTAAGAATCCCAACGTCTTCCACGTTCGTGACATGTGACTATGTTTATCACGCTGTCATCGTGAGAGCTCTCTATATGTATATATATGTATCATGCATTACCTGTTATCATCATCATGCTACTCGTTCGTCTATTAGGGCATTTTTATGGCTAGTATAATACTGTGTGTTTAGGGTTTCAGTAACTTGCTTGCCACGGTGGTTACATGAAGCTGCCAAGGCAAATTGAAAAAAGAATAAAGTGGACTAGTGTTTGTTTCATGCATTTATGTACTGCATAATATTTGATACTACGTCTCTTAGTATATATAATAATGATCAGGGTTGCAGTTGTGGAGATTTTACCATTATTTTTTCTGTCATGTCAGCCTGCAACGACAAGACAAGCTAAAAAGGTTCGAACCCAATGATTCTGAACTGATGATTTGTCTGTCAGAATTTACATTTTAAACATTTTTAATTATGGTTTTAATCATCGATCAGATGGTCTACATTTATCACAGTTGTGTTTGTGGTTACGGGGGCAGTAGTAAACGATCGTTTATAAATTATAATAATTTAAATAGTTTTTTATTTAATTTTTAACAGATGTCTGCTCAGTTAATGTTCAAATCAGCATTTTAAAACAGTCAAAATTTTAAATTTTTGGTCAATGATCTTTTATCGTTGACAAACGTTTGGCACTGTAACTCTAAAAAGGAGTCTAAGTGTAAAATTACAAAATCTAAAAGATGAATCTACAATCTTATATGTGCACACATTTATAAAATTCTATTAAAAATTTAGTGTAAAATTACAAAAAAAAATTAAAAAATGTGATATTATATCATTAATAAAAATTATTTAAAATATTAAAAAATTGTACTGAAAAATTACCTATACTACTAATCCTAGAAAAATATTGGTGGCGGGGCCGGATGGGCCAAGCCTAGGTTCTTGGAGGGTATGCCATATGGTGCATCACGTGATGCAAATCGGTACCCTTGGTCCAAAGCTACCCATCGCTGCTACTGCTCCCCTAGGACGCGTCATTTCAACAAAGTGTCTGTCTCAGCCTCAGATGTGACTGACTGCACGTGAGTGGGACAGATTTCTTGCTCTTTATTTCAATTCAAAGGACAATGAAAAATTTTGCATGATATTGTAGGCAATAGCCATGCATAGATCATGTTAATTTAGTACTTATTCCTCTACCATGACTTTCGAATCCCAAATTTGATTAAATTTAAAATATAGTTGAATTAAATTTTTAAATAAATATAATATTTTTTATAATTGTTGGTATTTAATTTTATCAACGGATTAATTTAAAATAGATTAGAGATGATTCTACTATTGCAATAATCACATTCACAACATCAAAATTCGAATTAAATTTGAAATCAATCAACAATGAAACTTAAACCATTTCCCACCCATGCTGTCTCATCATTTTGTGGAACTCGCAACTTTTGCCTTTAGCTAACACACCCAATTCCTCTGAAACAGCCCATTCAACATAGCAATGAAATTCAGCTCAATCAAAACAAATCCATGGCAGGTAAATATATAACTAACAATTATTTTAATTGTATATTTGAATATTGATTGCATACACACAACACAGGATACTCATTCAACGATGGCCAACTCTACCTTCGATCATTTTCTTGGGTATAATGCACGATAAATATATGATTGTGTTCAGGATTCATAACTCTCCTCCCGTTTCCGTTTCCGAGGCCGAAATATGAGTTCTCTCCCAATGATATCGTTTCTAATTATTATACAACAGAAGTCCTTCAACTCTAACAGCATAGTGAAAATTAGTACTACCTAAATATCATAAAAAGGTGACCAATATTAAATCAACGTCAAGTTTCAACAGTATCACATTCCAAACCTAGATTGAACGTAGCATCCCATCCACTCCTAGACACAATATAAACATACACATCCATATATGCTGTATCAAAAAATACAAGGACGCAGGTGACATACAGTCTTTAAAGACCCAAAAACCCAATTCCATGCCGTGCCCTTGCTAAAACTAGGCTCACAAACTTAGCAACCTTCTACTGCCTTGTAGTGATAGTCGTCAATGGAAGAGTACACCAAACCTTCCCTTTCAAGAAACTCGATAGCATCCCTATCAGATATAGAAAGGAACATAAATAAACTGAATCACATAAATAAATAACAAGACTATAACTACCCCCCCCCAAAAAAAAAAAAAAAAAAAAAAAAGCAAATTGACAAAAGGTACTTGATCTTCTCTATGGGAGCTTTCAACTGTTGTGAAAGTTCATTTAGATGCACCCCCATTTCTCGATCACTGCAAATAACAACCAGTCAAATCAATTAAGAAAAAAAAAAGATCCTCATCAAGAATAAAGCATTAAGCACAAGTATTTTATACAGACAACACATGCGCATGCCTATTATTTTTAACCTATAAGAGGTTTTCAAAATCAAAATAATTTTAATCCCATCTTCCTCCCAAGGGGAAAGCACAATTTTAGTTCACTTACATATTTGCTGGTTGCTGCAGATAATTCAGGACCAATTTATCAAAATTCTTGAATCCATCAGTAGTATATTGGACAGATGCCTGGAAAAAAGATATTTATGGAAAACATAAAACAATGAAGATCTCAAAAATATAACAATGAGCTATCAGATTTTAATTTCATACATTATTCATCGATGGTGGCTGCTGGTATACATTTGATGCACCTCGCATAGGAGTGCTCAATGACGAATCTGTCATCTGTGGCTGGGCCATAGCACCACCCTCTACCTACAATTACCCAAGGAAAACACCAAACAAAAGCAATACCCATCTCAGGAGAATGAATCACATGTATAAACAATTATCAATATGAAACATTATCAGTTTAGATATAAAGTACCTGTCCTTTGGAATTCTGCAGATGGCAATATATGCACTCAATAAAGTGGCAAGTAACTTCATCAAAATTTACCACAGGCCTGAGAATTACAAGAAATTATGAAACAAATGCTTACACATTTGCCAAAGTGAAGGCATGATGTTAAATAAATTAAAAAATTAAAATGGCACCGCACATCAAAAGAAGCTCAATGGTGTCTAATGGTACCATAAATTCACACTAAAATGCAACTTAGGTGAACATTGATAGGTTATCAGACAGTAGGCCCTTTGGGCATCAATTTCTCGTTGCAATGCCAAACCAGAGCAGGCAAAAACGAAACACCAACTACAAAGCAATAAAATCTGCTGATAAGCATAAAACACGTTCATCCTTGTTTCGACTCTCTTGCTTGCTTCATTGGAATTTGGATAAATCTAACTTAACAAAAACATATACACAAATCTATAGAAACAATGCAAAGTACTATGGACCAGAGGGTATCAGAATCATTACTATGATCAGATTATATACAGAGATAATACTATCAGCAAACTGGAGAGACAAGAAAAATTTAAACTGCACCTCACAGAGAAGACATTTAATTGTGTTTTTCCTTGAAAGCTTTGCAAGTGTCCAATGACACAAACATAAGTTCCTTCCCTACTGTACAATGGAAGTAAAGAGTTTAGTAAGATAATATTTGATGTAAAAACACCTAATCACATTTCAAAAGACAATAAATTGCAGCCAATCAAATTAAATAATGCAATAGAGAACTTACTCTAACACATCCATTTCTCTTGTGTCAACACTTTCAGTTACCCTGATTGAAACAAATATTCATTTAAAGGGGATGGATTAAGATTTCATGTCAAAATTGCTTCTCTAATTTCAACATTGATTTTAACTGTATTAAGTAAACAAAACCCCTAATTAATGAAAGACCTTAAATTGTCTTGATTCAGATGGAAATTGGTGCATTACCATCTTCTACATTCAACTCGGCCAGTTCCATCATCAAGGTCGAAACGAACATCTGAGGACCTTACAATTTTGTTAAACATCATCCCGATCACCTTAACCTGAAACAGCGAAGCGTCCCCCCCCCCCCCACCAACCCCAAATGAAAGAAAATTAAATAACCCAATAATTGTGTGCCATGATTGAAATATATTCAAAACTAAGCTACACGGAATCGGAACTATATGATCATGGCTTGAAAATTAGGACTCATTTCATACAATACAAACAAATAGAATGGAATTGTCAAAGGATCTGGAAATTAGTACATTGTTAACATGAACACCGTCGATTATGAAATTGGGCTTCTCATCACCAGATCGAGAAGCTTCACTTATCTGCTTCACCGTTACTGGTAACAACCCCTGCGTATCACGGTTCTGCTAATCCCAAACAAAATTAAGATGAAAAATAGATAGACTACAAAAAGTTACAAATTTTGGAAACAAGAGTTTAGTTATTTCGTGGGTATAGAGAGGAAAGGGAGATGACCGATACTTAACTTGAGATGGTGTTGAATTAGCGAACTGAGAAGCCTGAGAGGGCATAAATCCACCGCCGGAGAAGGCGGAGGCTGCGTCGAACTGGCTGATTGAGAACATTTGGAACTCTAGAGATAGAGAGTGTTGAAATTGAAAACGAAATTACAATTAATAATACACAGAAATTGCACCGTAAACGATTGAAAGAGAAAGATCCACCTGCTTCTAATTTCCCGCCAATCAGTTTGCCTTTCCCGCCTGCTTCGTGGCCGTGAAAATTGCAACAAATGGAATGCGATCTCCGCACGTTATCGTCTCTTTGTTTTTAATAATTTTAACTTTTTAAAATTTCTCAATATCATTTTATTTTGTTTTAATTTCTTTATTTAAATTTGTATTAATTAAATTTTTAAGATTTTTTTTATATAATTTATGCTTTTATTATCCAAAGAGACCAGAAAAACTACTACAATATAATTCCAAACTAAATTGACCCGATCACTATACAATAAATCAGTATATCCCAATTCCCTTAAGTTGTAAATTAATGGAATTAATTGAATTTAAACTCGTATCATTAATTTTAATTTGCAGAGCATCCTTAGACCTTAATAGCACCATCCTACACATTTCACACCCGTCCTTAAATTTACTATTACGCTACTCCCGAGTGAAATAAATATTTGGTGCGATCTTCAATAGGATGGTAATTTAATCTGAATCCGATCTGAATTCAATTTTATTTGAAGAAAATTTTTTAATTCAAATTCGATTTAAAAAAATTGAATTCGAATTCGAAAAAAAATCTGAATCCTAATGGGAGATGGATTATACAAGGATCTGATCCGAATATAATTCGAATCCGATTTATATCTTAGTCCAATCCAAATCCGAACTCAAATCCAATCCATATTTTATTCTATAATAAATTATTTAAAATTTATAATAAAATTTATAAAAAAAAAATTAGATATAGATATTTTTTTATTTTATTTAGATCAAACTTAGATATAATACAATTAGATATAGATTAATCTAAGAATCCGATTATTAATTAAATTAGATTTAAACTTTGTAAGACCAGCAGGATTTACCACTCATAGTCGATAATAAAGACGATACCAGAAAATTTTATTTGTTGATAATTTAAAATTTGTATGTCAATTGTACGAAGTAAAATCTTTATGCAGATTTTCCAAACTAAACATCATCCACCGCTTTTCAGCAAATACAAAAGCTGTATTTGTAATTCGAGTCCTTCAACTAATTAGTAACTAATATGGGACATTCTTGGGCAAGTTCAAAATGACATTATTCTTCAACCCAATTTTTGTACGCATTGCCTCCGCACCCTTTCTAGTCATTGCTTTCATCACCTTCATTCTCACTATTTGCTCTCTTGACTGCACGGTGGCTATACCCATACTCCGGTACCTGAAAATCAATGCACAATCCAGCCTTTAATATATACATTTGATTACAGTAGTTTGATGGTTGTTGCAATTGCAGTTCCCATCATAGATGGATGATCTAGACTAAAGAAGTAAAACAGACCTGGAAGCCAGGGCGGCGGTAATGGCCATGTTATTTGCAGGTGATGGACGAGGCTTCTGGCGATAGTAACGCAAGTATTCTCGGGAACCAAGAGTTTTACTAGTTATTCCCTCACCAGATCTTTTGGTTATAACGAGTTCCGAGCCACCAACAAGTTCTACAGAGTTGCCCATGTCACCAGCGGCAACCAACTGCTTCCCACTCTCATCCACATAGCTGTTTCCAAAGAAACAAAATAGTAAGTAATAACAAAATTATATTGAAAAAGGAAAAGATAAAAATGAGATGCACACCTGCTGCTATAATCATAGAATTCTTCCAACTCTGCCTCCTCATCTTCATCACCATCGCCATAATGCACCTTGCAATGACCTTTGGCTGCCATATGTTTCCTAACAGCTTCTAAGCTAGTGAAAGGATGGCACCTTTCATTACAATACAGACACATAAAATCCCTCATAACCTAAAACACAGCCACGAACAGACCAAAATAAAAACATATAAATATAACACATTTAGTGAAAACCAGAAATCACATACAATTTGATACCTTAAGGCCAAGGTAGGTGAGCAAGCCTTCTGGGTCCTTCAAATACTCCACATCAGGAATGAAGAAACCATGTAACTTATGCATATGAACCATGCAACTCTCAATCGTATTGTGCTCAAGGTCACACATAAAACAACAGCACGGATCTAGCTCCTCCTCCTCGTCTTCCTCCTCTTCTTCCATCTGATCACCATTTCCTTCCTCAGTGACATTCAAATGTTTTAAAGAATTTGCAGCTTGACCAACCAATTCTTCTTCTGGATCAACTTCCTCCCACTCGTCTTCGCTTTCCTCATCATCTTTATCCCTCGGTTGGGGAGGTTTGTTTACAGCACGACGAGTAAGCGGCTTGACAATTGCCTTCTCCTCTTGCGGTTGGTTGGTTCCTTGAGAAGCTTGCATGATATGGGCTCGTGACTTGAGATGCTGGGAGTAAGACTTGGAACTTCGATAGTCCTTACCACAAACACCACAACTGTAAAGCATTGGGGTTTCATTCTGCTTTTGTTTCTCTTGAGCAAGAGCCAACTGTCTTGCCAGAAACAGAGCTTCCGTCACTCCAGGAACCCCAGCTATCTGATTTAATTAAAATTCACCATTAAAACGATGCAACTGATAACATCACTGATCAGGCCATGTATATGATTAAGAAGCATGGAATAATTTTTCACTTACGCATAAATAACAGAGATTAAACAAACTAATAAGGGGAAAGTTCAAAAAATCGAAGATTTTCGTAAATATCCTAACAAATTAAAAGGAAAAAGTAATCAGAAATAGCTTAGAAAAATGACCTTGCGCTTGAGATTGTACCGATGCCATTCAGACTTGTAATGGAGCTTCTGATCTGCGTCGTCGAGGAATTCTTTGTTACACGCGTTGCAAGTTAGAACCGACATTTCCTCTCTGATTTTGTTCAACAGTAATTACCCAAAAAAATTTAGGGTTTTGAGAGGTGAAGGGTATTTATATTGCTAGTTGTTACATGAGGAGTCAGGAGTCTCCTCTCCTAGTCGGTGACGTTTGAAGGTGACGGTGTGGTTGAGGCGGCTCAGGTCATGACGAATGAGATGAGATAAAAATAAACTGCTGTGACTTGAGTCCAACGTAATGGTCTGGGCTTGTGCTGTTGGGTTTAGTTCCAGTGGTTGAATGGGTTTCAGCCTTAACATTGCAATAAACATAATTAGGGAAGAGTATTTGTCGATTTTAACCGACAAAATTGATCATCAATTAAGATTATGTTTTTGGGTGCGGCAACAAACGATTACATAGGTTTTAAATATTTTCCGTTAGAATTAAAAATTTTTGGCATCAACACTCTAGCTCAAACGATTAACGAAACGGTTGTTGTTCTTAAAGATTATGGGTTTGAGTATCAACGATGTCGACAAACTGATTAAACGATTAATATTAAATGGTGGAGATTATATTCTTAGAATAGATACTATTGTCATCACTATTAGCTTGTTTAAAAAAAATATGCGAGCAAACAGGGACTGAGCCATATCGCCCCCCACTTATTTGACAAACCTTATTTTTGAAGGTCACGAGTTTGAATATCAGTAATACTAGCATAATGATTTAACGATCAAGTGTCTGATTATAAGTATACTTTAAAACATATATTACTGTAGTCACTGTAATGTAACTGAATAAAAAAAATAAGAATATACTAAAAACAATTTTGTTTAGAGAAAATTAATTATAGATTATAATTATTTTAGTCAAAAATTGATTCATTCTTTCGTACACAATTTGTTTTTTATTTTTACATTGAAGAATTAAATATTAATTGGTGTAATGAGATAAAATAAATTTTATATATCAGTTTTTTAAATCTTTTATTTGTACAAAAATAAAAATTGAGTTTATTTTAAATTAAATTATTTTTTTAAATATTTATATTTTATCTGAATCTTTGACTTTAATTTTTATAAATATTAAAATTTTTAAATAATATTCGGTATTCCTAATATCTAGATCATTTGATAGATCTAATTACGAATAGCGATATTTATTAAAATATACAAGTAATAAAAACTCTGCTTTTATACTTCACATATAAACCATCCAATTGCATTTCCTGTCCCGCCGAAAATGGCCGAAAATATAATAAAACTTGAAAATGATGGCCAATTGAATTTGGAAATGACGGTTATTAACAACTCTGGGAAAAAAACATCCAAGAAAACGGATGAAATCAAAGAAATCAGCGTGACCTGAGCCTGACGGACCCCTTTCTAACGAACCAGCTTTGCTTTCATCCTCCAATATGGCCTCCATTTCTGGAGCTTCCCCGCGCCGAGAACCCGAATCAAGAGCCATGTCACCCGAGACGCCTTACAACCGCCTCGGGATTCTCAATTCAGCTCTGCATAACCCTAATTGGATCTCTAGGAACATTCTCCCTCCCACTCGCGCCATTGTTACTAGTGCAGGCCGGATGCTTGCCTCTGTTCTTGGCTTTGACTCCTCCTCGTCCTCTTCTTCATCTTCGGAATGCAGCTCCTGTCCAGGTTCCATCTACCCTTTTCACATTTATATTTTCGGAATGCGTTTTTTTCCCACTAGTTTCCTCTCAATTTAGTTTAATGATATCTGCGGTGGTGCTAATAGCTTTTTTATTCTTGTTTTTTTCTTTCGTCTCTGCAATCAAAGTATGCGCGTTTTTTGTTAGCTGTTCCATTCCACACAAAATAGGAGCATGGCATGGCATGTATGCAGACAGTAACGTTAGTTTTAGTTTTGATTGTGTTATGCTTTCCTTATTAGAAGCCAACCGCTTCATGGCTGCGTATTTTTTGGATGCTACGTACAATAATTTTATTCTTGCGGCTATCTTCATCTTTCTCATCCTTTTTCAAAATGGTCCTAACATTTAAAATGATAATTATGCATATTTCTTTTTATAGAAAGAGGCTAATAGAATAACATTGGAGGAGATAAACAATCCTTGTTGTTACGGTTTTTATGCTTCTGAAAAAGCTCTGTTCCCTCATGTAATGCATTCTGTTTGCTCATTTATATATTTTTTGGTGCAGATTACAGTCATGACAACGACGATGACCAGGAAGTTTCTTCTCAAGGAGTTCATGCAATTGAAGATGTAAGTGTGCCACCCTTTATCCTTTATGTCATGCTTCAAAAGAAACTTTGATATCTCTCTTAAAACTTTATGCGGTGGTACTGGTAAATTTGATGCTAATTTCATAATATTATTTTTTTTTTAATTTTGCTTACTTGCCATGATGGTAGCATGTAGACATTCTCGACACAATTGATGATAGTAATTATCTTAGAGGATGCCTTACTTATTCCTTTGAGGGGCATCAGAGAGAGCCCCAATCTTTTGCAGGAAAGCACAAAGCCAAACATCTAATAGAGCAGCTTCTCAAGCACGAGTCTTTCTCAAGGTAAGAACTTGGTTTTCTTATTTAGACTTTTTGTTTGCTTTAATTCTTTTGGTCTTGCTCCATAAGGTGTTCTGCTCATAAATTATGTGATTGACACCTAGTAATGCATGTACATTATCACATGTTTGGTGTTTAAATTCTTGGGCAAACTTCACATGGCATTTTTATTGATTTAACTAATTATATCTCATTTTGAAGTCCCATAAGCATAGTTTTAAGTCATAAATGGATGCTATTTTGACCAGGCAAGAGTATGAAAAACTAACAGATATTATCAAGTCGAGAGTTGTGGATTCTCCTTCAATCTGTGGCATGGGGCTTAGGACACTAGACGAAACACCTGAGAGAACAGGTGGAAATAGTACCACTTTCATAAACTTGCGAGACTCCTGATTTCAAGAATGAATTTCTCAGCACTCATAATTAACCGATTACATTGCTTGTTTTTCATATGTTGAAATTCATGATTTTCACAACAAAGCTGTTTTAAAGACGGCAACAAAGTTGTTGGAGGCTCCCCGGGGGACATCTGGACTGAATTCTGTCACGCAGAAACATGTTTGTAACCCTTTTTTATTATATTACACCGTGATACTTCTTGTTTCATCAATGATGCTAGGGATTACTAGCTTCTTAAGTAAGGCTGTTGATACTGATTAATCCCGTTTGCCTTATATAACCTAATAACTTACACTGAATGTTCTTTTCCTTTTCTTACTCTCATTGATTATGTGTCATTCCTTTCTGTTTTGAAGAGTTTCTGCTGCCTCTCACTACTTACAAATTTTAATCTGATATGTTTAACCTGTTTCTTGCCTCAGATAGTTTTACGTTGAATGTTCTTTTTATTCTTGTACTCCTCACCTTGCTTCTGTGCCATGTCGTTCTGCTTCTTAAGTTGATGCCTTTTCATGTGTTCTTTGCTTCCCTCTCTTCATACATGCATGCCTCTATGATGTTTGTGGTTCCTGTACCATAAATTTACCTGTTTTCATTTGTTATAAAATACCCCTATATACATATAGATGATATATATATCATAGGTCATGCTTCTTGTGCTTGAATTTTTTATATAGATATAAAATACCCGGTTCCTGTACCATAATTTTACCTGGTTTCATTTGTTGGAAGATTTTATGTTAAAAAAAAACAATCTAGAGTGATGCCATCTGTTATAAAATGCCCCGCCTTTAGAATTGTTTTTACCTTACACATGCCAATTTCTTATAACGAGTATCTGTACCGGTTATTTGGTTTCATAGTTTACTCACATTTGTGAATGCAACAATTTAAAGTGATGTCATTTCCTTTTTACATATATTTTGTGTACTGATTTAAACTCCACCGCTGTTGAAGAAAACTAAAAATGAAAACTGTTGATATCTGATTATTCTATTAGTACAGAAATATTCCCATTTCTATCTCATAAGTTCTATTGCAGCAGGATATTGAGGGTGAAGTGGGATCACCTGTGGACTTGGCCAAGTCATACATGCAAACCTATCCTCCATGGGCATCACCTTCTAAAAACAATATTGATTTTAGATTTCCATCATCAGTTGCAGTGCCATTTTTCAAAGAAGAGCCACCATATTCAATTGGGGGTAATTTCTTGTACTCATCCAAGGTATGTGCTTATTCCTATGCATGAATTTATGTCATAATTTACCATCTATCTTATCCAAATACATGTAAGAAGACTGATGGTTACTCTGGCATATAACATGTGGTTTGATCATAGATGGATATGATATGATTTTTCAACTGGCATTTTGTTTTTACATTTGCAATTATTTTTGGGGTTGAACCTATGTTTTTTTTCATAGCAGAAAAAAAATTACAGGTTTTCCTAAGCTGCTGAAACTTGGTTAAATGGATTGGAAAAGGAGTAGAAATCTTCTATTTCTTAACCGTGTCTCTTTTCATGTTTTTTGTTAAAAAATAAATTTTAAATTCTAAGTCTGATTTTCTATATCTTATACCTATCCCTTAAAATTTACACTCTACCTCTATTTCCCTAAACCTTAACTACAACCTTGAACCTTGAACCCTAAACCTTAAATCTTAAACCCACTAATTTAAAATGAAAGCACCAATAGAGGCACATTTAGTTGGTAGACGATTTGCACCCTCGGAAAAGATGCATGATAGTGTGCATGTGATGTGGGTATACTGGCTGCAATTCTTTTTCTTCCCTTTGTTGTGATTTAATTTGTTGTTTATTGTTTTAACACGAATGCAGCGAAAAAGAAATTCTCTTGCCACCGGCTCATGGAACATCCAAGATGAAATACGAAGAGTGAGATATAAAGCATCGGAAGAAATGTTGAGGAATATATCGTCCTCAAAAAATGGTTGGTCTTCATTTCCATTAGAACATAAAAAGATTCATGATTCTATAGCTGCCAATAACTTTGGCACTGCTAAGGAAGACAAGTCACAGGGTTCTAAAAGGCCAGTAGATGCATCAATAGACCTGGCTGCAAAATCAGGTGCAGTTTTTTGCTATCAGATCGTGTTTCCTGATTTTCAAAATTCAGCTGATCTGTTCCCCTTCTAGGACATTACCTATCCTCCTTTGTCCTTTCAGCTTCACATATTACAAAAGATGTATTTCATGTTGATGCTTTACAAAGATCAGCTTCACTTGGTTGCAAACAAAACCTGGTATGGTAATGGTGGAACATGAAATTCCCATGTTGCTCGTTAAAATGTCTCGAACATAGAGTAGATTTATGTTAATTCATTTTATTATTCAAAATGTATGGTATTTGATAAATTTATTCTTTTTCTTGCAAAGGTTATGCAAACCACTCCAAGCATTAAGGTGGAAAAAGGTATTCTTGCATCCTATCTTTCATCTAGTATCTCATATCAACATTGCTGTATAATGAATATTATTTCATCAATAATCGTTACTTGGTTGCATGTTACAAGGCAATCAAATAATTCATGATGTTTGTGGGGGACTTTCAATTAATTTTTTAGCATTCAGAGAAATGCATAACCTGTTCACTTAAAAACTCAATTAAGATTATACTAAGGTATAAATAAAGGTTGGCGAGTATCAGCAGACTCAAAACTGTACTCTATCTGGGCATTGTAAGTTTCTAACTTCAACCTAAACATAACCTACCTCACTAAATTTACATTTTGTCATGAAAAAGTTCTGGATTTGATTAGTAGGTGTATGCAAGTGTCCTCACTTGGTTATTTTCCAGTTAACCACTGTTTTGCATTCATGCTTTTGGAATTGGTCATGAAGGAAAGTAGGAAAACTGGGGGTAGTGCTCCAATGCAATTATGTTATTCACGAATTTATGGTCGTCTTAGTCACTAATAAATCTTTTCTTCCATAAAATGTTTCTAAGTGAGATTTTTTTGATCAGATGAGACATTAGATGTGGGACAAAGACTTCAACCAACAGTATATATAAAGACCGAAGCACATAGGTTGGTCTATATTTCTTACTCCCTCCAACCCCCAAAGAAAAAAAATATCAGCACTGGCGTTGAATTATTCCCTTGGAAATTTTTGGCTCTTTGGTAACAAGTTCAATGGTCATTTTGTTAACTTTTAATCTATTAATGTCATAGTGATGATGATCCTGGCGCCAATCATTTAAAGGAATGCAATGGCTCTATCCGAGCATTTAGCCGTGCTAGTGAAAGAATTGCTCAGGGTAAGAAACTACTTATTTAAGGGCTAGTTTAGCATTGCTTTTAAAAAGTGTGGTGAGAAAGTGTAGTAAAAAAGTTTTTTTGGAATTTTTAGTTTGAAGAATATGTGTTTAGTATTGCTGTCAAAAAGTGCTTTTGAGAAAATAAATGACTATTTTAGACATGATGTTATAAGTTAAAAATATATATTTAAATGATAATAGAATTATTTTATATTATAATATTAACTTAAATTATGATAAAACATAAAAATATTAATAAATAAATAAATTATTTTTGAAATGTGCTTTTTAGAAGTGCTTTTGAGAAAATATATAATTTTGTATGGATATATATAATTTTTAAATTAAAAAAATAATTTATGTTAAATATAATTATGTATTTGTAAAAATTAGATTATAATAAAATATACTAAATGAAGGTTAAAATTGTAATATGACTCCTAAAAACACTTTCTAAATGCAAAAGCTAAAAATTTTAGCTTTTGCGTTTGGGTTGAAAATCACTTTTCAAACACAGTTTCTTTTTTAAAAGCTAACTGTTTAGTATTACTTCTGCGTTTCAAACCAGCTTTTGACCCAAAAGCTGGTTTGAAAAGCAAATACTAAACGGGCCTAACTCTTCTTAGCTCATGTAAATACTAGCTCAACAGTATCATTCACAGCTGTAAAATCTAACAGTTTGCATGATTCAGTTTCAAATACAGTGATAGGAAGATAAAATAACTTCGAGAATTCCCAACAGTAGTTTCTATATACACTATTTGGGTGTGTTTATATGCAACATTTTTCGGTAGGAGAGAGTTGGAAATGGTCTTGTTATTTAATGCTTAATTTTCTAACAAGCCTGCTTCCCCGCTAAACATAATTTGCAGATTCAGAAGTAGAAGATAAAAACGATTGGACATTAAACGAAGTTGCTGGCAAACGTAGCCCCAACGGGTTCCCTTCAGGATCCAAGTAATACCCCTACAGCTAGCTTTTAACCTGCATGGTTTAATTTTGTATAGTCCTGATTAATTTTAGTTTTGATCAGTTGACCTTCTTTTCAGTATGTATTCTAAAGCGGATAAAGGGAAAAACCATAGACCAATTATTATCAAGGAAGATGATGCAGGTGCTTGCGGAGACAATGTATCTGGAGTTGCGGCAGAGGATAAGCGTGAGCGTTTGTACGAGGCTTCTACGGAGGAGCCAACAGTAAATGAAACTGATGCTGCCGCATCTGTTTCTCAACACAGTTGGAGCATGCAGCAAGAAGGTTCACCACAAGACCAGAACACACCAACGTCGAAAGCCAGTTCGGCAGGCACAAGCCACTTCAGTATAGAGCAGCGACAGCAGCAGGGAGAGAACGCGAGCAGATACAACATGAGAGACCGAGGACGGCACAGATGACGCTATGTCCTGCACGAACGGTATCAGAGTTACCCAATTTTTTTTAGTGGTTTCATCTTTTTAACTTTCGATACAAGATCGAGATTCAAATGTAAAATTGTAAAAATCAACTTATGAATGATGATTAAAGATAATAATTGATGCAAAAATAATAGACGGAAATTAAATCTAATGTATGCAATTAAGTTGAACTTAAAGCGAAAAAAAATTAGAATGATTATCTTAGGTAACTCGAGTTCAAGAAACGTAATTTATAAATATGAATGAGTTTATTCATATATAAAATTAGACTAATGATAGATGTATTTATTTACATTACAATCATTTTTCTTTTTGTTCGGTATGATGTATGTCAAGTAGTATGATATGTATCGTAGAGTAATAAGGTTGCATATATACTTGTCTAATAAGCGTTCTTTAATAGTTTTGATGTAATTTATTGTTAGCAATTGTGAAGGTTTTCTCATAAAATATAATAACTAAAATTTAAATATTATCAATCGTAATCTTTCTTATTATTTTCATATATAATTTTTTATCCACTTTTCAACTAAAAAATAAATAAATACTGAAACTCTTATTTAAACATAATCTAAATATAAAACCGGTGAGCTATCGGACGGTCCAAACCAGTAATTTTGGATCAAGCTAGAACTATGGGCCAATCCTAATATCTACCGAACAGTCTCGAGTCAAGCGGCAGATATGGTGGGCCTGAATCTTTGGGAGGAAGGCGGTTGTTTCCTTTATAACCTATCTCACATGTCGTCTCGTCTCCGGCGATTGATAATTGATGTATACAATTAAAACCTAGGCTTCCGGTGATTCGGTGAAGAAGAGTTGGAAATACAGCAATGGATTCCTCAATAGCCCAGAAAACATGGGAATTAGAGAACAATATCCTCACGGTCGAAACACCAGACCCTTCATCGGATTCTATATTCTACTACGACGAGGCGGCTCAAGCCAAGTTCCAGCAAGAGAAGCCTTGGGCCAATGATCATCACTACTTCAAGCGCGTCAAGATCTCTGCTCTCGCTCTCCTCAAGATGGTTGTCCACGCCCGATCTGGTGGTACCATAGAGGTAATGGGGCTGATGCAAGGTAAGACTGACGGAGACGCCATCATTGTCATGGATGCCTTTGCTTTGCCTGTTGAAGGGACTGAGACTAGGGTTAACGCGCAGGCTGATGCCTACGAATATATGGTCGACTATTCCCAGACCAATAAGCAGGTTTATTTTAATTCCCCTCTTTTGTATGATTTTGCTTTAAAGATGGCGCGATGAAACCCTAAATCAGCTCAGTCTAGGTAATTTAAGTAGTTTAGTATCCTTCCCTTTCACTGCGAGGAGCCAATTTCTCATCGTTTCACCATCTAGATTATAGAAAGAAAAATTAAGTCAATTGAACTGGATGGTTATATATATTGAGAGGCAATTTCTGTGTGTTGCTAGGTAGTCTCGTGTGTCTGGAAATATGGTAATGGTGTTATCTATGAAAATCATTGCTGTTAAGAAGATGAATAAGATGATATGTTTTGTAGGCTGGTCGATTGGAAAATGTTGTTGGATGGTACCATTCTCATCCTGGATATGGATGCTGGCTATCGGGTATTGACGTTTCAACCCAAATGCTGAACCAGCAGTTTCAGGAGCCCTTCCTTGCAGTTGTAATCGATCCAACAAGGACTGTTTCGGCTGGAAAAGTTGAGATTGGAGCTTTCAGGACATACCCTGAAGGATATAAGCCTACGGATGACCCTATCTCTGAATATCAGACTATTCCTCTCAATAAGATTGAGGACTTCGGTGTGCACTGCAAACAGGTTATTATGAAATCCAATTGGCAGAGAATGTTCATTCTCTTGTTGTTTATTAATTTGTTGTATGCTTTTCTGCAGTACTATCCATTGGATATCACTTATTTCAAGTCCTCTCTTGATTGTCACCTCCTGGATCTGTTGTGGAATAAGTACTGGGTAAACACCCTTTCTTCTTCACCTCTCTTGGGTAATGGAGATTATGTTGCAGGACAAATTTCAGATTTAGGTAACTCTTCTTTTCTTGTTTAATGTTGTTATATAGACAGTACATATCGTGTTTGCACGTGAAATATTGTGACCAAGTTCTTGGTTGTTTAGTTTGTTGACATCATTCCATGTTGCAGCTGAAAAGCTGGAACAAGCAGAAAACCAATTGGCCCACTCTCGCATCGGCCCGCTAGGACCTCCTCGAAAGAAGGTCTGTATGATTTTTATTTTGTATGCTCAAGCTCTTTTCTGAGGATAATTTCTCTCTCTCTCTCTCTCTCTCAATGAATGCAATATGGCTACCTGTTTATTAGTTGCAGGAAGAATCTCAGTTGGCTAAGATTACTAGAGATAGTGCAAAGATAACTGTGGAGCAAGTCCATGGTTTAATGTCACAGGTGAGTTAGCTGTTCTAGATTCTTGGAAATTCTTACTTCATCGTCGAATCAGTTTATAGCCATTCAGTTTTAACTATCTTTTGCCTTTAGGTCATCAAGGACATTCTTTTCAACTCCGTACGACAGTCAAATAGGTCCCATGGTGAGCAATCTGGCCCTGAGCCTATGGTTGAAGCCTGATCCTAACATCTCCCGCCAGATGAAATTGTTACCTTGAACTTGAGAGACCAGTTTTTACCAGAAGAAAATGCATATATACAGGATTCCGGGATGTGTACGATGTTGAATCCTTTGGGGTCGGGTTCTTCATTTATCTGTTTTGAACTATAAGTTTTTTTTGCCAAATTCCGTGTTAATTTATGCATTGCTTGTTGAAGAGATGTTAGTACGGAATTGAATCCAAGTAGCAGCTTAAATAATCGGTTTCCTTTGTAAACTGGTTAATGGTTATGTGAAGCTGCTGAATTTGATTCCTGGCTGGCAGCTTTATAAAACGCAAAGGATTTGAGTTGAAAGTATTTCCAGTGAAAAAGAAAGATTCATTGGAACCTCTCTTATTCCATAAGAACATGAAGACATGAACACGAAGTTTTTGACCTCCAGACTTGAAAAATAAATTGGGCCTTTTATAATCCACAACTAAAATTTACAAACAAAAAAATTAGTGTTTGTTAGGGCTTTGGGCCCAATACCAGGTTTGCAGATAATATCTACCCCTTTGTTCTCTACTTTGAATCTTTGAGGGAAATTTTGCAGTTTCGCCCATGCAATATAAGGCCACATTCATCCTCGTTGGTTCAACTTGTAGGTTATGCAAAATTTTGATGTGTCGAACTGAAAAGGCCAAGGAAAAAGGACCTGTTTTTCTTTTGCTCAATCAAATAAGACAGACCATGCAGTATATGATATAGAGAGAAACGATAGGCTTTTCAGAAGCCAACAAGAATCTGAAATGAAGTTCAATGATGCTGTTAGAATTATTCGAGCAGAACACTGCTTTATTTGGATAATAAAAGCAAGTTTTTATTGTGGGCAACAAGAACTCATGAAAAACCACACCGGTTGCGAGCGAAGCATGGAAATAAAAAATAGGGGTATGTTCCTCTATACTAATTAAAAGATGGAAAACCAACAATACCCAAAGATTCACAAGTATAAATGCATGTATGCCAGCCATCATATGAAACGCATACAACTTTTTTATATTACACATACTGAAAGGAAGTGCTAACTAGGGCTCACAACCTGAAATATTTGCTGCAGGGCTTGTGGTAGATTCAGCACAATCTCCGCGTATGCTGATGATACAAAGAAGCAAGAGGTAAACCAAGTGTCGGTGGAAAAACTCAGATGAAAATCAAATCACATAAGATAATTGCAAGGCATCTTCGGCATAAGCAAAGCAGTAATGTAAAATTAATACCTTCTGGTAAACTCATGGTTCTCAAGGCATCTTCTGCATATGATAATCGAGCTGGAATGGGTTGAGATCCCATTGCATTAGCTGAGCTTGTATGATTCTTCTTAAATTGATGCATTGGCCACGCTAGCACTTTTACTCGAGTTGGAAGAACAGAAACAAGATCTGGATATCTAAGACCGATTGTCACCTTGCTGCAACAAAATGCAAACATAACAGTCCCGTCAACGGCCAAGCAAAACTAATTATAAATGAAAAAAGTCATTCCACATTCACTTTTTTATTAAAAAAATAATTGAAAATTAAGACTGCAAGTACCCATCTACAGGCAAACACGAAACCAAAATATCCCAAAAATACCAATAAACTATGTAAATATATAGAAAGTATAGAGACACTAGAAAGTACAAAGTGGACCGACCAATCAGAATCATCAAGTGCAAATTCAATCATGTGGTATGGAAGACTGTGATACAGCTCTCCTATTTGATTTCCATACAGCTCCTTAACAAGCCGAACCTGCCATGGTGGACCATGTAAGTGCTTAAAGAAACAAAATATCACCTAAACATGAGAACTACATTTGGGATGATAAAAAATAACAATTTCATATAAGCAACATGACAGCATTACCTGTTCTCGTCTGTCCACATAAGCCTGTAATAATTCTCCAATATGATCTATAAATCTCTGAAAGTAGATAGATAAAGAAAAATATTAAGAGCTAATCTAATATCACCATCTTAATATAAAAACCAGGTATGCAACCAAGTTACCATGGCATTAGAAGAAAGAAGATCATTTTCTACTTCTCGTAGTGGCAGAAAGAAAGGAATTGTATGTTCAATGACAGACATCTTTTCAAGAAAAGACTTGCTCTCTAGCACACAATGGTACAACTCACAAGGTTCCCCTACCAAAATTACAGAAACAAGAACTGTAAGAGTAACACTTGTCACATATATGAAGGACTGAATTCATTTTCTTATCAAACTTCTTTAAAAAATTACATCTTTAAATCAAAATACACCATTCAGTACATGCCTTAGCTTGAGGTAATAACTTTTTACATGCAATAAGCCAATTAAATAGTTAAATGGAAATACTGGTAATCAACTTATAAAATCTTCTTCAATGGTACCTGCAAAAGATGTCTCATATAATATGCCGATTCTTGTCCCTTCCAAGCAACAAATCACCTGTTCACTTATAAAGTTTGAGCTCCCAAGAAATGACTTCACATATACAACAATAACAAAGTACATACACAAAAGTGTTGCTGCAATATTGATAACTTAAAACAAAACCTATTAACAGTTACACATCTTTCTGAAACCGGCTAACCTAACTGTAGCTACGAAAAACTCATATTTTTCCAGCTCCAATATCTAACAGTTCTATGAAAACTAAATGCACTCCCCCTTAAAATTTAAATCCTATCACAGAAACTGCTGGAAAGCGGCCCCAGCTTCCCTCATCTTTGATTTGAGTAAACTTTGATGGTATTAATTTCAATCACAATCTTCCAAATCCAGTTTTTAAGAGGGAGTTTTCGGTATCAGTTATAGTCCAGATTATGGATTATGAAAATTGCAAAAAGTATTTCGACATATTTTGATACCTTATTTCCAACTCTATAAGTAACCTTTTCCTGAAAATGAGATGTTGGAATGTTTGTGTCCCCAGATGTAGCCTTTCTATCAGCTTCCATATGAACCTAATCAAAAACCAGACAAGTTAGCATCTAGACAACTCTTATCAAACGTAGAGTAGAGAAGTTATCATTAACAGAATGAGTAATTAAAGCAAGAAAAAAACTATGAGTTAAACGGTAAAAAAGAACCGCAAACAGAAGGGGGGAAACACAATTACTTTAAAGCATTCAGGGAATAAAAGATACCTGCTCTCTTATTGTAGCTAATAGCCCATCATTCCACTGATCACCATCTAAGTTAATCTCTGAAGATCAAGAGGGGGAAATTAAATTTCTGTTAGGGTTAAAAATACATAAATTTTGCAACTTCAGTTTTCAAATTAGATAAAGCAGATATATTGTGTATGTTGCAAAATTAAAATTCTTATTGGAACCGAATGAAATTTTAAACATATAGATAAAGCAGTATGGAACAAATATTTGATTGCTACAAAACAACGTTACAAAAATGGTTAATAGATACTGCAAATGTATAGATTTACCTTGACTTTGAGAAGCTCTGGCAAGTTCAAATTCTTTTTGCAAACGCTCATATATCATCTTATCAGAATCCCTACCAAATCACCACCACTTGGAGCATTAATACAAGTAGGTATAAACCATCAGAGATATCAATTTTGTGTAATCTATCCGTAACAGTATAACAAAGAAGACGCCTTAAGAATTAGGATAGAGATTACATACAATATACATACCTGGAGAGACGCTCTGTTAGTTGGGCGTGCCTTTTGACAACATTTGCAACTGAAAAGAAGCAAAACAAAATTCAATTCCTTCAGAAACAGAAATCTAATGTATACATACATAATTACTATAGGGAGAAAATGAAAGATATTAATTACAACTTACATCTTGCCCGTGTAGTTTCCAATCGAATATCTTCCTCTTGCATGAAATTCTGTACCACTTATACAGTGAGATATTACCCTAAATCAACAATTTATAACTACAATATATGGCTGAAATAAACTTAAAATTAATAATTACTACTTCTCCCATCGCAAGAGGCTTGAGATAAGCTTAGGTTGCTGAATCTGCACAAAATTTCAAACATTTCATTTCAGGCTTGCGTTTTAGCAACAATTCGATAAATAAAAACACAGAATATAACGAGCTTAGCTTGTACAAATTAGTTAGAAACAGAGATTGGATACTTAATTAAAACTTGCCCAAGAATCTGTAACAATTCGGTTGACGGATTCCAGGAGTGACTGCTTTGCTTTCCTGTTTGAAATTGAAACCGAACCCTAAATACCAAATCAAATTGGGAGGAGCGGGAGGTAAAAGAAAGACTCCGAGGGAGAATGTATACGTTTGTGGCTCAAATGTTTGAGCTGTTGGGCCATTGATTTTCCATTCTTCTGCAGATCAGTGCAATACTGCTGAAATAAAAGAAAAACTCTGGGCTTCTTTAAGCAAACCTTTAACCCTAGCCTGACATATTTTTTATACGTGTTAAAAAAAGTAATAAATTATATATTTCTTCTTTAATAACTTTTAAATTTAATTTTTAAATTATAAATCTTAAAATAATTCTTTAATTTTTATTAAAAAAAACTTTAGATTTTGCATGAAAAGATTATACAGTTGAACATATTTATTGGATAATATTTTTGTTAATATATAATAAAATTAAAATATATTTTTATAAAGATGTAAGATTAAATATACTTAAACATTCGTAGTATATATATTATATACTAAATATTAAAAAAATATTTTTATAACATCTAAAGTAGAAAATAATTCATCCACCGATATCTTATTAACTTGCACAAACAGTAAAAATAAAAACTTTATACAAACATTTTAATTTTAGAATTTATAAATTTATTTGATTTAGAATTTAAAATTTAAGTTTTAAGGTATTATGTTAAAGATTTAAATTTTAATCTAAAAATCTTAAATTTTAATTCTGAACTCATAAATCATAAGCTTTAAAATAAAAATATTATTTTTAAAACTAAATATTTATGATTTTTTTTACCACTAGCCATATATAAAATATCGAAAAAATTAATGCACAGGTATATAAATTTTAATCGACGTAAATTTTTTAAATTTTAAAATTTATAAGTATATTTAGGTTTATAATTTAAGGGTTTATGTCTTATAGTTTATAAAATTTAATGTTAATATTTAAAATTTAGATTATAATTTATATTTTTAAAATTAATTTTAATGTTAATATTTAAAATTTAATATTAATTTTAAGGGTTTATGTCTTATAATTTATATTTTTAATGTTAATATTTAATTCTTTTTTAGAATTAAAAATTAAAAATTAAAAATTCATGTTTTACTTTTTAACATAAGTATTTAGATTTGTATAAAATTAATTTACACAATATTTATATTAATATTTTACTTTAAAATAATTACCCTGGTCTATTTTGACAATTTCATGTAATAAAAAATATAAATAAATAAATAAGAAATTACAAGATTAAGAACGAGCGAGAGACTGAGTTAACACAAAACAAAGCCGAGCTGAAAATATAACTCTGCAATATAGCATTATCAAAACAAGAAGAGGAAGGGAAAAGGAAAGAGAAGAGAAAAAACTCTGGAAAAGAAGATGGACTCTGAATAAAACACACATAAAGATTATTATATTAGTATTTTAAGAAAGAAAGAAGGAAAGAAAGGAAAAAGAAATCGATAGACGCTGCGAGCAATCCAACCCCAAAGCCCGACGCCAACTAGCAACTGTTGTGGCGCTGGATTTCTCTGTAATTGGTGATGCAATTTGCCCCAGGTTAGCCTTTTTTCAATCTGTTTAAGCTTCTCTTTTATTACTTCTTGCTTACCTTTCTCTGCAATTCCATCTCTGCTTCTCAACTCTTATCCTGCCAAGCTCCACTGATCTCTTTCCCTCAACTTCAATTTCTCAATTCCCTGTCTTTTTCCCTTGTCAATTGCCTTTAAAAGTGATAACTTTGTGGTTTTAATTGCTGCACTGTTTTCCTTATTTAATCGCTGTTCGCGCTGTTCTATTAGGGTTTTGATTTGTGCTTTGCGTGTATTTAATTCGGCTTTGTTTTTGTGGGGATTTCTGTTTATTACTTAAGTGGAATTTGATCCCTAGGGTTCCAATTCTGCAAAGATGAAATTTGGGTTTGCATTGTATGAATGGTTCCTCTGGGTGTTGTAGGGATGTGTGTAAACTGGACTTCTCAGTTTTTTCCCATTTATTTATCTTGGAATTCATGCTGGACCTTTTTCTCTCAATATGCAGAGATTAAGAGTTTGATTTGCATTATATAGCATGTAAATCGGTGGATTCGGACTCTCCTTGGGTATCGTAACAACTGTAATTTGGGGTGGAACAAGTTTCAGTGTTTTATAGTTCTGTGAATGGTGTTGAAATCTGCTTATTGAGCAATGCAACCTCAGCAGGGCTCCAGAATCAATTTAGTTGAATTAAAAGCTCAGATAGTGAAGAAGATTGGGGCTGATAAGTCAAAAAGGTATTTTTATAATTTGAGTAGGTTTTTGAGTCAGAAATTCAGTAAAAGTGAGTTCAATAGGTCATGTTACCGCATTCTTGGAAGGGAGAATCTGCCACTGCATAATCTGTTGATACGTTCAATATTGAAAAATGCATGTCAGGCTAAGACTCCACCACCAGTTCATGAAGCGGGTTCTGCTAAATCTTTGATACAAAATGCGAAAAGACACGGTAGAGATGATGGACATGAGCCAATCGGATCCCTTGTACCCAACCATAATCCAAACATGGCCATTTCTTCTAATGGGTTTTTGCCAATGCCATCCATGCAAAAGGGTAGATCTGGAATACCGGATAGAAAGCTCAGAGATAGGCCCAGCCCACTGGGTCCAAATGGAAAGATGGAGAGTTTTTCACATCAATCCATGGGTACTGAAGGCAATTGTAATAGATTGGGTTTTGAAAATGGAGATTTGACACCATATGATTACCAGCGACCATTGCAGCATCTTCAAGCAGTTGCAGAGCAGCCTGAAATTGAAAGAGAAAGTTTGGAACTTTCTACAGGGAAACCAAGGGTGCTTAGTAAAGGTCTGACTGAAGGAGCTATTGTTGAAGACAGGGAGGAGGCAGAGCAAGCCAACCGCATTGATTTCTCTAGAAATCCTTTGCTTGCACCTCTTGGCATTCCATTTTGTTCGGCTAGTGTTGGTGGGGCCCACAAAGCTCTGCCTGTTGCAAGCATTGGCGACTTCATTAGGTACTATGGAAGTGGCAGTTTGTATGATACTGAGACATTGAAGAAACGTATGGAGCAGTTAGCAGCAGCTCAGGGCCTTGGAGGGGTTTCATTGGAATGTGCTAGTATGTTGAACAACATGTTGGATGTATACTTGAAGAGACTGATCAGATCATGTGTCAATCTGGTGGGGTCAAGATCTACTCGTGAATTGAGAAAGCACTCTGCCAACACGCAGCAGCCTCAAGGAAAGGTTGTTAATGGTTTGTGGCCAAGTAATCACATGCATATGCAGAGTAGCTCTGGGCCTACAGAAGTTTTGCAGGAACAGGGGCAGAGGTGTTCAATTTCTTTGCTTGATTTCAAAGTTGCAATGGAGCTAAATCCCAAGCAGCTGGGTGAAGATTGGTCATTGCTGCTGGAGAAAATCTGTATGCATTCTTTTGAAGAATGAATGCTCAAAGAAAAATTGTTTATCACGAAGCTGTTATAAAGATATGTTCATTCTGGTTCAATGTGCTTGACAAATGTTGAAGCTCCCACTTTGTTTACATTTACTGACATGAACCAGATTGCTCCCTGTCAGATGACTCTGACCCTTGCAAGATTAAATTATGGGTTTGAGTGCCGGGGTGCCTGTACCCTTGCTTGCAGAGCTGGGACGGATCTGATTATTATTTTTGAGCAACTGAGCTAATGTGCCCGAAAGGAAGTACTTACAACTCGTTGCTCTGTTGTACAATTAGCATTGTTGTTGGCTGTCTTCTACAAATGTCAGTCCTTTGATGTAATTTACAACAGCCATTGAGGAGGGAATCTGATAAAGTTTTGCAGAGACACTGCCTTGTAGCTTTGTGAAAGGTAAAATTATTTGTGAAAGAGCTGTAGCGTTGCTCTATATGTAATTTAAAGTATGAGAATTGATTGAGTTTCAATATTAATAACAAATCGACATCCATTAATTTCTCCATGTGGTTTAGATTATGATTCTCTGCCAAATGACCACTAAGAAACCTATTTGCGAGGCTTCGATTCTATGTTCTTGTGGATTTATGATACGCTAATTGTATTTAATTCTCTGCGTTCAAGATACTGTTCTTGTTTTATTGATTGGATGCGTAGTTTGGCATCCACTTTACTTGCATGTACCATAGTGTAGATGCTTCACCTACTTTGTGTTTTGCTTACAGCATTAGCTTTGTTAGTCATTTCTGTGATCCGGACCGTGCGGCAGGTATGTTGAGGTTCAGTTGTTGAATCAGTGAATTGAATGATGTTTTTCAATGTCGTGAAGCACCCGAAAAGTATGTACTTTGCGTTTTCTGGTGTTTGACATTATGAAATACCAATTCTCCCCAGCTTTGAAGGTGAATCGCAGCAGACAATGCTTGTGAAGATGAATGTTATTTGTTATGTTGTATATATGAGAAACATGGAGCAATGGTTCAGTCCCTCCAAAGAACTGCAAAACTGTGCATTTTGTTCCCTGATATTAATATGATTCTTCAAGATAAGGTGTAGGATGGTGTTGCTGTTGCCATGAATGAAACTCATTTAACTAGTCTTTTTGTTAATTAACTTGTAATGTTAAGAAATACTATCTAATCAAAAATAACTTAAATTGTTTTTTTGTTATTGCTCAGACCACTTGGTGGGTGGATTCAACAAATGTTCCTACAATGTGGGTATCCAATATGGGTTAGACCACAGAAATTTGGTTGAAAAGGTCAAAATCATACCCAATTTCATTGGTTTGTGCGATATTCTCTCTCCTTTGTCTTTGATTTCCCTTTACCAAACTAACAAAACATATCAATTTGTCTTTAACCATCTCCTCGTGTTTCTTCCTTCTCTTCTTCATATACGAACAACTCTCCTCTTCCTATACAATTCTCAAGGTACTATGCCGTCATCATTCTCCCCTTTATTCATTTCATTTCACATATATGTTGATTTATTTGTCTCGAATATGATGGATTACTTTTTACAATAAATTCATTTTCAGTAATTAAAAGTCTTATATTTCAATTTAATTTTTGTCTCGAGAGAAACCAAAAATTTATGGCTACTAGGAAAAAAAGGTGCCACATCGGTGAAAGAGAAGAAGGGTACTTCCCCTTTAAATTCGAAGCCTTCTCCTATAAAACCTTCCTCTTCCTCTTCAGCTTCCAGTTCCACCGAAAAACAAAGTACCAAACTATCTCAAACCCACAAGAAGTTCACGCACTGATGTTGCTCTCAAGACATTAAAGAAACCTGAGACCGAAAACTCCTACCAAGATCTCAATGTTTTCAGAAGAAGATCCTTTGATAAGCCTACATCAACTGCTCGAGCTCACAAGGAACTTGTCTCTCCCGCTCGTCCTAAAACGGCAGCAGCAGCAACATCTACATCTCGTTCTTCGACTTCAAAACCTGCTGCTGGTGCACCCTTGGAAAGAGTTGCCAAAAAGTCAAATGCTCCGGTGAAACCACAGACACAGACTTTATCTTCGTCTAGGAGTTTGCACAAGTCCCGCACGACTACAAGCACTAAGAGTAGGAGAGGACCTTCAACTCCTTCGGCTTCAAGGAAACCTCCAAGCAGTCCAGATAGAAAGGACGTTTTGTCTGTTGAAACCAAGCATGGAAATAAAGAATTTGGAGAGGACCTTCAACTCCTTCGGCTTCAAGGAAACCTCCAAGCAGTCCAGATAGAAAGGACGTTTTGTCTGTTGAAACCAAGCATGGAAATAAAGAATTTGGATCGGCAAATTGAGCCTGAGATTAAGGAGGTTGTGAAAGATGATGAAGGTCAAGTAGGTGATACCGAAGCACCAAAAATTGATCTGGTTGGCGTGGATGATACTGAAACACCGAGAGTCAGATCGACTTGAAGCAGATGATACCGAAACACCAAAAGCTGATCAGGGTGAAGCGATTGATACCATAACATCAAAAATTGATCAAGGTGAAGTGAATGATACCAATCTACCAAAAACTGAAGAGAGTGGCAACATCGAAGCCGAGGCCGAGGCCGAGGCCGAGGCTGTAACGGTACACAAAGATACAGGACAAGATACTGCTGATGTTTCTAGTACAATTTCGGAACAACAAAATGAACATGATATTTCTAGTGCAGTTTCAGAACAGCAAAATGAACTTGATATTTCTAGTGCAGTTTCGGAACAACAGAATGAACCTGATAATGAATCTGCTGAGCCTGTCTCTGAGCCTCAGACTGAAAAAGTGGAAGATCAGGCTGAGGAAGTAAAATCTGATCATATGACTCAACATGATGATGGAGATAAAGAGAAACAAACCCAAGAGGAGATCATTGTTGGTGATGACCTCCGACGGGAAATGACTCCATGTAAGGATCAGGAGGCAACAAGTGAAACCGACCGAGGAGGAGAAGAACATACAACCGAAGAGGTGGGTGCTACTAAAGAAATCGAAGAAGAAAAGCAACCTGAAAGCAGGAAGGAGGAAGATAATGAAGGAAGTCAACAGCAAGGACTTGAATCCAGCATAGAAGAAACGGTTGAAGAATTATATGCAGAGAAAGAAACAGAGGCAAAGACTGAGACAAAGACAACCAATATCATAGGCAAGAGCCGAGTACAAGGAAAGAAGGGCCCTGCAACACCCTACAATAATGTAATCGAGCAGACAGCCTCTAAGCTAGTACGAGAGAGGAGGAACATGGTAAGAGCACTGGTTGGGGCATTTGAGATTGTCAATTTGTCATAGATCAAGAAACTTCTAACGCCAAATGACATGGTTTTCGTCTAAAATTGGTAGTGATATAAATGATCAAACCGTAGCTTAAAGATTTCTCATCGTCATGTTCAACATCCCATGGAGAAATGATGTTTATTTTCTTTTAAATCTTCTTATTCAATGTTGTAAATAGCAATAACAACCTCAGAATTACTAAAGCTTAGCAGCAATGGGAAACAAATCAGCAATTAATAAAGACGAAACATGCTTATTTACAGGCATTGGGGCGATCTCAGCAACCGATATTTGCTAAAAGCTTTATTTACAGTTAAAAAAACAAAAGTGGAAGACAAGAAAGGCATCAAAAGTCAAAACATAGTTAAACAAGATGAACAAAATCAATACATGTTCAAAACTGCTTTGTTTGATATCTTCCATTGAAATTTGATCTTCTGGGAAGATTCAAATTCTCTCTACTTAACACGTTTAGAATAGAAAAGTCCCATGACAACAGTCCTGCACTAAAATTCTTCATTCTTAAGAGAGAAGATTATTGTTGGAAACTTCCAGACTTGAGTCTCACGCGGTTTAAGCAACGGTTCTTCCATTCCAGACCAACCTACACTTTTCCTGGTCCAAATTGTTGTCTATAAATATCGTAGCAAACATTCTCTACAGCATCATTGGGCTAAAACAGACTTTAACTCCACGTATTCTCAGACAAGAGACCATCGAAGATGTGCTTGGTGTGCGTATGTGATGAGGATGAGCGGGTGATAGCGAGGCAGCCAGCACCAGGAGCTTGTCCTTACTGTGGAGGGATGGTACAATCCACGGATGTAGAAAGCCGGTGGAGGTTCTGCTTCTTGCCTTTGTGGTTTAAGACCAAAAGGAGATATTATTGCACGCTTTGTGCGAGGCGATTAGTTGTTCAGTGATTTTGATGTTTCATTGTAAGAATCTTTCCGGTCTCTCCCGTTTTCTTCATCTTTCTTGGTCCATATCATTTGTATGTATCTAGAAATAGTTTGTTGATTATTTATTTATTTATTTTAAGTATTATTTTCAATTATTTTTTATTGTTTTGGACGATAAATAAATTTGTGTTAACCAAATATATTGTTTTAATCACATCATAAGTACCCTAAAGAAAAACAAATTTCAGGCCCATTTTACGTTTTAAATGGGCTTTCAACATTTTCTCCCTGGGCCACATCGATAGCGTATTATCACAAGTTTTTGTACGTATCGATATTACTTCTGGTTCTTGCACCATTTAAACAATGTCCTTTTTAATTAGTCAACCATGTGTAAATTGAAAGCATTTACGGATGGACTTGGTCCAATTTTTAAATATTTTAATATTATTTAAGTAAATTTTAAATTTATTTTTTATATAAAATTTTATATTAAAAATATATTTATTAAAATTAAATATATGATATAAATTAATCAAAATTAATAAGAATTAATTTATAAAACCCTAGAGTGCAATGAAATTTTTAAAAGGATGTATGATTTAAGATATAAAAAATAAAGATTAAAATTTAAAATTTAATTTTTAAAAAGTTTTTTTAAAAAATATATATAAAAAAAACAGAATAAAGACGCAAGAATAGTTTTTCTCCTCTCTTAGAGCTAGTAATAAATTGAAGTGTTAGTAGACCTACATTAATTTTTCTATATAAAATATATTTTATACATTTTATTTAAAAATAATCATAAACATAATTTTAACCCTTAACGTTTATAGTTTTTGTCGTTTTGGCTCTTATTCTTTTTTTTGGATAAATTTAACCCTTAACATATATCTTTTTGGACCGTTAAAAATTTAACGATGATATATATATGAAATATAATTTTAAATGACATGGAATGTAACCTATCAAATACATATATATAGAGAGAGAGAATATAATTTTATTCTAATATAAAATATAAAACAATTAAAATTCAAATAAAATATTAAAAATTAATTATTTCTAAAATAAAAATTATAAAACATTTTTAACTCTAACTACGATAAAATCAAAATCTTATTCGAACTGTGTTTATATTTTTTATTATATTTTAAAATTTAAAAAATAAATAACATATTTTTTAAAATTTCTACATAATTATTGTGACACAATTGTCTCATGGAAACCTTTTTCCCATGAATTTGGTTTATTGTATGTAATATTTAAGATTAAATGTGATGAATTTTGTATTATTTAAATTATTTTCTAGAATTTAACATTTAAAATATTTGTTATATACTAAAAAATAAAATATTATATTAGCTTATGATATTTTATTTATATAATATTATTCCCGTTATTTTTTATTTGTTCATACATCTCAAATAAAAAATAATTACAATACACTATGATTACAAATTCTAAAATAAAAATATAAACACAATTTGAATAGGATTTTGATTTTATCGTAATTAGGATTAAAAATGTTTAATAATATTTTATTTTAAAATTAATTATTTTTTAATATTTTATTTAAATTTTAATTGTTTTATATTTTTATATTAGAATAAAATTATATTCTATATATATATATGTATTTGATAGGTTACATTCTATTTCATATAAAATTATATTTTATATATATATCATTGTTAAATTTTTAACGGTCCAGTCATCATGCTAGTTAAAAAAAAAGCTATTTGTCAAAAAGATATAGATTAAGGGTTAAATTTATCCCAAAAAAAGAATAAGGGCCAAAACGACAAAAACTATAAACGTTAAGGATTAAAATTATCTTTATGCCTTAAAAATATAATAAAATAAATACTACTTTAAAAAATATTGACAGCTCATAATATTTAAAAAAATATAGATCAATTTGATTTTTTTTCTTTACGTAACATAAACTATATCAATAAAATTATAGTATTGTTTATTAAATAGTGATTTAAATTAAAATTTAAATTATAATTATTAATAAAATTATTAATTTAAATATTTTTAAATAACATATTAAAATAATAGATTAAAGTTATTTTTATTCTGAAAAATTGTTAATGATATTTTTTTAAATTATAAGCTTTGACCTTAAGATATAAAAAATATTACTTTTAATAATTATTAGAAAAATTTAAACTAGGTTAGAATATTTTTGTTTTTAATTTACAATTTTTTATATTTATATTCAATAATTAATTAAATAATATTTAAAATAATTATATAAATTATAAATTAATATATATATTACTTTTTTGATAAAAAAAATACTAATAATTGATTAACTATTTAAATAAATATAAAATATAATTATATTCTTATAAATTATTTTATTCGTTTAGATAATAAAAATAGAAACCTGTGTCCAATAGACCAAACGAAGAGTAAAAACGAATAATCCTGTCTTCCGTTTATAAAACTCATATCAGAATTCACACAGCCATGAAAATAGATGTTCTCTTAGATCTGTGAGACTAAGAGCGTCCGCCTTCTTCATTTCCCTGGATTTAGGAAAAATTGAATAAGAAAATAAACCGAATCCTTTATTTAATTCTGCAATTTCCCAATCTCTTGACTTTCAAACAAAAACCCGTTTCTATTTCACCTATCGGCTTCTCTCCTCGAATGATCTGATCGCCCAAGGTTCATTTCTCTTTCTCTCGTTCTTACTAAATTTCCAGATCTATTGATTTACTTTCTACTTGGTTTCCCGGCATTTGCATTCCGTTTAATATATTATTTTTTAGCGGAACGGTATGATTGAATCCTTCATAGTAATAACTTATAAGCTGCGAGTTTAATTGTTCTCTGTGGATTTGAATCTGATTTACATTTTATTCTTATTTTCTTTGCGCTAATGGTGTAATTGTGTATGTTATTTGTTAAATTCGTTATGTTTTTTTAATTGATGAATTCAGTATTAGTGTTGGAATTGAAAGGACAAATTAATAGATCTTATTTTTCTTACTTGACGGGCAGATCGACAGTGGTTAATTGTTAATAATTAAGCTGAAGTAGCCTCAATTTTCATGTAGATCTAGTGTTGTAGATTTTATGTGAATTTCGAATGGCTTAGTTTGATAGCCCTTTTAGCATGGAATATCAATAAAAAAGTATATTACAAGTGTTTCATATGAGATTCGATTTGATTTCCCCCTAAGCTGTGCATTAATGGGTGATTGGTATTGTTTAAACAAGTTCTGTCTGCAAATTCTTTAGTAATGATATCGTTTATACAAGTTCAGCCTGCACATTCTTTAGTAATGATATTCCATTAAAATTGTTTCATGGACATATATTTTGTGCTGTCTTTATTCAGCTCCTACCTTTGACAATCCACATTTTCTACTGGTTTATATTTTAATTTATATTTATATTGCCAGAAAACTAGCTAGAAATGGAGAAGTCCTGTACTCTTCTTATTCACTTTGACAAAGGAACATCTGCAATTGCTAATGAGATTAAAGAAGCACTTGAAGGGAATGATGTTCCTGCAAAGATTGATGCCATGAAGAAAGCAATTATGCTTTTATTGAATGGTGAAACCCTTCCCCAGCTCTTTATCACCATTGTCAGATATGTTTTGCCTTCAGAGGATCATACAGTCCAAAAGCTTTTGCTCTTGTACTTGGAGATAATTGAGAAAACCGATACAAAAGGGAGGGTATTACCTGAAATGATATTGATATGCCAAAATTTGAGGAACAATCTTCAACATCCAAATGAATATATTCGTGGTGTTACCTTGCGATTTCTCTGTCGCTTGAACGAGACAGAAATTATTGAACCACTAATCCCTTCAGTTTTGCAAAATCTGGAGCATCGACACTCATTTATTAGGAGGAATGCTATATTAGCTGTCATGTCAATATATAAGCTTCCACAAGGTGAGCAGCTCTTGGTTGATGCGCCTGATATGATTGAGAAGGTCCTTTCAACGGAGCAGGATCCATCTGCCAAGCGAAATGCATTTTTTATGCTATTTACCTGTGCACAAGATCGAGCCATTAATTACCTCTTGACCCATGTCGATAGGGTTTCTGATTGGGGTGAATTGCTTCAGATGGTTGTGTTAGAGCTGATCCGTAAGGTTTGCAGAACAAATCGTGCGGAGAAAGGGAAGTATATTAAGATTATTATATCTCTATTGAATGCCCCTTCAACTGCAGTTATTTATGAGTGTGCTAGCACACTTGTTTCTCTGTCATCTGCTCCCACTGCTATTAGAGCTGCTGCCAACACTTACTGTCAGCTTCTTCTTTCTCAGAGCGACAACAATGTGAAGCTTATTGTACTAGACCAGCTGAATGAGCTCAAGTCTTCTCATAGAGATATTATGGTTGATTTGATAATGGATGTGCTTAGGTCACTTTCGAGCCCAAATCTTGACATACAGAGGAAGACGCTTGATATTGTTCTTGAGTTAGTAACTCCCCGAAATATCAATGAGGTTGTTCTTATGTTGAAGAAAGAAGTTGTGAAGACTCAAAGTGGAGAGCTTGAGAAGAATGGAGAATACAGACAAATGCTCATTCAAGCTATTCATTCCTGTGCAATCAAGTTCCCAGAAGTCGCAAGCACAGTTGTGCATCTTCTTATGGATTTCTTGGGTGACAGTAATGTTGCCTCAGCTGTTGATGTTGTGGTTTTTGTTCGAGAAATTATTGAGACCAACCCTAAACTTAGGGTGTCCATTATAACAAGGCTGTTGGATACATTCTATCAGATCCGAGCTGCACGAGTTTGCTCCTGTGCCCTGTGGATCATCGGAGAGTATTGCCTATCTCTGTCTGAAGTTGAGAGTGGCATAGCAACCATCAAGCAGTGCCTTGGAGAGCTACCTTTCTACTCTGTTTCTGAGGAAGCAGAAGGTACTGATGCTTCTAAGAAAACCCCGCAAGCAAACTCCATTACTGTTTCCTCAAGGAGACCGGCTATTCTTGCAGATGGTACTTATGCAACCCAGAGTGCTGCCTCTGAAACTGCTTTCTCTGCTCCTACCGTTGTTCAGGGATCATTGGCTTTTGGGAATCTCAGATCACTTCTCCTCACTGGCGATTTTTTCCTTGGGGCTGTTGTTGCTTGCTCACTAACTAAACTTGTACTGAGATTGCAGGAGGTACAGCCATCAAAAGTTGAAGTTAACAAAGCAACTACACAAGCATTGCTGATCGTAGTCTCTATGCTGCAATTAGGACAATCTTCTGTTCTTCCACACCCAATTGATAATGATTCAAATGATAGGATTGTTCTGTGCATAAGATTGTTGTGCAATAGTGGTTATAACCTGAGGAAAATATGGTTGCAATCTTGCCGTCAGAGTTTTGTAAAAATGCTGTCGGAGAAACAGCTGCGAGAAACTGAGGAATTAAAGGCAAAGGCTCAGGTCTCTCATGCACAACCAGATGACCTTATTGATTTCTACCATTTGAAGAGTAGGAAGGTGAGAGCTTTTTAATTGGTCATTATCTTATGAGCATGATTTAATATGGTATATGCCAAGTTTCTTATACGTTATTGGGTCATATAGGTTTCTTAAGTTTGTATTATCTTTTTTTTTTTCTAGATTTTTTCTGCCTTGCCACCTTGTTTTTGTGATCTTTTCGTTATTGACTCGTATTGTTGATTTTTTTTCTTGGATTTGTCATGAAGTTATGTACTTGTATTTGATTTTTTTTTTTTTTTTTTTGCTGACTTCCAGGGTATGAGTCAGCTGGAGTTGGAGGATGAGGTTCAAGATGATTTAAAACGTGCAACTGGAGAGTTTGTAAACGATACTGATGATGCAAATAAGCTCAACCACATTCTTCAACTTACTGGATTTAGTGATCCAGTATATGCCGAAGCCTATGTCACTGTCCATCACTATGATATTGTTCTTGATATCACAGTTATCAATCGGACCAAGGAAACCCTTCAGAATTTATGCTTGGAGTTGGCAACAATGGGTGATCTGAAACTTGTGGAGCGTCCACAAAATTATACCCTAGCTCCTGAATCTAGCAAGCAAATAAAGGCCAACATCAAGGTCTCCTCAACTGAGACTGGAGTCATATTTGGCAACATTGTTTATGAGACATCAAATGTGCTCGAAAGAACTGTTGTTGTTCTGAATGACATTCATATTGATATCATGGACTATATTTCTCCTGCTGTATGTACTGATGCTGCATTCAAAACCATGTGGGCAGAATTTGAGTGGGAAAACAAGGTATCCGTTGAACTATTTTCGTTATTACCAGCTTGCATGCTCAGCAGTGTCCGTGATTCCTATAGATGTCTGACCAACATTGATATTGTACTATATTTAATATGAAACGTTCAGTATGCTAATTGGAATTCAATTTCCGGTCTTATACATAGCTCATGTCCCTTGCATAGTGTTTGATTAGCACTTATTCTCCTCCTACTCCTAATTGTACTCACTCTTTATATCTTAAGCTTCTCCTTGACTAAGCTAACAGTTTCTATCCCCATTGTCATATCAATATTGATTTTCATTACTGGTTTTTGTGATTCAGGTTGCTGTTAACACAGTAATCCAAGATGAGAAAGAATTCCTTGAACATATTCTTAAGTCAACCAATATGAAGTGCCTCACACCAGTGTAAGTTTTCCGTTTCTGAGAAATATACATAAAATCAAAAAATTATCGGATGAGTTTATGGTTTCTGCATACCCGGTGGGTTTTACATTTTTATTGCGACAGTGTGTGTTATATGATTTACAAGTTAATGAATCTTTCATGCTTAATTTGTAAAATAACAAATTAATATTGATTTTCAGAATGCATCTATTTCATGGTTGTGATAAAATAAATTTTTCTAAGAAGTTGAACACAGTTATAAATCTTTTCCATCTGTATTGTTTCCAATTCATTCTTTTATGACACTCCTTTTTGTCGTTTGGTTTGTGTTTCAGATCTGCACTAGATGATGAATGTGGATTCCTGGCCGCTAACCTGTATGCGAAAAGTGTGTTCGGGGAGGACGCCTTGGTAAACTTGAGTGTTGAGAAACAAGTAGATGGCAAACTTAGTGGGTACATCAGGATAAGGAGCAAAATTCAGGGTATTGCTCTGAGTCTTGGAGATAAGATCACTCTAAAACAAAAGGGAGGCAGTTGATGGTGTGCGGAATTTGACACCACTTGTTTCATCAATACTTGAAGTCATTCTTGTTTTGGCTTGTCAGCTGCTGCTTGTGCTTGTTTATCTCTTCACTGCCCTAATAATATATTGTGCTGTTGAGTTTCTTTTCAAGTCTCATTTGGAAAGAACCATACAATAAAAGCTTTTTAAACCCACGATGAAATGCCTGAAAGCATATTCATAGCCAGTTGTTTCCGACTTGGGAAACCATGCTATTTCTGCAAGTTGGTTAGGATGATATCTCTATTCACAACCATTGTTGAATTGCATTATATAGGTTAATGTTACGAACGGTCAAACACCCAATTACAACCCTTTGTGAACTCGACATGCGAACATCACCCAGACCACATAATAACACGTGATCTATATCGACATCCAACAATACACCAGGATATTCGTCTTTCTCGTTGACACATGTCCTCATCTCATCCGCCCCTTATAAGGAGCCATGCACCTCAAATAGAGTCAGGAAGTCCATAACTCTGGCCCATGCTCTCAACTTCACCAAGAAAACCCCCCACCAAAAAACACTAGAACCCAAGAAACCAGCAGCCTCCTCTCCAGCGTCCAAAACGTCCCAAACTACATCTGAGAGTGTTGCACATATAAGCTGTCAACAATGGTGTGGTGAGCGTGGATCGAACATCCCTCTTTATGACTCCACAGTTATGGAAAGGGGAAGACCTCAAGGTTTTGGCAGCAGAGATGGAAAATTGGGCAAAATTCGGATGGGTTGAGACGTCGAGTCAAAAACACTGCCGACATGTCTATTTTTTGTGCAAAATCCTCTTCAACATATGCAATTCGAATAAAGTGTTCCATACTTTCATCAGGTAGACGAGTTCTGGGTTTGGTGTTTTTGAGTTTTTCCTTCGCATGTCAAAGTTAAGCTATAAAAATTCAGACAAAACACACACACTTTAGTACACATAAAGCTTGTGCAAAAAATTCGTGTTTGCTTTGGATGATTCATGAAGGTGCAAAAAATTGCTTTAATAGTACACATAAAGCTTGTGCTCGGAGTCTATGTTTCGAGGGTGTGAAGAGGGTCATCCTGGTGTGACCAAATGGCAACCCCCATGTGGAAGTGTTACCACAATCCCCAATGGCCACAAGTCTATCAGGCCTCTCAGACAGACCACATGTTGCATGTATATAAGCACGTGGTCATTATTCACATAAACCAGGTAGTCAATTTCGGAGGCTGCCGGAGCTTGGTTGAAAAGCCAATGGTTGTCATTGATGGCGACAATTATAATGACCAATATATATCATATGTAACGAATATTGAAAAATGAAATTGTATTATTGGAGACATTTGAGATTTTGATTTAATTAAATAGAACCGCTCGGATTTAGTATTTGGGTGAAGTAATAGACTTTTAGGTCTGTCATTGACTTCATACATTTCTACATCTAAAATAACAACGGATTTAAAATTTTATTTAAAGGATACAAACTATATTAGAAAGATATATTAGAAATATATAAAATATAAAACTATAAAATTTTAGAGGATGTATAATTAAATTATCAATAAAAATATAAAAAATATAAAAAAAAATTAAAATTCTTAGGGGGTGACTGCATTTCTATACCCCTAAATCCATCATTGATCCAAGAGTAGACATATCATATGTGGTTCAAGTACTCGTAAATATATTTTTTTGAATAATTATTTGTTTTATTAGCTAAGAAACATGATAAAAAAACTGTAACAATGTCTAATAGAAGAGTGCAAATCATCTGTTCCTTCCTCATGCTTCCATTTATTTTTCACTTTAAATTAGATGGTTTAGGGTTTAGGGTTTAGGGTTAGGGGTTTTGGTTAGGGTTTAGGGAATTAGGGGTAAAGTGTAAGGTGTATTTTTTAGGGTATAGGTTTTAGAATTTAGAATATATAAAATAAGGTTTTAAGGTTTAAAATTAAAATTTTTTATAAAAATCAAAGGAGACACCAAATGAGGCATGGAGAAGGGACAGAGGATTTTTGTTCATACAAGAAGAGTGCAAATCATCTGCCCCTTCCCCATGCCTCCATTTATGCCCCACTTCAAATTAGAGGGTTTAGGGTTTTATGTTAGGGGGTTTGGTTAGGGTTTAGAGAATTAGGGGTAATGTGTATTTTTAAGGGGTAGGTTTTAGAATATAGAAAATAAGGGTTTAGGGTTTAAAATTGAATTTTTTATAAAAATCAAAGGAGGCACCAAAGGAGCCATGGAAAAGGGATAGAGGATTTTTATTCCTACAAGAAGAGTGCAAATCATCTGCCCCTTCCCCATGACTCCATTTATGCCTCAGTTCAAATTAGAGGGTTTATAGTTTTAGGTTAAGGGTTTTAGTTAGGGTTTAGGGAATTAGAGGTAAGATGTATTTTTTAGGGTGTAAGTTTTAGAATTTAGAATATAGAAAATAAGGGTTTAAGATTTAAAATTAAATTTTTTTAAAAAATTAAAAACACCAAAGAGGCATGAAAAAGAAACAGAGGATTTTTGTCCCTACAAGAAAACCAAGGCTTCCAATCCCATTAAAGAATATCTTTCTTTTTCTTTTCTCCTATTCTTTCACTTTTTATTTTTTTATTTTCTCTTATTTGTATAATTTAATTATAAATATATACATATAAATATATATCTATGTGTAATATTATATTCACACAATTCAAAGTCTAAATTCACATTAATTAAAAGGAACGAAATCGCACATGCCATAAACTCAGCTTGTCTACTTTCTTCATTTAGAGAATTGACGATGACAAATCTACGTATAACCTACCAGTAGTCCTACTTCAAAATATTACAAACGTCGACATCTTCCTCCGCCTCCTTGTTTGTCATCTAAATTGTTAGTATTTGTTTATGAAACCAATCCCACGGCGGGAGCTATGTCATCCTCCACCGTGAGCTGCTGAGAGTGTCGGTGCTCACCTTCGTAAGTTACAATCAACATCGACGGATCATCCGGGGCTCGCTCAACGTGTTTTCTGGCGGGGCAGCCACGAACTGCACTGCATTTATAATATCCCCTGAGAAGAAGAAGTCAACACAAAACTCAAAATCAGAACGAATAATAGTAGAAATGACGGATCATCCGGAGCTTGACTCGTTCGGACTACAATAATTACCGTGGGTATGGTGTGCCCTTGATCGGCTTTTGTCCGTACTTCCTCCAAGAATACTCGTCGGATGGAATATCGGCGATCTTCGAACTGATGGCCGGAACTCTGATTACCTTCTTCAACCTATTTTTCCTGATACATTGAAAGAACAAAATACAATAAATGAGGTTTAAAATTGTTACAGTCCACGAAAGTTCAAAACTTTTATGCTGTTCAACAACCCCCAACTTTGACCAACAACTCGCCAAAACCGAGACGAGTCAAGCTCAGACATTTTAACCCCAACTCGGCCCATCATAGAACTCGACTTTAACGACTCACAGAGTCGGTTAAATCATTCAACTTTCTCATACAATCCAATAAAGTCGAATGCTAAGACTGACTAATAAAAATCCGAAAATGATTTAAAATAACTAGAAAACTCATGGAATTACCTTCGTTTAGAGCAATCACACTTGCCGTTACCGGATCCTGACAAGTTCCCGTCGATGTTATCGAAGTGCTCTTGTTCGTGGATTCTCTTCTTGTAGGGAACCGATGAAAGCGGTGGTTTTTCCGCAGAAGCGGCCGGTGACGGTTTAAGTAATAAATAGGATACTTTCTTCCCGTTTGAAATACTCCCGTCTCCGGTGATGGAAGGAGATATAAACGAAGAGTTCGACGAAACGTTGAAGTTTTCCGTAGTAAACTCTAACTCGGTGCTTTTATTGTTGGAGCTAATAAAAGTAGGTTTTGTAAAGTCGAGTGTTAAACACGGTGGTTGCGATTGAACAAAACTAACCTGAGCAGAAACTGTTGTTGAATTAACGGTCGCCGATTCTGCAACCGGAACCGGGATCAGAGAGAGTTTCTTGTGAGAATTAGGGATAGTTAGCGAAGCTGAGGATGATGATGGGGAAGATGATGAAGAAGAGGACCGAATCGGTCCGCGTCTGAACCTGGCGTGACCGGTTCGATTACTTAGTGAGATTGGCTTTTTGAACTTTTGGACGGTGAGGTCGGCGTCGGCGTCGGTGCATTCTACGTGGTTAGACTGGTGAGAAAGGATGCGGATCAGGTGCTCCATGCTCTTCAAGCCTTGTGATGCAGCCTCTTGTATAGCCATCTGATCATCCACCTCCGGATAGCTGATTAGATCCAGCGACATTTGTAGAAAACGAAGAAAAAGAAGAAGAAAAGGGAAGGAAGGTTGCAGGGGATGATAGCTTGAGAGCTCAACGAGTTTTTTTTGTTTTTTTTGTTTTAACAATGAGAGTTGAAGCTGGTAAGGCAAGATATAGTTATGGTGCTAAACGTTGAGATGGTGACGGGGTAAGAGATTTGGATGGTCAATGTGTAGTTTTAATCTGACGGCTAAGATTGTTTTGAGTTTTTCCATGGTAACGCTTGTTGGTGGGGCCCGGCTTAGAGGGTATGAAATGCTAGATTGCTATAGCGGTTTCAATTTTTTTGTTCAAAAGAGGTCAAAAGGATCTTTGAACTTTAAATTTCTGAAGTTTTTTTTTTTTTTTAGAGATGTTCAAAATCGGTTAGTAACTATTTATCAGCTTAATAAATTTTTAATATAAATTAAAAATAAAATAATATTAAATAATATTTTAAATTAAACAAATAAATTAATAAATATTTACGATCTTAAATAAACGAATAAATTTTTAGTTATGTTAGTTTTTTAAATTAAACAAATATTTTTTTATCTAAATTCATTCGTTTAACAGAAATAGAAATGTAAATGAATTTTTTGGCTAATGATTTATTAAATATTGGATTCATTTACGGTCATAAATTTTTAAAAATATAACTTGATTGGAAATAAAAAGAAAAATTTACGTTCGGCAAAAAGTAAATTCAATTTCGTCCTCATTGATTAAAAAACAATTCTTATTTTAAAAGTTATAAATTTCAACACTAAAAATATTAACATAATAATTAAACGATCAATATTTAATAATATATAATATACATTATAACAAAAATACTAAGTTAATCTATAACTGAATAAAAAAATTAATTTTGTCCACAATTCCATAAAAAATTATAAAATTGTTTATAGAAAGTTCTATTATGTCAGCCCTTTAAACATAACGTGGAACAGGAAAAACATTTTTTTTTCGTTCAACGATACATGAAAACCGTTCTTTTTACTACTCAAAATTTTGACCCATTCTGTTTAGCATTAAACAGAGAATTATAATCTCGTACATAGGTAATGATTTTTTTATTTTATTTTATAAATATTTTAATTTAAAATTTAAAATTTTAGTTTGTGATTTAAAATATAACAAATAAATTTTAAAATTTAATTTTTAAAAGTTTTTTATCTTATTATTTCGGTCCGTGTTTCCTCTTCTTTTTTCTGCTCTTGAAATATACTTTCATTTAGTCTGAGTCAAATATTGGATTTTTTGAATTTGTTTGGATTGAAATCTTCTTGTTCGGGCGTAATTTAGGTTTACAAGTGATTGGAATGGGAAATATCAATTCAGGAATTTTTGTACCGACAATAATCTCAATTAGTATTTTTTATTTTTCGACATTTTTATAAGATTAAATTTTTAAATTTTTAAATTTTACTTTTAAACTCTAAATTATAAAATCTAAATCTAGAATTAGATTTAGACGTATTTTTGAAAAATTTATCGTTGATACATAAAAAAAATTATCTTAATCTAAAATATTTTATTTGTAAATTATTTTTAAAAACAATTTTAGATGATAACATGTGATTTTTTCAATAAATATGAATAATTTAAATATAAACATTTATTCTTAACCTTTTAATATATATATATTATAGATAATATAAGTTAAACTCGAGTTTATTAAAATAAATATGATCATTTACGGGTCTTCAGACTTAACATTTGGGATCGAAGATTTGCTAGAGGTTGAACTGGACACGATCAGAAGAGTTAGGCCCAATGCCAGATATGGACTCTACTGGGCCATTAGCGCCGATCTGAGTTTATTTTCACATCAAACACATCCAGATTCCAGGCATAAACGTTGCACGCAAGCTAGCAGGCAGCGAAAGTTTACGGAGATGGACATTTCAGCTACACAGGATTGAGAAGTTTGCTTTAGATCCAAGTGAGAAAAACAAATTTCTAAAACATACGAACACAAATTACAGGCACCCGCATAAGCTCGCCTAACTTGCGAAATCTGAAGCAAAACTCGGCACAAAAATAACTTAGTTACGGCACCACGTGATCGACCAGATCGCGGCAATTCCAGGTATAGCTATTGTAATCCTTCAACATTTTTTGTTTGCTGGCAATCGAATTTGTCTTTTTTTTTTTTGTGTGTGATTATCTGGTTCAGGTTTGTAATATTTTGTTGTTTCTCTTTTGAATATTGAGATTGGGGATTTTTTTAAAATTTCGTTTACTTGAGAAACGTTAGAAAAAGAAAAGGAAATTAAGGTATTCATGTTGCAAAGCGCCGCAATTCCAGTTGTTGCTATTGCAACCCTTCAACATTATTTTTTCGTCGTCAATCAAATTTGCATTTTTTGGTGATTTTCTGGTTTGGGATTGGAATCTTTAGCTGTTTTTTTTAATATTGGGATTGGCGATTCCGTTTTATTTTCGGTTAATTGAAAAATCTTAGAAAAAGAAAAGCAATTTAAGTTCTTCATCTTGCTAAAATTTCCCTTTAAAATTCCACACACATTTATTTTAAAAAATCTTTCAACTGACGTGGTTGAACACTGCTGCTATTGGCGGCTTCAATGCTTATATAAATTGATAGTAATTGTTTTCACTCTATTCATTCATGATTGTTGTGAGCGTAGTTAAGAGGGCGATCCTGATGGTGATTGAGACTTGGCTTTGATTTCCATTCTTCAGAGTGGGAAGCAAAAACGGCGAGGGTTGAATGGACAAGAACAAGAGTCGTACAGATTTGCTCGCCGCTGGACGTCAAAAGGTTTCCATTATATTTACCTTTTCATCGTTGATTTTGTGATTGTCTCTTTTCCCAAAATACACTGGCTGTCTTCTGGTTATACTCTTTTTCTTCAACCATGTGTTTTCCTTTGAGGCAGGAATTCCCTTGTTCACCATCATGGTACTACTGCTTTTGATTTGTTTCTACTCTCACAGCTGATTTCTAGTGTTTATCAACCTATGTTTAGTTCATTTTTTTATTGCAAAGGAAAGAGCCGAAGAAAACCAAACCTGTCTTTGTTATTCTGAACGTTCAATTGTTTCTAGCTTATGAGATGATCTTCTTTGTCTGTTTTTAAGGTAATAGGATTGGTTAGCGTATAATTTAATGTCATCTTTTTCAGCTTCAACAATTTCGCCAGAAGAAGGATGGTAAAGGAAGTAGCAGTCGAGGAAAGTCTTCCAAAAAACCCAATAAAACTGATGCTGATACAGCATCTTCCATTGTCAAACCAACAGTCTTGTCACAGGTCTCTGAAAGGGAAACTACTGTCGTTGACTTGGCTGTGTCACAGTCTACGGAGAGTTCACTGCCTTCTGGGCTTGATTCTACTACAGTTGTCTCATCACTGGAGCCTACTGTATCTGTGACAGGTAATGCTGGAATACCTGCCGAGGTTGTAACCCTTGGTGAATGTGATGTTGATTCTTCTGTCTCTAATGGAGGGGAAAGTACTCAGTATGTTAATAGTATTATGACCACAGAAATAGGGCACATATCTCCTTCCTCAGCTGCAGAGATCTCGGTTCCTGAAGAGGAAAGAAAACATGATATCGTGCCTCAAACATCCACTTCAGTTGATGCCATAGAAGAGATAGCGGTTAAACACAATGTCACTGATGCCAACAAGGAAATACAGCACAATCCACTGCTTTCACAAGATATTCCTGATACGTCCTGTCAAGCAAAGGGAAGATCAGGTACAGATGTAGGTTGTGCTCTTCTTCTCTTCATACATATTCTTTTATTTATTTTCTCATATACTCAGTGTTAGGGGATTGATTGGGTAAATTTGGGATGAGTTATGTGTGGTTTGATGAATAATTAATTTCTTATTTGTTCCTGGGTAGGGTCAATGCAGGAAGCTGATGGTTTGGGGTTGAACCAATTTGATAGAGGCGGTGAAACAGAGTTTGAAGTTGATGGTATACTTCCTTTGTTGGAGCATGGTGACTGTGCTAAACCTCTTGAAGGGGCAGCTTCAGAAGTAACTAGTGTGGAGGGGCAATCCAGTGAGGCATATCAGTCCATCACTAGAGATGACACATCTCTATCTACTGGGGAAGCCACCAGTTCCCAGGCTGATGCAAGTTTGGCTGCTAGTTATCAGTTGACAAATAAACTTGCTGAAGAAGCAATATCTTGTTCACATCTTGAAGAAGAGAAAGAAATGTGCTCTCCCTATGGTGATTATGGTGATGAAAAGATTTTAGAAGAAAAACAGAAACATTTACCTAAGGGCTCCTTGGTGTCTCAGGATGGAAGTCATGAAAGATCTCATACAAAATGGGCAAGTTTATCAGATCCAACTCTGTCTCTTCTCAGAGATGATTCTCCAGTGAAGCTCTCTCAGCTGGTAGATGTGATAAGAAGTCTAGATGAAGAAGAATATAGACATCTGCTAAACTTGCAAGTATTAGTTTCTATTGCAGATATTGGGGCTGGTAGTTTAGTGCCATCTTACCAACCAAATTTATTTGAGAAAGTGAAAGAAGAATTGTATCTTACAACTTCTACAAAAGATATATTGTACTTGCAGCTTGCTGAGCAGTCTGAGCTTCATATGGAATCTGATCGGCACCTTCAGCAGCTTATTGATGAGATATCTGTGCTTCGCTCTTCCATCATCGAGGTTCATGAGAGGAATGCATCCCTTGTAGAAGAGCTAGCAGAATGTAGGTCTGAACTCCAGGTTTTTGCTAGTGAGAGGGAGGAGCTGCAAAGCCAATTTAATACTACTTTGGTACAGGCGAAGGAATTTTCTTCTAGAGCAGACCAGTTGCAGATTACCCTGATAAGGTCGCAAGAGGATATGTCAAGCCTCTTGTCTGAACTGGCCGAGTGCAAAAGTCAGGTGGCCACTTTACATGTGGATAATGAGAACTTGAATAGTTCTCTTCATTTGCTAACTGAGGAGAGAAAGACACTTGCTGAGGAAAAGGAATCTTCTCTCCTTGAGAATGAAAAGCTGGAAAAAGAGTTAGCTAGATACAGGGATATGGAGGTCAGTTTCCAGGAGAAGATTGAGCAGTTAAATTTGAATCTTGCTTCACTGACCGAGGAGAACAGTGCACTTGTGGATCAGAAAATGTCTCTTCCTGATATTGAGAAGCTCCAGACAGAATTGGCTGACTGCAAGGGCATGATCGCAGCTTTACAATCTGAACATTCTGACATAAGTAGGAGTCTTGCTTTAATGACAGAAGAGAGAATCAAGCTTGAAGAAGAGAAGGAGTTTCTTGCACTTGGGAAAGAGAAAGCAGCTATTGACTTGGAAGAATGTAAGGATTTGCTGTCTGCTTTACAAGTTGAAAAGTCCTACTTCAATGGGAACATTGCTTTAGTTACAGAGGAGAAAAAAAAGCTTGAAGAGGACAAAGAGTATTTTGTCCATGAGAATAAGAGACTTGCTTCTGAGCTGCTTATTCTTCAAGAGCAGTTAGCTACAGAACATGGGCAACACATCCAACTTGAGGCTGAGCTAAAAGAAGTAACAGTACGCCTGGAGAAACTAGTAGAGGAAAATAGTTTTCTCAATGCCAGTTTGGATGTGCACAAGGCCAAGATAGCAGAAATTGGTAGTAGGGGAACACACAATGTTGAAGCTGGGAGTCGAGCAAAGAATTTGGATGTGGGTAGCAGGGTCCATGAAAATGCTACTGAAATTGAATATTCCTGCCAGATCCCTTGGAAGCAAGATCCTGAGTTATCCACTATGGTATTGGAGAAAGCCTCACCTAATGGTGTGGGCGGGCCGTCCCTTGAGCTGCTTGAGCAGGAAATATTTGATGATTCTTCTGGTTTTCTAGTTATGAAGGAACACTTGAAGGAGGCTGAAAGAATATGTCAAAACCTTGGGAAGGCAATTGAACGGATGCATTCCCACTTGGTGTCCAGCAGCAAACCAGCTGTGCCCGCAATATCAAAACTAATTCAAGCTTTCGAGTCAAAGATGCCTCATGATGAAGATGTAGTTGAGGAAAGAGGTTTGACTGAATGTCAAGCTCCACGGGACCTGTTTAGTTCAACTAAAGAGATAATGGAAGATCTGAGGGAAGTACTTAAGCTTTTGGTTCAGGATGCTGATAATGTCAATTCCTTATATAGAGGAGAGAAGGATCGCAGAAAATCTGCTAATTTGACATTTGGGGAGCTCATGGTTCTACATGAAGCTTTGAAGGAATACAGTGATAATCTTGAAGCAAGCAACATCGAACTGGAGGTTCTGTATGAAGCTGCTAAGCAGCATGCATTTTTAATTGAAGCTAAGAACAATGAACTTGAGGTTCTTTATGAAGCTCTAAAGCAGCAAGAAAGTGGCTATATTTCAGAAAATGCTGAGCTTTGTCAGAAATTGAGTGAGTCTCAGTTGAGGTTTACAGAAATGCAGGGTCACTTTTCTGATTTACAGAAAAGGTCAGACGGGGTCGTTTCTGATTTGAATCAACAATTAGAAAGTTCGCGGAAGGAAGCAGCTGAGAGGGCATTGACACTTGAACTAGAATGGAAATCTAAGGTTACTCAGATTGCTGAAACAGTCAGGAGGCTTGATGAGTATGTTGGGAGGGTTTCCAACTCCAACTTCTCAAATAACAGCAATGATATTTTTGATATGAGTAGCGAGGTTATGACATCTGTTAATTCTGCCATTAACTCAATCCAAGATATGCAAGAGAAACTACAAGCTGCTTATGCGGGTCATGATGCGATATCGTGTTCATACAAAGAAGTGAATGAGAAGTATAACAATTTGCTCAGGGTGAATGAGTTTCTGACACAGATGCTACAGGAGATATACCATGGCCTAAAGAAACTTGTGATTGATTCGTGTGCATTGGGTGAGGCTGAGAACCCACAAGTTGGGAAGCTGCCTGATCTCTTGGATTACAATAAGTATACAATCTTCATTGAACAACTGGAGAATGTTTTGGGTGAAAGGCTACATCTCCAGTCTGTTAATGACCAGCTTAATTCAGAATTGTTGAATAGGACAAGAGACTTTGAGGAAATGAGCAGACAATGCCTTGATTCAAATGTCATACAAAAGCTTATAGAGCATGTTGAGAATGCTGTAGAACTGGAAGACTATGCAACTGACTCCGATACAGCACCTGCTTCCCGCCTTGAATTGTTAGTTTATTTCCTTGTTAAGAAATACAGAGAAATTGTTAAGCAGGTGAGTGATTGCAGAAAGGAGTCTGGATCCAAAGTGATAGAATTGGCAGAATTGGAGGAAAAGATACATCAGTTAGATGCATTGAGGCTTCAGCAGGAACTGGAAATCCTCACTCTCAAAGAAAGTCTGCTCCAGGAAAAGGAAGCCCTTGTGACTGCACATTCAGAGTTACATGAGAAAATAATTGAACTTGAACAGTCAGAGCAGCGAGTGTCTTCTGTTAGGGAAAAGCTTAGCATAGCTGTAGCCAAGGGAAAAGGTTTGGTAGTGCAGCGTGATGGTCTTAAGCAGTCACTTACGGAGACATCTGCTGAACTAGAGAGGTACTCTCAGGAATTACAAGCAAAAGATGACCGACTTCAGGAATTAGAAATAAAACTGAAGACTTACTCAGAGGCAGGTGAGCGTGTGGAGGCTCTGGAATCTGAGCTTTCATACATTCGGAACTCAGCTACTGCATTAAGAGAATCGTTTCTTCTCAAAGACTCCGTACTGCAGAGAATTGAAGAGATTTTAGAAGACCTAGATCTGCCTGAGCATTTCCATTCTAGAGATATTATTGAAAAGGTTGATTGGTTAGCAAGGTCCACCACTTCTAGTTCTTTGCCTCCCACTGATTGGGATCAACAAAATTCAATCGGAGGTTTACAGTCTGATGCAGGTCCTGTTTCTTTGGATACCTGGAAAGAAGATGCACAACAAGGCTCGACTTTAGGGGAGGACTTGAGAAGAAAATATGATGACCTTCAAGGCAAGTTTTATAGGTTGGCAGAACAAAATGAAATGCTGGAGCAGTCCTTAATGGAGAGGAATCACTTGGTGCAAAAATGGGAGGAACTTTTGGATGGAATCTATATGCCTTCACAATTGCGGTCCATGGAACCTGAAGAAAAGATTGAATGGTTAGGAGGGGCTCTTAAAGAATCTAATCATGAAAGAAATTCTTTGCAGAAGAAGATTGATAATCTTGAAAATTACTGTGGGTCACTATCTGCTGATTTGGAAGAGTCAGAAAAGAGAGTATGTAGTCTGGAGGCTGATCTTCAATCAGTTACACAAGAAAGGGATGCTTTTTCGGATGCTAATCATGAAAGAATTTCTTTGCAACAGAAGATTCATAATTTTGAAAATTATTGTGGGTCACTATCTGCTGATTTGGAAGAGTCAGAAAAGAGAGTATGTAGTCTGGAGGCTGATCTTCAATCAGTTACACAAGAAAGGGATGCTTTTTCGGATGCTAATCATGAAAGAATTTCTTTGCAACAGAAGATTCATAATTTTGAAAATTATTGTGCGTCACTAGTTGCTGATTTGGAAGAGTCGGGAAAGAGAATATCTAGTCTTGAGGCAGATCTTCAATCAGTTATGCTTGAGAGGGATCAGATTTCTGAAAGATTGGAGACTATGTCTTCTAATCATAATAGTCTTTTGGAAAAGGCAGCTCATTTTGAAGTTGAGAATGAAAAACTTCAGATTAGAGTTGCTAGTTTGCAAGAAGAATTGGTTAAGAGGATCAAGGAGGAAGAACATCTTTTTGAGATGGATGGTGAGATAAGGAGATTTCAGCACATGATTTCTGATGTATTACAGGACACTGATGTAGAAGATTTGATTTTGGATGGCAGTGGTATTTCATGCTTGGAAGGATTATTGAAGAAGCTTATAGAGAATTACACTAATCTCAAGTCTGTGAATTCTGAACTTGTGGCGATCAAGCTAGGTGATGCAACCCTTGATGAAGCTCGAAGCATCGACACACTGAATACCGAGGAGGATGTGGCTTCTTTAAAGAAAGAGCTTGAGGCATTGCTGCCTGAATTGATGCAAGTGAAGGGGGAAAGAGATGAAATATTAGGAAAGCATCAATCTTTGATTCATGAAGTTCAAGAACTTGAAAGGAAAAGGGAGGAGTTGCAAGAGCTCGTTAATCAAGAAGAGCAGAGGTCAGCTTCTCTTAGGGAAAAGCTAAATGTTGCCGTTAGAAAAGGGAAATCTTTGGTGCAGCAGCGGGACAGTCTGAAAAAAACTATTGAAGAGATGAATGTCGAGCTGGAACACTTGAAATCTGAGCTCGGCCACAGGGAAATTGCTATGGCTGATTATGAATTGAAGATGAGGGACTTCTCTGTTTACCCTGAAAGAATAGAAGCCTTAGAAGCAGATAGTTTGTACCTGAGGAATCATCTGTCAGAAACTGAACGTATGTTGGAAGAGAAAGGGCATATTTTGAGCAGGTTGTCAAATGCAATATCTGACATTGATGTTGGGGGTGAAATTAATATCTTTGATCCGGTGGAGAAGTTGAGACGAATTGAGAAAGTCTGCCATGATTTGCGTGCAGCTGCAGGTTCTTCCGAACAAGAGTCACGGAAATCAAAGAGAGCTGCTGAGCTACTGCTTGCAGAGTTGAATGAAGTGCAAGAGAGAAACGATGGTCTTCAGGAAGATGTAGCAAAACTTGCCAGTGAACTTACAGAAGTCGCCAAAAGAAAGGATGTGGCAGAGGCTGCAAAAGTTGAAGCTCTCTCCCGTCTTGAAAATTTATCTACACTTCATTCTGAAGAAAGAAAGAAACAATATTCTGAATTAATGATGTTTCAATCTAGTATAAACACATTGAGGAAGGGTGTCGATGATATTCATAACCTTTTGTCCAATGTTTTTTCAAAAGACATGGAATTTCTGCAAAATTTGGAGGTTAACATTAAGTTATACTTGGAAGGGGGTGATGCCCAAGATTCGTCTGGCTCTCCATACAGTATGCCCAGCAGTTTAGAGGATAAGGTAACATATGGTCTGTCTTTCCTTTGTGCATTCAGTTTGGGATCTGCCTTTTTCAGGAAATGTGGTGTTTTGCCCATCATGTTTCTTTTCTATTTTCCTTCTGCATCAATTGTTGGTCATACTTGTATTGTACCATTTTCTTTCTCCTTGAGTTGCTTACAAGTCGACTATATTGAACCAAAAACCTTTTGATTGGCCAAAAAGCAATCACCTTTGTTGTCTCATTGGGGTATTCCATGAATAGGTTTTTAATTTTGATTTTTTTTCTTGGTTTCCTCTTCAGGAGAACATTCAATTCGCAGATACTTGGCCGGTTGCCTATTTGCGGGATCCTTTGGATAATGATGCAATAGCTGAGGTTTGCAGTTTAATCTGGCATCACCTGCAAGATTTGAGAACTGAAATTACTGCACTGAAAGAAAAGTTGGTTGTGCATTCAAAATCATTACAAGAAAAAGGTCACGGGATATGGAATGTACTGGGGATCTTGTATAGAGAACGGAATTCTATGACAGAGTCATTTGAAGCTATGAAGAGAAACATTAGGCATACAGAATCAGTTGGGAAAGAGAAAGACACAGAGATTGTTGTGTTACGAAGAAACATTGCCTTGCTTTATGAAGCATGTGCTAATTCAGTCTTGGAGATTGAAAATCAAAAAGCTGAGCTGTTAGGAAATAATTTGGCTGCAGCAGATCTGGTGACTAACATGAAACCTATAATATTAGCTGATGGAGTACTTGCTTTTGGTGGACACAATAGTGTTGCCACTGAGGAAAATATCAAGACTATGTCGGATAAACTTTTTTCAACAGTGAAAGATATTTTGAGTGTGAAAACTGAAATTACTGAAGGAAGCCAGAGGGAAATGAAAATAACCATAGCAAATTTGCAGAAGGAGCTTCAGGAGAAGGATATCCAGAAAGATAGGATGTGCATGGAGCTTGTTGATCAAATCAAGTTAGCTGAAGCATCTGCCGCGAATTACTCACGAGATCTTCAATCTTCAAAAACCCTTGTGCATAATTTGGAGAAAGAACTGGAAGTAATGAGGGAAGAACAGACTTCACTGCAGCAGAGAGTAAAAGAACTTCAGGATATACAAGCCAACACAGTGGAATTGCAGGATAGAGTCAAATCACTGACAGATTTATTATCATCTAAAGACCAAGGCATGTTTCATTGTTTGAATCCTACTTATTTTCCTCGCTTATTCATTTAGTTTTGGAATCTTCATCTGTGAATATTATTCCCTGACAGAAATTGAAGCCCTTATGCAAGCACTTGATGAGGAGGAAGTCCAAATGGAAGAGTTGACAAAGAAGATTGAGGAACTGGGAAAAGTACTGCAACAGAAGAATAGAGATTTAGAGAACCTTGAAGCTTCTCGTGGAAAGGCTGTGAAAAAGCTTTCCATCACAGTGAGCAAGTTTGATGAGCTTCGTGCTCTATCAGAAAGTCTTATTACCCAGGTTGAACAGATGCAATCACAACTACAAGATCGGGATGCTGAGATTTCCTTCTTAAGACAAGAGGTCACAAGATGCACCAATGATGTTCTTGCCGCATCACATATAAGCAACAAAAAGGACTCGGACAAGATAAATGAGTTTCTGATTTGGTTTGAAACAATTGTTCCTCGTGTTGGTTTACCTGATCTTCATTTTGATACGAAGAACTTTCAGGTGTCTGAATACAAGGAAATAATACATAAAAGAATTAGCTCTATGATATCTGAACTAGAGGACATTCAGGGGGTTGCTAAAAATAAGGATGAATTGTTGCAAGCTGAAAGGAGTAAAGTGGAGGAGCTGATGCGCAGAGAAGAAACCCTCAAGAAGACTTTGCATGAGAAGGAATCCCAGTTAAATTTGCTTGAAGGTGTGGGAGATGTGGGTCAGGCAGGTAGTTTGAACTCTGAAATCGTGGAGGTTGAACCTGTGGTAAGTTATTTATTGTCTTTGCAATTGTCTTGAACAGCTTGCGGTTAGGACTTGGGACCTTTAGAAAACTAGTGATGGGCAAAACTGGGATGTGAGCGATGAAACCTAATTTCTATCTCGCAATTTCCAGTTTCTCTGTTTTCTTATCAACATTTCACATTTTACTCTGGGAGGTGGACAACTTGTCTGGTTTCATGAAATAATCAATCGATGCAATGAGTTCAAGCTATAGAATCAAAATTCATATGGAAAATGTATCAGTATTTGATAATTTTTCTTCTAAAGAAGACTGTTGCTTTAACAAACAATAATGATTGTAGAAGTTGATACGTACTTTAGTCTTACCTCACATTAATAAGTTAATATTTTGCATAATCAATAGCATGATAAATATGTATATATATGTGTGTGTATATATATATATATATTGAGCAGTCTATTTTGCTATCTGTGTAGATGAACAAGTGGGCAATAGCAGGGACCCCTACAGCATCCCAAGTTCGTAGTTTGCGCAAAGTCAATACTGATCAAGTTGCTATTCCTATAGATGCGGATGATGGTAATAATAGTAGGTTAGAAGATGAAGACGAAGATAAAGGTATCCTTTACTTATTTCTGCTTCAAGTGAAGATAGTTTTTAATTAAATTCATAGATCTTTTAATCCTTACATTTTAATTTTTTCCCCAGTTCATGGTTTCAAATCACTTACCACATCAAGGGTTGTTCCAAGGTTTACAAGACCGATAACCGATATGATAGATGGTTTATGGTACGTTTCTGTTTTTCAGTTTGTGTTCATCTAAAGTAGTGCAAAGTTCATTTGGGCTGGGATTTAATTTTATTTATTTATTTACACTCCAAAAGCCAGCCTTTCCATCATGTAACCATGTTTATATAATGTGACAGGGTTTCTTGTGATCGAGCGCTCATGCGACAACCTGCCTTACGGCTTGGCATTATCCTCTATTGGGCTGTATTGCATACACTGTTGGCAGCCTTTGTATTTTGACAAGTCAATGTGGTTAGTGGCCCTTTCTGAGATTGTAGTTATTTCCTGTGGTTCTATGATTTTGTTTTGCAAACAAGTTTATCTTTAACCACCTTCGGTTTTCATGCTATATACCTGTGAATTCTGTATGGGACTTATGTTTTATCGATTTCCCGTCCTGTTTCTTACAAAACCGATCGGGTTTTGTATTTTATGGTCTTGCTTTTGTGCAGGTTGATTTTGCCTTCAAATGCATACTTGGCTCCGTTATCATTTTCCCGAATTTCCGAACATGATCCATTGATTCATTTTAGTTCAACCAGGCAACTGTGATTTGCCATTTTTATTTGGATGCACTTCTCAGGTAGCTTGGTGATGTCCAATAAGGAAAAAAAATAGTGTTACAATTATTTTTAGACATGGTACAAGGATTATTCAGTTTGAACCAACCGAAGGTTGTATGATGCCTGCTGTAGTTAAGTGATTTGTCTACTTGTTTATACGACACAAACAAAATTGCTGCATTTTGAGTAGTGTTCTTTCTATATACGTCGCTGGCATATATTTTCATTACACTTTGTGCCTATCTAACCTTTGTTTTACAGATTAGCCTCGATACATTCGATTCGATCAAGTTTTGCTCAATCCTAATGGGAGGGGACAATTTTCAGACTAAATCTGAATCTACCTGTTCCGATTCGATTTTTTCAAAATTTATTTTTTAAATTCAAATATGATTTTTTTATTAAAAATTTATTTCTTTTGAATCGGATCAGAATCCGACTGGATTGGATTATACTTCCATCCCAATGAAGATAGTTACCAACAATGAACTTTCGCGTTCTGTGGGCTTTGGTAGGAAGAAGGGGGGATTTCTTCTGTACCACTCCATTCAATGTCTGAGCATTGAAGTATCCTTGTCATTAGCCTTTTGGTTGAGGCATTGACCAAAATGTTGCTTTTATTTAGGTTTAATATGTAAGGTAGGGCAGCCTAATTATTTAAATAAAGATCAAAAATAATTTTTTATTTGATTTGATTACTAACATATAATTTAATTAAAACAAATTCAAATAATATTATTTGGATATGATAGAATGATAAACATGTGTTCATTTTGAAGCGAATTTACAAATTTATTTATTTCTTTTTTACAAAAATTACAGATTTTCAACCAGTGGTTATCCCTAAAATTACGTAATACGTCCATAGCCCAATGTATTTTTAGTTCTCGTCATCCAAATTAATTCCTTTACAAACTCAATTATAATTTATATTCTTTTAGATTGTTAGATGTCTGGAACAAATGATTCATATTAATTTTTTTAATTAATAATTTTCATATAATCAACTGATAATCTGAGTCATCCATTTCAATCATTTAACGATTCAAAAACATATAAAACTCAAAATTTATACTATATAATTTAATCTTATCAAATATATATTAGTTTATGAAATATAAGGTTATCAAAATTGGGTACATGAGTATAAAGAAACAAAGGGGACAAGTCAAGTTTGTTAATGTTTCCTCCATATGTATAGGTGAAGCTTCATATTTTGTCAAAGCAGCCCACTGGTTTGTGTTCCAAGAGTTGTATTAAGTGTAGCTTAAGTTATTAACTCATTAATCATAAATAAAAACAAAAACAAATCACATGTGGAAGACAATAACATTGTGATGGTGCAATAATTGGAAACACACAAACCTAATTAAGTAGGTTCACGAGAACCTGCTGAATGCCCTTTTTCATTGTTAGGAATTGTTCGTCATTAATTTAGGGTTGTTTCATAGGGAAAGGGGAAGGTACCTATTAATGGAAAAAAACAGATGTCACAATCATACTATATTTATATTTCCACCAATATTTCTCCATTATATGTACATTTATTATATATTTAAAATGATTTTTTTAATAAATTATCATTAAAAAAACATTTTTTCTTGCATTATAGAGAGAGGGGTACCCTCTCTTTTGTCCGTAATAAATCCAAAAGTAGAACCCAATTGAAGACAAGCACGTATAATTATTCATTGAAAGCAAGACAAGCATTTGTTTAGGTTCAAGTTCATTTCCTCATGTAAAGGAAGAGATGGCGATTTTTTTTTAAATTATTTAACATTTGGCCACTCATTTAAATAATAATTTGACCCTTTCACAAGTTTTATTTCTTTAGAATTTTTGATTAAGTTACTTTAAAATTTTGAAAATTTAATTTAGACTTCTGAATAATTTAAATTAATTTGGTTTTAATTTTTAATATTGAATTTTTATAAAATTTTATTTAAATTAACCGGTCAATAAATTGAATACTATTATTAAAAAAAAATTGATTTTTTTTTTGCAAATGCTTTGCTCTTTTACATGGTGACAAGAAATGACAATGACATGCAACTCGTAAAACCAAGAGGAAGATTAGGGGCGTAGTAGTAGGCAGGGAAACCCGGAGGAGTGCTGCCCACTAAACCCATTTATGGAAAAATTATACGGTGAACTATGTTGATCACGTCATCCATGATCCTAAACAATCAGGATCGTTGATCTTAATTTTTTTTTCAAGTGAATCATCACCTTTTTCCTATATGGATTTTAGTGGATGAATAGTTATTAGGTGGTTATTTAAAGATTAACGGTCTTGATTACTTGGACCATAGATGACGTGGTGAACAATATTCACCATATAATCTCTCCCATTTATGGGTTCATGAGTCGAAATCGGAACATAATTTTTAAATGAGAAAAATATACAATATCTCTTATTATTATTTATAAGATTTTTTAATTAAAAAAATTATATACAACTCTAAATATGTTATCCTCTTTCGATACATGTATTATAAGTCATTAATTTCTAAATATACGTAATGTATAGTTACGGTTAATAAGTCGAACCTCACTAGTACTAGAGAAGGTGGCGAAAGAGTTGGTGCCTACTGCCTAGTCGAGAACAAAATATTTGTCTTCAAGTTGTCTGTCTAAGGCTAAGGTGTGGGATCCTGGATTTGTGGGTTTTGGATTTCATTCCCGCCATGCTACTTAGTGCCAGATTTTTGTGGTGGTTGTACGGTTGTATATCTCCTGCTGTTTTCCATTTTGTCCATAGACTCTAGTTTACATCCAAGTTTACGACTTCCTTTCGATATTATTTGTTTTATTTAAAACAAAACACTTGAAAATTTATGCTTCCTATTTTATTATCCAAATTGTCAGTTATGGTTGACAGATATGGATTCCTTTAGTTTTACTGCCACTGCCACTGCCAGAGAAGCCACCGGACCGACCTCAGCTGTCTCTGTGTCTTGAGTTTTTGTGCAAGAAAAGCTCAAATCCCGACCCAATTTTTTCCTTTTTCGAGAGGAAATTGATGTTTTTTAATTCTTGTGTCCCTCGGGAAGTGAACCACCGTCCAATGACAGACTTCCATTTGTTTCCAATGACATATACACAGTGTCCCAAAAATCAGTACCCTTCCCTTGCATCAATTGAGTTCCAGCATCTTCCCCCCTGACCCCTCATAATGAAACTAAACACACTTACGGACGTGGAACACGGGAATCCACGGTTTGTTTATGATGAAACAAATCCTTGTATCAAGGAAAGATGTTTCCTTTCATCTAATCACTCAGCTTCCAGTAGATATAGTAGGAGAAATTATATCACGATTTTTTTATTATATTATTTATAATTTTAACCAATTAAATTTATTTATCTCATATTTTTATATTAGTAAATAGATATTTATCAAACAGTTAATTAATTAACATACTTTTATTCGTGTTTGTTTGATTTGTTTATATACCTACTGATTTTAAAAAATCCTCCATGTTCATCCAACTAATTTTTATTCAAACACTTGTATTCACATAATAAATTAATTGTCTTTCTATAAAAAACCTAAATTAATTATCTGGCCTTTCCTTTCCCACAGACCGCACCAAAACTAAAATATAAATCGTTACTTAATTATGGTCATATTCATGTAAACCACTCATCAAGGAATCTTAGATGTGATTAGAAGGTGCTTCATTATTTCCAAATGCTCCACTTTTTTGTATTACAATTGAGTTAATTTTGTATTATAAACTTAATTAGTCTTATAGAGATCAAACATGTTATTACACACTCCTTCCGTCTCACAAATAATGTCTTTTATTGACTTTTTAAAAGTTAATTTTTTTAAATTTTGATTATAATTATATTAAATATTTTAAATAATTAAATTTTATAAAATATATATTTGAAAGCTACTCTATTAGAGGTTTCTAAAATATATTTTTTTTCATATTTTTATCAATAATAAATTTTAAATAATTATTAATTAAAATTCAAAAAATTTAACTTCCAAAAATCAATAAAGAACATTATTTTTGGGAGAGAGATATTAAAGTTTTTTATATAATATATCCGTTAAATTATAAATTTTGTCTTGTATTATGATTTCATTTTATATTTTTTCATGGCTGAATTCTCCCGCCATCATTAATATTATCCTTAATGCAAATCACTCAGTCTTAAAGTAATTTCATTAATTGATTGACGTGAAACTATAAAAAATAATAAAAATTATTATTTTAATAATTACAATATTTTTTTAACAAATAATCATAATATTTAAATTGGTATATTATATGATATTCGAAATATTAGTGTATTATAAATGAAAACCGCAGTATATATAAACTACTTATTACTTGGTAGATTGAATTATCATTGACGACAGCAGGGAGCAGTTATCATCATCTGTGCGCGTCAAATCCACACGCCGTCCCATCACGTCACCTGTGCATGGGGAAGGGAGGGCGGGGAAAAGGGAACGACTAAAGCTGCATATTAAAAAAATATTGTATAATATATACTTTTTAAAAATTAAAGTAAATTAAAATGTATATCATCCGATAATAATAATAATAGTATAATATTATTATAAATATAATAGTAATTAAAATAAGATAAATAATTAATTATTTGAGTTAAATTAATTAAAATTTAATTAATATTTAATTCGAATTTAAATTCAATTTAAATTATAAATAAATTAAGTTAAACTCGATATTATTCTAGCTCAACTCCATACATTTACGCGCCTACTCTCTTGATACTCAAAAGTTATTTATTTTCTGATTAATATTCCAATCAACGGCAATCCACTACAACAAGAACTACTTATAATCAGCTCTCAATCATCAGTCACTGTTGAGTGATCTTCTTTTGTTTGCAGAAGAAAATTTTTACATATAACCTGTAAAAACAAGGAGAAGCATGACAGGCAATACATATAATAAAAAACGAGGGGAAAAAGAAAATAAGAAACAAGAACGATAGAATTTTCTATTGTTATTGACCTCCGATCGCACATGGCTTCTTGGGCTTCGCCTTCCCTCCTTCTGTATTTTTCAGGCACATGCTCTCCTCCCTCTCTATTGAATTAACTCTTTCTGTGTTCTCTCTCTCTCTCTCTCTCATAACCTTAGTCGCTTCAACCTTTTTTCTTGATTTTTTAGAGTTTTTCGTTCGCATTTGAAGGCTGTTAACTGAATATCTGAAGAAAAAGTGTTCTCCAGATCCATAGTGGAATATGTTTTGAAATTTTGGCTGGCTATTCTCAACCTCTTGCTTCGTCTTTCTCCTCACTGTTGGATGTGATGCAATCTCAAGGTTAGCTTACTAATGTGTTTGTTTGTGTTTGATTAATCTTATTTGATTGACTGGTTGGCTTCCATTAAAAGATTTTTTTGAAGAAAACGGTTATTGTGTTTGTTCACTATTTTTTCTCCTATCTGTCGTTGCCGCTGTTTTCGGTTGTTCTGTTTAATGAAGCTCCAGATCCATTATTTTGAATTCAGATTCGTATTCCACTTCTCTGTTATTGCTTCTTTGGAATGAGATGCAATTCAGCTGTTGGTAACGATCGATTGAATTTTATACTTCGTAGCCAAAGTTAGCTTCAGCAACTCAAATGAATTTGATTCCATTGGCTTGAAAATTTAAAAAGTTTTGTTTTCGTCTTTTTAATATATAAAATTCAATCAATTTCTGGAATTTAAACGACTTCAATCGAATAAAGTGATTTTCTGCAGTTTATTTCGTCTAGAATTGATGTTTTTCCCCAGCAATCAACATATCTATTCTATTCTCTTTCCGTTCTCCATCAGTCAATAATTTTCTCTATTCCATTTATTATTTTATTTCAATAAAAAAATAATTTTCTCTATTCCAAGAGCTGCACATCTTTGCCGTGTAATTCCTTTCGAATAAAATTTGATTTGAAATGGAAGTACTAAGGCCGGAACGATCTTAGAATCAATTGTTTTATGTTAAAGGCTAACTTAATACGATACCAGACGTTCTGAATTTAAAACTTTCGTGCAGGATCCGCTCTGATAATAAGATTCTTCATCGATACGTATCAGAAGCATACAAGGGAGTAGTGAAGGGAAGTTTGGTGATCTATTGATGTTAATTTATGCGTTGAACATTTCAATCAGGTTGTAGTTAAGTGATTCCAATGGTTTGTGAGATGGGAACCAATCAAATCGAAGACATAGAGGTCGAAGTCCTTTCTTCGATGTGGCCTGAAGACATAGAGCATGAAACTGGAAAGCAATTTAATGTAGAAAAGCCAAAAGGTGACCGAGATATGTTGGAGGAGGTAACAATTGTGGAGGAGCCAACTATAGTTGATTTCCAACATCTTATAGAGCTAACTGATTATACTGACAAGGGCTCATCTCAGTTAGCATACCTTGTAAAACACTGGGAATATAAGCAAGCAAATGCTGTTCGTCTTCTTAGGGAAGAACTTGACAATCTATGCAGGCAAAGGCAGGAATCTGAGCTTAAGAAATTGGAAATATTGGAGGAACATCGTTTCGAGGAGGAAAGGTATGGAGGAGATAAACGCTCGATTTCCATACTGGATGGTATAGATGATATATGGCAAGAAGTTCCTCGGAGAAAAAATAATATTGTGGTTCCAAGTAAAAGAGTTGAAATCGATGCCGAGTATGATACTATCATATACTGGAAACAGAGAGCCATGCATTTGGAGAAAATGTTGGAAGCCAGCTTGCAAAGAGAGCAACAACTTAAGGAAAAGTTGCAGGAAAATATAAAAGAACTGGAAAAGCAGTCCTCTCCCGTAGAAGAGTTGTCCCAGATTCTCAAAAGAGCAGATAATTTCTTACATTTTGTACTTCAAACTGCACCAGTTGTGTTCGGACATCAGGTAATCAACAAAAATTAGTGATATAATATGCTACCTAATGTCCATTTAAGCCAACAATTCACATATCCTGAACCCTAAGAATGATGACATATGTTATAATCTTTCATCTGGTGGAACTTATTGTTTGATCAATTTCTCAGGATAAAGAGCTGCGTTATCGCTTTATTTATAACCATTTTCCAAGTTTACAAGAGGAGGTAATTTATTGCCCCAGAAGTTCTTATTCAAGGTTTGATAATCTTTTGTTGCAGTGTTGGTCGCTAGCATGATACCCTCACATTATTATTATTATTATTATTATTATTATTATTAATTGTTGTTGTTGTTTCCTTTATAACTTCCCTCCCTCACTTTTTGCAGTCCTTTATCTATAAAGTGGCTTAAGAACTACCTGAAACTTAATTGGTTCCCATTTCAGGACATTCTAGGAAAAATGGATGTGGAAATTTTTACTGGATCTGGTGTTAAGGAATCTCAGGATTTTAAAAAGGAAGTGATGGAAAGAGGATTGCCTGCAAAAAGGGAAATCACATTTGAGACAGAACTATTTGGGTCAAAGACATTTTTGATATACGTGGAACCTGTTTTTAGCAAGGCAGGGGAGACTATTGGTATAAATTATATGGGAATGGATATAACAGATCAGGTATATTCAGTTTATTCATACTGGTTGTATAAGCTATTAATATATGAAGAAAAATGGGTACTTATGTTTCTGATTGCACAATAGGTAAGGAAAAGAGAAAAGATGATAAAGCTTCGAGAGGAGATTGCAGTACAAAATGCCAAGGAAACAGAACTCAACAGAACCATACATATAACAGGTTCATCTACTAGGGTGACATCTAAATATTTGTGAATTTCTCTTTAGTCATCCCTTTTAGAGCACTGAAAAAACTCTGTTTTGCCTTCTTTTTACACTTTATGTAGAGGAGACGATGCGTGCAAAACAGATGCTGGCAACCATGTCTCATGAGATAAGATCTCCTCTATCCGGGGTTGTTAGCATGGCGGAGATCCTGTCCACAACGAAACTTGACGGAGAGCAAAGACAATTGTTAAATGTCATGCTATCTTCAGGAGACTTGGTCCTTCAGCTCATAAATGATATCCTTGATCTTTCCAAGGTTGAATCAGGTTTGGGTTTTACAGCTCATACTTGTCTTATTTTTCAGTTCTAAACTTATAAAGTTGATTTCTTAAAGCTGATTAGAAGTTGAACGGTGTAGTACCTTATCTATTAAGTACTAGAGATCTGGTCTTAAAACAATCTCGTAATGCTTGTCTAGAGTTGTATTTCTGTTTCAGATTCACAATAGCATCATACCTTTTTTTGTTTGAAAATTTGATGCTCTCACTCATGACAAGTTATCATTCTCGGATGTCGGAATTTCTAAATTTATCTTTTCTTCTCTGTTCCATTAGGTGTCATGAAGTTGGAATCTACAAAATTCCGACCAAGGGAGGTGGTGAAACATGTTCTCCAGACAGCTGCAGCATCTTTGCAAAAGATTCTTACCTTGGAAGGAAATGTGGCTGATGATGTTCCTATTGAGGTGAGAGTCTTATGACACATTTCCATCGACCATTATATTTAAAAATTGAAATCCTTTTTTTCATCCTCCTCATATTCTGGAGCTTTATGCACTGATCAGGTCATAGGGGATGTGCTAAGAATTCGACAAATCCTCACCAACTTGATCAGGTATTGGAATGAGAAGTCATGATTTATGTTCCAAATTTCCTATAGATTATCATGAAAACATTGCTTGTAATATACAGCTTGCACCTTTTTTTTTTTGAAATAAATACAGCTTGCACTTGACAACATTAATATGGGACCAAATAACTTATTGTTCTGACAATTAAATGGCATGTAAATTGTGTGCGTAAACTTTGGAAAAGAATGGTTCTAACAATTATGCGGAGATGTTTATGATTTATGAATCATTTACTATTCATAACTTTAATTTCTCGCATGTTGAGCAAAACAACCTTTCTTCTTCAGCAATGCGATCAAGTTTACGCATGAAGGGAAGGTAGGAGTAAAACTTTATGTAGTACCAGAGCCGCCATTTGCGAAGGAAGCATCTCAACCTGTATCTAATGGATCAGTTGCTAATCAATCCACATCTAATGTATTCAAAGAAGAGACTTGTACATCAATGTCTCAAACTAGCAGCGACCAGAGAAGATTTCATGGTAAGAAACATGAAGGTTCTTGCCAAAACCAATCACAAAGTGAACCTGGTACTCCAGTAAGGAATGGAACAATAGATGTATCTGAGGAACAAGCAGAGTTATATGAAACAACAGTGTGGATACGCTGTGATGTATATGACACTGGGATTGGCATACCAGGTACACATCCCTATGCTTGTCTTTAATCATTTACATTATCACAAGAAATCTGAGATTTTGTTAGATGTATATAAGTAGATGCGGGGTGGGGAAAAACTGATCCATTTTCCTTCTGTGACAGAGAATGCTTTACCTACACTTTTTAAAAAGTACATGCAAGTCAGTGCCGATCATGCCCGAAAGTATGGTGGGACAGGACTGGGCCTCGCAATATGTAAACAACTGGTGAATCCTTCCTTCCATCAACAGTCATGTTTTGTTTGGTTTTCGTTGGTTTACCTCTACAGGGCCACAATTGATTTAATTGTCTTCCCCTTTCTAGCTTCAGCTTAAAGAACTAGTATATAAAATCAGATCATTATGATATATATCTCAGCAGGTCTAGTTCTGCAATTAGTGAACGTAAAAACATACAATTTGATATTAGAATTTAATTAGTTTGTTTCAGAGCTTTCAATATCGTCCAGTTGTATTTACTCACAACTCTTTTAGTCTCAATAATTGCAGGGATTTTTAATGATACTCATGCTGGTACAAAACCTAAGTAACATTCCATGCCTTTGCCACAGGTTGAGCTAATGGGCGGCAGACTTACGGTGTCTAGCCGAGTGCATTGTGGTTCTACATTTACGTTCATCCTACCTTACAAGGTTTCTCTATCATGTGATAATTCTGATGATCCGGATGACCTCTCAGATATGGACGATCATGGTACTACAAATGATGACGCAACGGCCTCCTTTTTCCAATTCCAGCCACGTACTTTGGGTTCTCTATTTTCTTCTAATGGATCTAGCAGAACCCAAAGATTATTACCACATAATATTGGCTGTTGCTATGCGAACTCGCAAAAACTTACTGAGTTCTCAGAGACTTGTTATTCATTCCCCATGGGTAATGGTCGAACAAAGGAGATGGATTTAGTTGAAGATGCTTGTTCAGTGTCTGAATCTGTAGAGATATCAGAGCCTGAAAATTCATTTAGTCACAGCCCAGGCCCCCATCATGAAAGTGCAATTTGCAGAGACGAGCATCATCAAAACGATGTAAATGCTGAGACCAAAGCTTTTACAAGAGATGTGTCGAGTTGCTCGGAGACAAGCGAAGATACAGACGTGAAAACAGAGATACATGAGCCTCAGCAACCACCTAAAGGGCAGGAGAGATCCGACAACTGTTCTCAGTCCACATTAAACGACAGTGAAGTACGATCAAATTCAATCCCAAAGCCTAAGATCCTGCTGGTGGAAGATAACAAAATTAATGTAATGGTGACACAGAACATGATGAAACAGTTAGGTCACACAATAGATGTTGTGAACAATGGCGTCGAAGCTGTCCGAGCAGTTCAGTGCCATAGTTATGATCTCGTCCTCATGGTAAATCCTTCCCTCCTGTATGCATGAGTTGCTTTCTACCGAGACCATTAGCAGCCGTTTTACGAACCTTATATTGCAGGATGTATGCATGCCAGTCATGGATGGCCTTCAAGCAACAAGATTGATCCGTTCCTTCGAAGAAACCGGTAATTGGGATGCAGCAGTGAAGGCAGGGATAGAGCAACCATCGCCTTCCGGTTCATTACAACCGGATTGTACACAACCAAAGCATACCCCCATAATTGCAGTAAGTCCATCACTATCACTGCCCTTTGAATAATCAAGTCTGCCTCCTATAATCCTAGAATTACACTAACAAAAACAAACGTCTGTATAACTGCAGATGACTGCGAATGCATTGTCCGAGAGTGCTGATGAGTGTTTTTCAAACGGCATGGACTCTTTTGTCTCAAAGCCTGTAACTTTCCAAAAGCTGAAAGAGTGTCTCGAACAATACTTAGCGTGATGGATGAACAAAAATCCTCTGCCCTTTTCCCATCCTCTTTTGGTGCCTCCTTTATTTTTTTAAAAAAAATTTAATTTTAAACCCTAAACCCTTATTTTCTATATTCTAAACCCTACGCCCTAAAAAAATACACCTTACCCTTAATTTCTTAAACCCTAACCAAAACCCTTAACCTAAACCCTAAACCTCCTTGTAAATCAATGCCATGTGTATATAAAAATATGCAGTGCATTAGGAAAGTTTTGTAAATCAAGGGATCGAGGAATTTTGAAAGCAAACTATCACTGAATCACCTTCGGCTGCTTGTTCCTTTCGTCCTTGACTACCGCAGCCTGTCTTGCCTTGCAATGCCTACATTTGGAGTGAAAAATATCACAACCAAGCTAACTTAAACCGGAGCCAACCCAAACCCGAACCACTCGAATGTTTACTCATTTCTATAAAATCAAATAAATTAAGAAATTAAAGCTTCTATGTAAATATTTCAAAAATTGATATTAGCTGTTATTGTTGATAAACGGTGAAGCCTTCTATCGGGCTGGTTCGCGCTTTTTTGTATTGATTTCTTGGTCGTCATTGGGTGCTCATACTCGTGAATCTGACTTAATCTTGGCCCAATATATTATAAACTTAGTTCGGCCCTTTTATCACGCTTATTTTTATACTTAAATAAAAAATCAGCCCATAAGTTATAATTTTTTCTTTTCTTCTTCTTTTTTTTAAAAAATAAATATTTAAATTAAAAAAATATTTCAACTAATAGCAAGTTCACACATCACATTTTGTCAAATATTTGTTTTGTGTCTAAAATGAAAAAAAAATTAACATAATTAAGGTTTCTTACTAAAAAAATATTTTATGTACTTAAAATAATAAAAGAATTATTCCTCTATCTTTCGCTAAATTAAACCTCAAACTAATCAATTAACTTTTTATCATTTTATCGTCAATTTTAAATATTTTTTTCGAATATTATTATCATATGACACACTATAATTTTATCATGATTTTTAAATTTTTTAGTTTTTCTAAATTTTTAAAAAATATTAAGTAAAATATTGTTTGAAAATTCTCAATAACAATACTATAATATGATAGGTTGGACAAACCGATAAAAATAAATATTAAATTTATGATCAGCGTTAATAAAAATAAATTAATAAAATTTTATTGTATAAAAATTTAATTGAGTACCAAAATTTCTAAAAATAATATTGAAAATACTCTTAAGCCAATAAATAATAAAAAAGTGTACAGCCCGCACAAATATGGCATTGATGTTAATTAATGATTTTATATCAAATCGTACGCCAATTGTCCCTTTTGAGTCAATTCACAGTTTTTATTGCATCAGAGCGAACTATGAACCTTGTTTTGGTCACTCTCTTAACGCAGCAACCAGTATTAGAATTTACAAACAACACAAACCTTAACCACTGGTTATCTTGACATTTGCTGGTTAAATCGTTGAATTCCATAGACATCTACGATGCCCGGAGGAAAAACCGGATCAGTTGCCGATCTCACTGAAACCTTCGCAACTGCAGTAACATTAACAGGAGGAGTGAACAACGGGCCAACTAATGGTATCTGCTTCAATGGTTTGGCATGTTGGAGAACCTGCAGAGATGGAAGAAATCTTTAGTTTCAATACATTTGAGACAGACTTTCATGAACATGGCATCCAAGCTTATACTCCGACACACATTATTACGGATTTACGGTTAACCTCGGTACATTTCATTACACATCGAACGCATGCATTTACCATTTCTAATGGTGAACCAATAACACTTAGAGGTAACTTTAAGCTTCCAACACTGCGAGTCCCGTGAATGAAGCCAGGCCTCAAAATCACTCCTGCAATGGAAAATGAAAATTCGAAAGTGATGTAAAGAACCATATCTACCAGATGGTGATAATTTCGTATGTTATTACAAGCAGTAGCAGGTTACTATCTAAACTAATACTGCAAGAGCTTACAAGAGCAATAAGCCAATACAAAGCAATGTGCAAGAAAGGTGAAGAATGTAAACATATTACATCAGGTGAATCGGAAACTTACCTCCGTATGGAAATTTAGTGAGTAACTCTGTCTCTGCAGCTCTCTGTTGGCAACCGAGACAAGAACAAGAGAATTTTCCATCAGAGAGAAGATAACAACAAGAGTTCTTGAGCCATTATTCAATTACTTATCAAAATAAAATTTTCAATGTATATGCTAACCTACCACATCTTGAGCGATACGGTAAGAATAAAATTGAACAATATCATTACAAAAAATAGTCACTCAAACAAATAGCAAAGAGAAAAGTGTACCTTCCCCTCATAATATCCTTTCAGTAAATAGTTTACCACGCCAAAATCAGCAGCGGAGATATACACAAATCTTTTCACACCTGTAACCAACACATAAAGGGTCAACCCCAATGGAAACAAGGTTTAAGTCCAAGGTAAAGTTACTGGCGGCAAAAGCCCAGAGGAGAAATAAAGTGAAAAACACACAAACAAAACACTGAAGTTTTTGCTATTTTTTACCCCTTTCCTTTTTTTCTGGAAAGAGTAAGGTCTGCTACGAGAGGAGACACATCTTCCCTAGATAGACACCACAAAGATCGATGATCTCTATACCTTTTTCAGCAGCAGCTCTGATAGCATTGATGTTTGCAGTCCCATTAATCTTGTACATATATGAATTAGATCCAAAACCTCCAATGCAAGAGATCTAAAAAATTGAACTTTATTAGCAGGAAAAAAAAGAATATCAAAGACGAGAGTAAGATTCAAATTGAACTGTAAGTAAACCAGGAAATTTTAATACGACTGACAGAAATAAATTATGGAGCCGTTATGTATGGTTGTGCAAGTAAATCTAGCTCAGATTGATTTTTGGATATTAAGTCATCTGCAGAATTAAGGGACTACATACCACAGATGTAACTCCATCAAGAGCTTCCTTCCATGACTCGGAAGAAAGAAGGTTCCCTGAACAGAAGTATCATGTTAGATACGGCACAACAATCAACCAAAGGCATCTAGCAAAGTAAATAAAGAAAATAAACCTTTATGCCATGTCACATTCTTAGCCCAAGAGTCGTGTAAAGATGATCCACCAGACCTAATTGAAAGAAGCAACCAAATTAAGGAGCTGAAACAATAGTACTTGATGAAGACGGAAATATGGGAGAGAGCACAGCAGAAAATATTAGGCATCTTCACACATCAATACTGTAGGGTATTATTACCTACTCTAAAAATTGAACAGAGCCAAGTTTATTGGTAACAAGCTAAGGAAGCATATCAGGGGCAAATTCAACTTAGCAGACTTTGTATTACAGATGCATACAAGGACAGAAAGCATCTAGATAAATACTTCCAGCTAAAGGACTAATCACTTTCCATTATATTTGAAAATTGAAGTCCAAGAACACATTGTGCAACAATCAAAAAATTTCTCATACACTCTACATCTTTCAAGAAAACATAGTTGCAAACACCATTATTTCAAGTGCTTCATTACTGAACCATCCCATATGAGAAATAAAAATTATTTCAAATAAATTTTTAACGTTCTATAAAGAAATACTGGGAAAAATCATTTGTAACAGGAACTTTTATTAAAATCATAATACCTGCTGAGGCTGGCGACATCCAGACCACGATTCAAAGCTTCCCTGCAGATATGGGAGCCAACAAATCCATTTCCACCCAACACAAGCAGCTGAAATGAAACAATACATAATAATAAATAAAAAGAATCCAACATTACTAAACTGACAATAGTCTGAGTTCTAACAAGCACCTTTTCAGAAGGAGGAGGAGGTACATTATCAGTCTCCGCTTCTTCAACTTTAAAAGGCTCATCAACCTTGTTAGACTCGGTTGAAAGAAATCTTCCATTCTTGGTCCCAGCTGTTAAACTGAATTATTACAAAAGAAGATCCAAAAATGAAATCCATATAGCAACAATTCCAGAGAATTAATCTAACCTTTTCATCTACACAGAACAAAATCAATTCTAACATTATATCCTAATTAGAGAATTTCGATTTCTAACAGAATTATCTATAGTTTCTAAAATCTTACGAACGATCGAATTCGAATATCTAGTGGAAGAATCTAACCGTAACAAAAGACGAATCAAAGAAGCAGAAGAAAGAATATAAACTTACTAGATTCTAGAAGGTGAGAGTCTGGAATGAATCAACCGTGAAGCCATGGAGCTTATTTCAAAACACTAGTCCTTTTCTATGTCTCTCCTTTGTCAATTTGAATTTCCTGAAACTTTGCTTCACAAATTGGAGGTTGCTTTTTTAGCGTTAATTAGAAAGGGCAAAAGTCTCTAACAACTCAGGCAGGCACGAAAAGGATGTACACGTGGCGCGTAATGGTAACGACATGTGGGGTAGCAGATGTGGCTTGTTTCTAGCCTATAGAAATATTTTCAAGGGAAAATAAGTTGGGTTTGGGTATTATTAGACCGACCCAAATGCCACGTGGGTTTGGGTATTATTAGACTCAGAAAGGGCATGATTTATCTATTTTAATCAGGCTTAAAAAATGGGCTTTTAAATCGTGATTCGAGGCGTAGTTCATTTATTTTACTCAACAAATGGGCAAATGGCACGTTGCATCACTAATGATACTTGAATTTGACTCCTCTGTTTAATTTGGTACTTGTTGTTTCTAGAGGTCAATCACAGGTTCGAACAGGGACGGATTCAGAATTTGGAGTTCAGGGAAACAAAACATAAATATTTAAAAGTACGGAGATAAATTCATAAAAAAATTAGTACCATATTACCATCCTATCTTATCCTGCTAATCACTTAAATGACACCAAAACGGGATGTGATTAGTTTAAGCATCAGAACCTCATAAAGCAGCTGAAGATGCTTAATTATAAAAATACAATGTACAAGAAAAAGAAAACAGTGGTTCAATGAATATTTTCAAGGAAAAACAATGCACACATTAATGGATTAATTATCAGTCACATATCACTTGTAACAATGTTGGGAGAAATTCCATGTTTATCATGTGATATATAACATGATATGTATGTATATACGGTATTCGTATTGTATTTGTACACTAGTATTGACTTTTTAAAAATGGTATTATGGGGTACAGCCACTGATTAAGACAAGATTATGGTTAATAAGGGATATAAGTACAAAGGTGGAATCTGATTTTATTACCAATTAAAATGTCCGAAAGAAAGGTGACGACATGCCATCAAATTCAATTAAGAATAAGAAAAAGTTAATGGGAATTTTTTTTCATGCTAAAGTGGCTTAGGGTGATGGTTGCAGACAAGTGTAGATAGAGAGATAATTTTTTTTATGTAAAAGATATGATTTGTATTGGATGCCAAGTGCAACGCACCAAATTTCCGCGAGCAATGAGACCTACCAGGCGTAGAGGTCGGCAGGCAAGGCAAAGGCATAAAGTAGCCGATGGTGGCGTTGTTGAATAGAAACACTCTAGCTACGTGGGGTCTTCAACTATTTGATAGTGCAACAAATTCCTCTTTGTCCTCAACTATTTCTTTCAGACTCATCTTCCACCTAATCTGTCCCTGTTGCTGATTTTAGGCCCTTCTAGCTAGAGTTATCAGACCCACTTTTAAGCTACGTTTTACCAAGAGTATATCAACATTAGCTTAATTCGTGGAAATTTTAATGCTGATTAGACCCCCACCAGGCACCAACTCCGGTTCATATAATTGTATGCATCAAGTTAGAGTGGTTTATAACTTTCTATGGGCTCATATGTTGGCAAGGGATTTAGAAAAGGGGTAACAACTAACATGTGTGTATATTTGATTTTTAACACTTTTATTACTGTGTGTGCGATAATAGTTTCAAGTTCTAACGTAATTTTATCGAAGAACAAAAATTTTATACCTCTTTTAACATTTTTATATATAATAACGTAAAAAAATTAAATATTTAACTTTAAAATTATTTTTTAAATATTAAAATACATATTAAAACACTAAAAAATAACATACAACTTTTATACTTTGCCGAGGTACGGAAGGGAAAAGCTAGGAAGAGTCCCTTTGTCATTTGATTATTCTCAACAGTAGAACTAATGTACGTAAGACAGATAGGCAATGGAAGTGGACACTCATTGCCATATGTTCTGTCGCTGGTTTACTTTGAACGTGACAATGACCCCATTGCTCGCCTCAATTATTGCCACTAACCTCGTAGTTGAAGCTCAAGTCAAACTCATCAAATATCTCACAGGCCACAGGCCATGGACTTATTTAAACCATGCGACTAGGGATAGCAACGAGTCGGATCTAATTACATTCAAATTTAAATCTATTTTTATATCATCGATTTAGATATCTATGATAAAAATAAGACGTTTAACGAAACCGACTACGATATCTGACTATAATTTTCTCCATGGGAGGCTCATAATTGACTTCAACAATACAATAAGAACTTTGTAAGTGGTATTTGGGGGTGGGGTTATGGAATGTAATAAAAACAGTAGATCCAAAAGGATGAAGTCATAATGAGATAAAATGTCAAAGCCATTGATCACGAAATGAATGGAAAGCCACACTACATTCCATTGCCACCCACAAAGCTCATGATTTCATTATTATCTTCTTGATTGTTAATTAAATGCTTGTGGCTGATCTTAGCAATGTGGACTCAGTGCCCTAAGATATGGTATGGAACCCTACGATCTTGATTATTATGTGATTATTTAAAAATCAACGGTCTTGATTGCTTGAATCATGTGTGACGTGGTGAACATGGTTCACCTAATAATCTCTCATGTATTTAGACATTTATATATTTAATTAACGATCAATTTTTAAATATAATATATAATTCGAGTAAAAAATATGATGTTTATTTTATAAAATCTAAATTTAAATTTTTTTATTTATAAAATGTATGTATTAAAATATATATATAAAAAAATTATTTATAAATCACAATGTTTCAAGTATTATCACCGGTGTGTGTCATCAGCATCTAAGTCGAGATGCTGTTGGGATCGATACTATAAGTATGTGTTTGAGGATAAAGAATATTGTTTCACAATCAAACACTATAAATCGTTTATTTTATGTCAGCATTCATCAAATAACAACATCAATGCCTTTTGGATTAACATGAATCTAACTTGAATTGTGAATTTTGGGCACTAAACATGAAAGATTTTAGTAGAATCATACCTATTAACATAAATTTTAATTAATAATTAAGTTAGATTTTATCGTAATTTTAATAATTAAAAATTATATAATAATTATAAGATGGTATATATTTAAAATTTTTAATCTTTTAATAATATATCGTAGACACATAATATATAAATAATAAATTTATTCATTATGCATAAGTTAAACCTATACGTGTATATAATAGGTTGGCCATAATATTTTTTTAAGGCTAAGAAGATGAAAATGGGTACCCTTTAAAGATTTGAAATGAAGACAAAAGAATCAGCATCCACCAGGCACCAACTTTCAAATCAGGTTAGATATAACGAAGCCTTTTTTAAGCTTAGTGTAGTATTTTTAAAATCTTAATGGCCAAAAACCAATACAAATTTATACAGGGAAAATGCTAATGCCTAATATGCTTATACTCCCATGACACATAGCTGCCATTGGTGCTTCTCCCGGACCCACATTGCTCTTGCCCTGAGGCCCGACCACAGAGGCCACCGCACCATGGTCTAATAGGGTACCTACCCGGATGCGGAGAATCAGAGCCAACATCCCACCGCAACCCGCCATCGTTATTAGAGTGACAATAAGCGTAGAAACAGGGAGAAGTCCGTGACACTGACACTAACCCAATCAAAAGCAGTTATTTTTTTTCGATTAATTTTAGATAATTAAAAAAAACATTTTCTTTTTCCTCACTTTTCTTACTTATAAATACCAGTCCTCACCTTCTGTGCTTTGCAGGTTCACACTCTTCACCTTCTTCTCTACCGCAACCAAACCACCACCTTCTCCATTAACAAGAAATCGAAGTCTATAAAGAAACACTAAAAGATGAGGTCTATTAGCAGCGGCAACACAGTAGAATCAGAAACTATGCCCTCAATGTCACCGCCGGCAATGGCGCAACCGCGCTCTCCCTGGCACTCGCCCGTTCCCTACCTCTTTGGTGGCCTTGCAGCGATGCTGGGTCTCATAGCTTTTGCTCTCTTGATCTTAGCTTGCTCTTACTGGCGGCTTTCCGATCGTTTGGACAACCACGGTGAAGGAAGTGACGCCGAAAGGGATGTCGAAAGTGGTGAAAACGAGGGTGAGTCAACCAAGCCGGTGAAGGTTTACGAGGAGAAGATTCTCGTTATAATGGCCGGCGAGGAAAAGCCCACGTTCTTGGCAACCCCTGTATACACTAAAGCTTCCCCGTTGGGTGATAAAAATGGCAAGTTTGAAGACAATGAAGGATCAGAGAAACCGGAAAGTGGTGAGAAAGTGAAAGAAGAGATGGGCGGTGAAGGTGGTAATAACCAGAGAAACCACGACAGCCAAAATTAAACCAGTTCCCTTTTTTCTTTTTAATTTTGTCTCTCTTTGCAGAGAGTGAGATATTTTGCTCTGTTTCCTTTATGTTTTCATCGATTTTGATAGTCGGAAACTGTAAATTTTGACGAGAACATAAATTAGATTCAAGTTCTCTTCCCTAATTACAGAACCAAACTCATGTCTGATGTCCCAAGTGGAGCATTTTCCGAGCACAAAGTCACAAACCGGTCGAGAAACACGAGTGACCTTTAACTTTACTCTCTAATTACTAGCCTGTCGTTGCACAAACATTTCAACCGTTTTGAGCCGTTTGCTAGTACAGAGATATGATATACAAATACCATGGGAATAATCATCTTTTTTGTTCAGTTTTAAAGTACTAGCTAGAGGAATAAAGGGAAGATAATGAATCGAAATTAAAAGCACATATTCTTCGAAAAGAGTTCGTGTTTTTGTGCTGTTAAAAAAAATTCTGTCATCCCCTGAAGAGCAAGGGCAAAGGGACGTTGATTCTCAAGACAAAGACAGCAGTTTTCTCTGGCAAGCACGAGACACGTGCCGACACAATTAATAAAAGCCCGTTTTCCAACTGCGCGGCGACTCGACGCCACTGTTTTCCAAATATTTAAATAAATACAGTAAAAAATGAAAAAGAAAAGTCGGAGACAATTAGTGGTAGTAAATTGCTGAAGGAATCAATTTGGAAAAAGGGTATTGTTTTTACTCGGATGTTCTCTTCTCTGTTCGGGAACAAAGAAGATTGAATCCTCGTACTCGGCCTTGACAATGCTGGCAAAACTAAGGGTGATTATCGAGCGAGCCGATCGTGAGTTAGACATTGTTTGACTCGTGCTCGTTAAAAAATTTTGTTGATCGTTGAGATCGTTAAAATTGTGTTCGACTCGTGCTCATTAAAATATTTTACTGCTCAACTCGACTCGTTGCTCGTTAAGCTCATTAAAAAACTTACCTTATTTTTAATTAAAAGTAAAATTTAATAATACCATATGAGGCATAATACTAACTTAAATTAACAAATTTAACCAAAAATATCAAAAAGAGTGTATAAAAAATTCTAAAGTCTAAATTCAAAAGGTAACATTCCATAAATACACCAAACTAGCATATTAAAATTAAAGTATCAATTCACACATTAATAATTATTATTTAAATTTATTTTTGAATGAAATTATTTTAAAATAATTATTAAAAAATATTTTAAAAAATTAACAAGCTGCTCGCGAACTTATCAAATCGAGTTAGACTTTGCTCGATTCAACTTGTTAAGGTATCGAGTCGAGTTCGAATTTGAGTTTGAATCGAACTAATTCGAGTCGAATATTTATCGAGTTTTAACCGAGTCGAATTCGAACAACTCACGAGCTGCTCAACTCGTTAATCACCCTAGTAAAAACTATAATGCTGACAAAGTGATAAATGGTTGTACTTTGTAGTATTTTAGTAGCTGTAAGAATATGTTTGAAAGTTTCAGTAAAGCTGCCTGTAGAGCCTTTTAGATTTTCCCCTGTTCTATACAAATCGAATTGATTGAACCATTAAATTTCATGTTGATCCTATGGTTATCTGGTTGGCCGTTGGCCTGCTCAGTGCTCAGCCTGCGGCTGCTTGCATTGTTAGTTGCCACAAAGCCTTTGGGTGTTTAAGTTACGTTTCGAACAATATAAAGATTATATTAGCGGAAAGTTTTGTGGCGTCATGTTTCTAACTTGATGAATTTGCAGGTCTTTCGATTGTTGAGTTCCGACTCGCGAGTCTGTTTTATGCCTCCTGGAATCTTTCATTTCAAATTTGCTTTCTTTTTGGATGATTTTAGTGCTTTTATAGGGCCATTAGCTGTTTGTTTTGCGATGAACACATCTTTCGAGTTTCGACTCGAACAACTTCAACACTCATCTTCCGTTTTCTCTTTATAACTGCTACAGGCCATATTGGAGATGCTATTTCCCAAATACGCTGATAGAATTGGAATATCCTAAGAAGAATTTCATGCTATTTTAGAGGTAGTCTTATGTGTAGACCGGCCTGTCATATTCCCCTCAGCTCTTGCTGCTTAACTCCTTTAATGCCATACTTTTATCTGGTTAAACCATTGAGCAGGAGGACGAACTTACAGGTGCAATAGCTCGCAGGTGAACACTATAATTGCTCTATGCTTACCGTTCGACGTTGGGAAGTTGTTACAAATTGCATCACTCTTCTCGATCGTTCAAAATGAACAGGGTCTACCTGGTGCACTGGATGCTGCTGCTGTGGCCGATGCTTTTGTTGACATACAAGAAGTTTATGAGAGTTGTTTAGCATCAGACTTTAGTTTGTATCTGGAAATAGATTAAATGTCATAAAATAAAATTGCTTTAATTACCATAAATTAATTTTGAAATAATAGGTGTAGCGACTCTTTCGCTAAATAAAAATAATTAAGGGCGAAAAGAGGTGAAAAAGGTCACTAGTGAAAAATTAAAAATTGGGAAATATTTTGAAATTGTCCCCCAAAATTTTAAAACTAGGTTTAAATTGGAAATTAGGGTTTAAAATTAGGAATTCAAAATTCTAGGGTTTGAAATTCAAGTTAGGAATTGAAATGGAAAATTAGGGATCGAAAAATCAAAAAGAAATTTAAAAATTAGGAAAAAAATGGATTTAGGGATTTTTGAAATTAGGGATTAAAAAAAACGGGAGTCGCCACCGGTCACTTTGGTAGTCCGGACACTGTAAAAACCAGAGATTCGAAAGAGACGGGTCCGAGAGTCGGTTACGGTTTAAAAACGGGTTTAGGGTTTAAAAACCGCCCCAAATTGACACCTTTATCAAATTATCTTATCAAATTATCGCTTAATTAATTTTGGATTTTACGGATTAAAGTGATGTTTAAATTAATGTTTGTTTAAATATTCGGGTTTAATTTTAATTTTATTTTTACCGTGTCTTTATTCGAAGACAACGTATACACCGTGACCGATACGTCGGAACACGGGCCCGTTACGACCGAACAAAGACATTTGAAGTTAGATTCATTAATCAATGGAGTGGTGTGAAATTAAGTAAAAAAATGAAAAACTACATTTACACGATACATGTTATAATATGTACAAGGAACATAAATATATATGCACACAAATAATAAACATGAGTGAAATGCATGTCACAAGAATGACAAATTAAGTGTGAATAAATAGATAAATAAGTATGACAAAATACAATACATGGGCATAAGAAACATAAATCATGATACCATAGAAACGAGGTGCATAAATAAAAAGACAAACATGTGAATGATAAAAAGACGACATAAATATATGCAAAATGCATGTAAACCAATAAGGCATAATGAATGAATATATGCAAAAACAAAAACAACAAGTAGGATGCATAAGTGACATGTATTACATAAAATAATGGCATGAAACAAATAAATAAATATACATTTATAAAAATGGATGCATAAATGTAAAGACATGAAATAAATAATGTAATATAAAGAAATCAAGATAAATAAAACAGAATAAAACTAAAACTCTACTGTAAACGGCCAAAATTAATAAAAACAAAATTCAGGGGGATCAAAATAAGTAAAAAAACTTCGAACAATAGTCAAATTGAAAGAAAACAAAATCTTCCAGACCCTCACAACGCTATTTTAAAGTGAGGAAGGGCCTGGAACAGAAACTCTTAGGCGCGGAGGGATAAAAAAGCAAATAAACCGATTTTTAAAACATGATTACAACGAACTGGTGACCAAAATAAAATTCGACACAAAGTTTTGGGGACTTGAAGGATGATTATAAAGACACGGGATGGTTTAATAACGCAAATAAGCCTTTTTTTAAAAACCCTTTGAGTATAAAACACAAAAAAGAAATTAAAACCCCCTCCCTTTATTTTTTGTTATCACCGAAAATCAAGAATCCCCTTTTCTCTGGTTTCTTCGTCTGGGTTTCCAGAAATATTAAGAACATTCAAATGTTCTTCTGGAAAAACCCAGAAACAAAGAACACCTCCTTGAAAACCGCTGTATTTTTCTAGAAAAACACCGAAACCACTTTACCGAGGTGTCCCATTGCAGTTCACCTAATCGGAGAACTTTCGTTGCGGCTTCCCGCGTACCCGTCCTCGTCTCAATCTCTTTCTAGAGGACCCACTCGCGAACACCCTCCTCTCTCGGAGTGCGAGCTAACACGCTCGTCCAACTGACTCGCTCCGCAGCACTGGGGCGCTTGGTAAACCCAACAGCTAGCACATAGCCTCGCTCTGATACCACTTGTCAAACCGAAACCTTCTTTTATCTTTCGAAAACAGAAACAAAATGAAACCCCTTTCCCTTTAGAAACCCTACTTACTCGGAAAAAAGAAAAATTAAAACTCGTTTTCTAAATCTGAAAACGGAAAAGCTTTCCCGTTTTTTTGAACCGAAACAAAAAAGAAGAAACCTTTCCCTTCGCGTTCGACCCACTGGTGACGGTCTGAGGATCTTTAGATCAACACTGGCGAAGGAAAGAGGGAGAAAAGGAGAGGGAAACTCAAAAAACAAAGGTAAATCCTAAACTCTTTTAGAAAAATAAAAGGCTTTTCTCTGGAATTCTTACCGCTTGTATTGATGAGAATCGTGGGTGAAGACCGTTTACATGATGTTTTGATTCGGCCTTTATAGTCGGATTACAAAAGGGAAAAACCTAAAATTTCTATTGCCTTCTGGAAACTTGTTTGTCTGGATGTGCTTTCTGATATGGCCTCTAAAATCCGTTCTGATTTTTTTTGTGTAATGGTTTTGCATGTTAGCCGAATATCCTCTGTTGATTTTGGTATACGATCTGATTCTGAAATTTGGTGTAATGTTATTGTAATCATACGTATTCTGACATTTTCTTTGTTTGTTTCTGTGTACGTGGTTGCCTGAGGAGAAAAGGGGACCACCGATGCATCATCGGAGGACGGTTGACGAAGAGGCGATCTGGAAACTGCGCGGGCTTGGAGCAGTGGAACGGTCACATGTTATTATCATGCGCGCGTGGAGAAATGAGCGGCCGGCGCGTGGGGCGCGTTGGGGATTCAGTGGGTCATTCTCCTTTGATCTGAGCCGTTGGATCAAGATCAGATCCAACGGCCTAGATTGGGCTGCGCGGATAAACACAAGGGTTAGGGTTTTGTAAATTAACCGATTGGGCTCAAGGATTATTACGATTTTGGGCTTGGACCGGGTCTTGATGTAATTATTATGGGTTTGTAATTAATAAGAAGTGGGCTTCATATGTATCTGGACTGTTAATTAAATAAAGCATGGGCTTATTTATTCAACATCTGATATATATATATATATAATAAAAGAAAATAACATCATAATAATATTATAATATTATAATAATGCTTAATATTAAAGACATAAATAAATACATATAAATACGTAATTAAATATAATGTAATAGGATCAAATAATAACGTATAAATAATAATAATAACTAATATCTTGAAAGAAAATATGTATAACAATAATAACATATGTATAACAATAATAACATACGTATAAAATGAAAGGATAAGAAAGTTAAAATTTTAATTTTTTATTTTTTTATTATTATTTTTATAACAATTAATCTAAGTTCGTTGTTCGAAATTGAGATAAAAACACAAATTTAAACCTAGATAAAATTAGTGATTACGGTAGGAATATGATTTTTAATTATTTACCATAAAAACGGAAAAGCTCCATCCCCCCTCTACACATCTCTACAATAGCAAGGAATGGGCGTGGGCCCAACTTCCTGATTTGAAAATGACAGCTCTCTCCTCCCTCCCACAAATATTCAGCCTCTTTCGGATAAGCTTTTACACGTGTTTCTCTTTCGTTGGTAACTCGTGGATTTCCCCTGGCCCACTAGATAGACAGACGCCTTGAACACGCATTGTCTACAACTTAACGTAGCCGAACTGACCCTTACTCTCCCGTATTTTGTCTCTTTGCTACACCTGGCTAAACTCAGAAACCTCCCCAAGCTCAACATTTCTACAGAAAGAAAGAGGAGAGGGAAAAAAAAAAGGAGCTTTTAATAAATTGAATTTTGAAATGGCGTCCAAGCTATGTGATTCATGTAAATCAGCGACGGCGACTCTTTTCTGCCGGGCTGACTCGGCGTTTCTCTGCTCCAACTGTGATTCCAAGATCCACACAGCCAACAAGCTCGCCTCGCGTCACGCACGAGTTTGGGTATGTGAAGTATGCGAGCAAGCACCCGCTCATGTCACCTGCAAGGCTGATGCCGCGGCTCTCTGCGTCACCTGCGACCGTGACATCCACTCTGCCAACCCTCTCGCTCGCCGACACGAGCGCGTCCCCGTGACCCCCGTCTATCACTCCGTCAACTCAGTCCCAACCGTCAAGCCCAACGAGGTCGTTAATTTTCTGGACGATCGTTACTCCTCCGACGGTGATGGAGATGCTGACGTCAGCAGGGAGGAAGCCGAGGCGGCCTCGTGGCTGCTTCCCAACCCTAACCATAAGGTCGTGGACAGCCCGGACGTGAACACGGGGCAGTACGTGTTCCCCGAGATGGACCCGTATCTGGATCTGGATTACGGGCATGGGAATTCGAAACTCGAAGCCCAGGAGCAGAACAGTTCTGGAACCGACGGAGTGGTCCCCGTCCAAAGCAAAAGTGTTCGAGCTCCGTCTGTCAACGATCACTGCTTCGATTTGGACTTCACTGGATCCAAACCCTTTGCTTATGTCTACAACCCAAACTTTATTAGTCACAGTGTAAGCAAAAGAGTTCTGAAAATTTTCGGAATCAATTTTGAATTAAAATCTGATTATTTTTTCTGGTAATGATTTGCAGGTAACATCGTCATCGATGGATGTCGGGGTGGTCCCAGATGGAAGCACGACGACCGACGTATCAAATACGTGTAGCAAAGTGACTGAGTCAACCCATCAGACGGTGGTGCAACTATCACCGGCGGACAGAGTAGCGAGGGTGCTGAGGTACAGAGAGAAGAGAAAGAACAGAAAGTTCGAGAAGACGATCCGTTACGCTTCAAGAAAGGCGTACGCAGAGATGCGGCCGAGGATCAAAGGAAGGTTCGCGAAGCGCACGGCCGTAGAAGTGGAAGTCGATCGCAGTAACACGCATGGATTTGGAGTCGTCCCGTCTTTTTAAAGTTAACCCTCTCCCCTCAGTCTCCAGTAATAATGTCTGCTGTTTGCATGTTAAATTCTGAAACTTTAATTCTCACCAGCTTTTGCTTTCCTTGACTGGTAAATGCTTTTCTCCCGAGGGGTTTTTGGGGAAAGGATTCTGTGTTTTTAAGGTGTTATTTTGCAGCTTCTTGCATTAGTGTTTATGTGCTGTATATATGTAGGTCGTGAAGAAGAAGAAGAAGAAGAAGGTGATGTTGTAATCCAGCCAACAATGGAAACGTCTCTTTACCATTGTTTTTGTACAAGTTTTTTAATATGATATAAATAGCGGATCTCTTCTTCTATTAGTGCACCTGCTTTCTATTTAGGGTTTAAAACACAATCAATGTGGTTCTGTTATTCTTGATATGGAAGATGGTGGTGATCTGAGGAACTTGTTAATGGGGATTAATTTGGGGAATCAGAATCTGTCACTCCGATTAGCTTCGAAAATGTGATTAGGATGGGACGGTTAACTGAAGAATGAAATCATAATTTTTGGCGATGGAATGCATAATTATTTCATATTAATTAAATAGATTGAATAATCATTTCATAATTTTAATTATAGAAAAATCATTTCTTTTTACATACTGTCCTATAACATTTACAACATGAATTAGTGGACTTTTAAGTCTTCGAAACCCTTTACGGCTATTGCCGTTTTATATACTCCTCCGTACCATTTGTTAAATCATATTTTTAAGAAAAAAATTGTATGATATAAAATGATTAAAATAACAAATTTACCTTAAAAAGTAAAAGTTTGTTTTTATTAAAAAATAAAAAATAGTAAAATAAATTTATGTTAAAAAAATTAATTAATTTTTTAAATGAAATTTTAAATAAGATAATTTAAAACTCAAAAGTAACACTAATATAAAAAGTCTGCAAGTATAGAAATATCTGTTGGATTCAAAATTGAGACTGAGAATAGATTTATTTCTTTTGTTTACAAATTAAGCCCATTACTATGGATTAGGAGGCCTTTGGGGTTTTGCCAATTTGTGAATTAGTGTAGACATATAGACCCAGACAGTCTCTGGAACTTTGTTGTTGAGCCGCATCACCAAGGCAGACATCATGTCTGCTAAAAAGCTATGGGTTTGTGGGTTCAAGGCTATGCGAATGAACATTGGGGTCCACACCTCTGGGGCCAACTTCACCGCTGCATGGAGTGACCCAAAACCATTCATCACTCTGGTCATAATTGCATGCTCCTGCAATACCAAAATAAAACTGCAGTTATAAAATCACTGCATGTGTAGACATGGGAAACAGGGAAATCCATGCTTCCTTAAGCGAGAACATGATCAAAGCTATACTTTCAGTGTATGGGATTTTAATGGAGATATGACATCACAAACCTCTGATTCTGATGTTTTTCCTGCTTTATTTTCAGCATCTAGTCTACAACCCATAACTTCGTCCTGTAGAAATATATCTGCTGCTCTAATTATATCCCGCAGGAGGAAAACACGAACTATTTGACCCTTTTCGGATAGAATGAAAAGCAGCAGATCTTCTGTGGCCGCTACAACAGCATGCATATCAAATGACTTCCATCCCAAGGGATGCGAACCCTTCCCGTTAGATTTAGGGGGATCTTCGGACGATTCAGATGCCTGTTCTGATATTGCTGCTATCTGACACGAGATAAACCCCAGTCATTAAAGGTATGAAGACAAATCGTCAACCAAAATGGGCAATTGTTTTTATATTAATAGCAAATAGTCAAATACAACTTCATAGTAAATATGGACAAGTCTGCATTTCTATAAACAAAGAAGAGGGCCTACCAAGCGCTCTAGGCGGTTCCACCTAATGGATCCATTATTACAGATGAGAAGTTCCCTTAAAATTTTTCTCATATCTGGATTTGGATCAGCCAAAAGCCTCCCAATCACAAAAGGGTATGCACTTTCAATGACTTTGAAATCAGGATCAAGAACTTTTGCTGTTCCTTCTAGTGAACCAAGAGCTCTTACCACTAAAGCATAGTCCGGGGGAAGAGAGAAGTTAAAATCATACATGACATCATATAACTGGTTCATTATACTCTGAAATCCAAAGCAACAGAAAGAAATTACAAGCGTCATGCTTTTACGTTGAAAATATAGAGAAACTACAGCATGGACAAGACAAGTGACCAACAGAGGGGGGGAAGGGTCACATAGGAGTTGTCATGCAAAGTTTTGGAATATAAACAGAAGCTAATACAGGTGGATCTTAAAGAGCTTGAAAAAAATCTCACGCTGCAACACAATTCCAGCAATGCAGAAATGCTATTTTGGGTTCATCTTACGACAGCACAAACGGGCACTTGCTATAATCATGCAACATGACAAGGTAATTATGTTTAAGCAGCATCTTACAATCTTTCATGCAAACATCTCCCCATAACTGTCAAATATCATCATTTCACTTATGAAAAGAAATCAAGAACTATCTTGCATATCCAAATGATAATAATTATAATAGACAAATTTTAGAACTACTCAATCTACAAGAGATTGACATTTTATATTGCTTACTATACCTACTTGCCAACAGAGAAATCTCAATAATAATAAGGTCAGGGGAGTACAAGCAAAAACCTGGAAGTCTTGAGATTGTCGAGTACCCTTGCCGAAAGACGACTGTAATGCATCTGCCACAGATTGTATATCAGCTCCTTCAGGAATAAATCCCAAAGAAAGGAAGTCATTTGCCAATCCCAGAGAATCACGATTAACAAAGTGCACAAGCTGAGAGAAGCAAGAACTTATCATCATAAACTCCTCATGCAAATAACCAGCAAAATTCAACATCAACATTCTTCATCTATAAAATAACAAGATGCTAAAAGTAGCAAAGATGCAAAAGGAGGACTACATAATAATAAAACAGGCTAAAAGAAACAATGAAGCAAAAGGAGGTTTATGATATGTGCATGACATGGTAACCAGGTACCGACTACTTAGAGGCTTGAGCCTAGGGCAACCTGGTACAATTATCAATAGAACAACGCTTAGTCTCTTACCACTTGAATAAGTCCTACACGGTAATGGCGAGGGATATCCCCCATCATCCCAAAGTCTAAATATGCAAGGGAGCCACTGCTAGTAGCAAAAAGGTTTCCTGGATGTGGATCAGCATGGAAAAATCCAATCTCAAGCAATTGTCTCAAAGAGCAGTATACTCCCTAATACACCATGAAAAGGTGGATAAAGTCAGATTAAACACAGTTAGACCATGCATAAGGAGCAAAACTAATGACTACTGAACAACCAAAAGCTCAATCAAAACAACAAATTAAACCTGGTCAATCAGTTCCCTGCGATTCAGACACGCCTCTTTCAGGGAAGTTTCATCTGTAAGCTTAATTCCATCTACCCATTCCATTGTGAGTACAGCTTTTCGTGTCAAGTTCCAATATATTTTTGGCACTTTTATTCCCTTTGCATTTTTGGTTTTGCTGGAAGTCTTATCTTTAGCATTTTGATTACAAGTTTGGCCATGGCCTGCACTCATGAGTTTGTATAGATATAAATAACCACTTATAAATCATTAGGACAAAGTGCAGCAAAAGTTTATACTAATTCTTTTTCACTATAAACCATACTCCCAAGTCCCAACATCTATTCTACAAAACCTTCCTTCAAAGTGAAGCTGTGAAGTTTAACTCAGAATACTAAAAAGATTAAAACAACCAATGACGAAAAAGATGATCCCAGGTCATGGCCATGGGTCACTAGTTAAATCCTTTAATAATTCTACTCTTGAAGAAGTCTAAACAATTAAATAAATTCCATATAAATTGACCACTTTAAAATTACTTAACATGAAATTTAGGGTCCACAAGCATATAATACTTACTAGGACAGTCACTATAAAGAGAAGCAAAGCGTTCAGCATTTCTTGCCTCCAAGATGTAATCAATTTCATCAAACATGTGTCTTACCTGTTCATTTAAGAGACACCTGAAGATATCCATAAGCATGTACAATTTCATTAACGAAAAGATGATAGTGCAAATGCAGGTACTATACAAAAACAATATGAAAATAAATAATAAGCTGCATTGTACACAAACAAGTCATAAAATCCATATGCTGAACGAATAATGGATAATATAAACATATACATTATTGGAATACCTACACACTCAAAACATGAAGAACTCACCATTTCATTTACAGCAACTAACAAATCTTTGCGGGCTTTTGCAAATCGTTTTAATTGGCCACCAATCATATGGAATAACAATGCATCAAGGGTCAGCAAGAGTGACATACCAGGCCTCTGTACTTTAACAGCTACAAGTTCTCCAGAATGAAGATGAGCTGTAAGACTTAAAGCAATCAAGCAAATATTCAACTTTACAATACTCAAAAATGAAGTTCTTAAAAAGGTGATAATAGAAAGCACAAATGTTTTTGACATGAGAAAATGATACAATGGAAAACAAAGCACAGATGCATTGTTTTCTGTTTTACAGAAAGTGATTGTCTGACCTTTATACACCTGTCCTATAGATGCAGCTGCAATAGGCTCTGGGCTTATATCGGCAAATATTTCTGAAATTGGAATACCCAGTTCACTTTCAATAGATTTTATTGCAATATGGGTGGGAAATGGGGGGATTTTATCCTGACATTAACAGAAGAGCTTCAAATCAGAAAGAAAACAGAAGAACAAAGAAAAAGCCAATGCCAATAAGTAACATATCTAGATATGAGTCCAAATTATAGGAGCAGAAGTGGTTGTACCTGTAACTTAGCAAGTTCTTGGCAATAAACGGGTGGCAATATATCTGGTCTAGTGCTCAGAGCCTGCCCAAGCTGTATACCGAAATAAAAATAAGCCCAAATTAGATAAACATAAGGGGCAACACTTTTTGTTACTTGATTATGGTAAACAAAATGGGCAAGACTTTTTGTTTCTTTGCTACTTGATTTTTGCTTCCAGAAGTAAAAAGTGAAAAAAAAAAGTTTACTTGGATACAAAAGAAATATAAGCATGCATGTCTACCACCTAACGTCCATGAGCAACCATTAAATCTTCAAACTCCTTATCAGAAGTTGACATCAAGATTAAGAGTTCAGATTCGTAATAGGAGATTTCATGCAATCGGTTTCAACCACACAAATCGGCAGGATGAACACTGAAGTTTGCTACATTTTGCAAACTCTGGTAAAGAGAAGCTAGATTAAACAAAGCCCAACAAGCAACTTAATAAGAAAAAGTTACACAGAAAATGATAAAGCAGGGATAAAGTAACTTGCCTTAACATAGAAAGGGCCCAAGCGAATTAGTGTCTCCTGAAACTGAAACAGTGTAAAATTGCAATAAGTTTGTACTGTCCGAAAGATAAAGAAGGCTTATACATAGAAAGATACGAAAGTTTAAACAAAGTCCATATCAAAATAACACAAAATGGCAACATTTAATACATGAAATCTTTTAGCATAAACTTAGCTAGACTATCCCAAGGGTCCAGTATGTTAGCATACTCCAGCTTCATACGTGGTGCATATGTATGCATCCAAGACTAACAATTCAAGTTATTCAACAAAACATGTTTAAGAATATGAATCTTATAATACCTTGGCAGCACGCTCTTTAACGTCCCTATAAAAGAATTGCCAAACGGTCAACTTCAACACATGAAAAGAAACTATTGCTGCTCTATACAAAGCCAAAAATGGACCAAATCTGTAGACAGCAGAAACACTTTTTGAGCTGTGCGTTCCAACTATATTTCCGAATTCACTTTCCAGTGATTCTTTCCTCAACTTCGCATACTCGGCTGAAGGCCTCTCCCCATGAATACTGACAAAACTCTTAAAAAAACTGCACATAAACTACAGTGTGAACACAAAGAAGCTCCACAACCACAATACCAATTTCTTTAACGATTAGCACTTACCAAATGCAATTCCAGGCATCAAATTAAGTAGTAAATATCCAAGCACTTACAAGTATGATGGGTGCCGCCTGGTGTTCGACGTCCTAGCAGTTCCAATTTCCATCTGAACTTGCAGAGAAATAGAACGACGCAAGATAGTTCCAACATGTCGATCATGGTGTATTGCTGCAATAGGTAAAGTAAAACTAACGTAAAGTTAAAAAATTACATCCCACAAGGGTCGCAAAGACAAATTGCAAGAACATACAAGCTGAGTAAAATGTTCTCTTTATTCCAGTCAGAAACAAAAATGTTCCTACCAAACATTAGACAAGTGGGAAATTCCAAAAATTCCCAACTTGATGCTATAAAAGAAGCTTCACAAACCTAAATCGTACTAAAATACATGTTTAAAATTAATTTTTCCCGGAAAAAACAATATTACTAATATCAAATTAAGCTCATTTATAGTAATACAGCCCGAAGAATGAGTGGATAAAACAAGAAAAACAATAGGAAGAATGGTACCGCTTACCGGTGAAGAGACGGCGATGACGGTTGAGAGCGGCGAAGGCATTCCTCATTGGGCGAACCATAAAAAAAAGTGGGAAAAAGTTCAGACGCCCATGGTAAGCTTTAACCAGTGATCACTGCTGGTTTATGAGACTGACTGATCGAAGGAACCGTGTGATTCGAGCCGGCTTGCGAAACAAAATTGGCTTCCAACTGCGGGAAATTTGAGCACCGTATGTTCATCTCACGTCACGAGTCTATACTCTATATCAGTGACACTCGATTCTCCAGTCTCTACATAAAAATGGACCAGACTTGAAGAACTGTCGGCCCAACCTCAATTGTAATGGATTTAGTCATTTAGATTCAGCTGGATTATGACATAGGCCATTATTTGTGGCCCACGTGAATCCCAAACTGCAGCTATGTTTAGGTATTTTGTCTGTCTTCCCACGTTGGCAAACTCAGACAGATCTGTTTATTTTGGTGAGAAAGCCCGTGAAAAGTACCCGTTTTCTGGTTCTTACACGCCGCTTCTAAGCAGACAATCAGGTTCTTACAAGTTGCAGTAAATGAACACTAAGTATTTTATGATTTTGAAAGCCATACGAAATCATATCTTTATATAACTGTACATAAATTGCAGCACACATTTTATTATCCTGAAGGAAATATGAGAAATATCCAGTAATGGAGTAATGAAAACTTTTACTTTTGTATTGATTATTTTCTTCACAATTAGTTTTATAAGAATTAGGTGCATCCCCCTGTAGCAAACCCAAGCTTCCCTCCGGCACCATCGTATACCACTTGCAGTGTTTTTTGCTGTGTATTGCCAAAGATTCCGACGTCTGTGTCATCACCGTTGCCGGCAAAAGCCAGGCACACTTGTGAGATTCTATTAACGTACAGAACTCCCGTTGCGTCGAGCGGAACCTCAACGCTCCCACTGAAGATGAAGCTTATATCAGGCACGTTAACAGATGAAAAGTTGGTGAAGTCATAGCATGTGTCCAGGATTGAGATTGGTTGTGCCATTGGATATTGGCTCATCAGTTTTCTAAATTCAGATCTCAGTGCCGAGTAGGCCGTCGGTGGTAGCCGGGTGATGACGGTTCCAGAGTCAATGATGGCACCATCAGCAGTGAAAACAGAGGCAGAAATTGGAAGTTTTTGGCGACCAACTGTTATTCCAATAATGTTGATTCCGTAAAAGGATGAACTTTGGGAGATTGTGGACAATGTTGTAAAATTTACTGATTTCGAGACGCCATTATCGCCAAAACTGAGAAAACCAGTTGAGCTGGAGGATGACGGTAGGCAGTAGGAGAAGAATTTCTTGTATTTCACGGCAGTCTGCGAAGTTAAAGATAATTTATCTTGGCCAAGTCCTATCAAACCGGCTGCTCTTCCGAACAGACCTTGATTGTTTTGGCCACAACCGAATAAAAAGTCATTGAACACATCAGTTGGTGTCAAGGTGAGCTTTTCTTTAGCGAAGATTCCGACCGAGAAAGACGAATCTCCGTATTGAATGCCATAGACACAAGCTGTTGATGAACATCCAGGTGTATTTCCTGTTGCAGAAGTGAGTGAACTGCAGGTCGGCGAGGTGCACGAAATGTTGGAATATGTTGAGGATAGTGATGGGTCAAAAATTGGGTCCTGCTGTTTATAGCAACTTCTTGCGCAAGGCTGGCACTGTGTCCATGTAATGTCACTTCCGGTATCAAATATAAGAGTTAAATCTCTCTTCGGTGTGCCTAGACCGACGGTAACCACATAATTGCCGGTGCCGACCACGCTTCCATCCTTAGCAGGAAGGTTGGCTGCGTCGGTCTGGTCAAGGTTGGTGGATCGACCTAGGTTCTTGGCAAGTTTTGAGCGAATGGACTTGACCCGGGCTTCGTCTTGGAGGAGGATCTGGGCGTGAGTGGGAATACTTGCCTTGTCTTGATGAAGTTGAGAGCATGGGCCATGCTTGTGGACGACTTGTAAAGATGACTTTTTGTCCCATGCTGAAAGTGGAAGCCATGCATCACAAATACCATAAATACTTGAAGAACTTAAAAAAAATAAAATGGAAGCAAAAGATGAATATCTTTTGTCTAGTTGACCATCAATACTTGTTAGAATCGTTAATTTTAATGATAATTGACGAAAGGATTAGCATTACTTCACATCCTTGTCTTATTTAATTATTTAATTATAAATTGTTATTGTTAGGTATGAGGATGATGAAAGTGACTACCCAATAATACCATTACCTAAAGATTGAATTAATGAAAGTCATACCAAAGGGCAAAATTCCTTAAGCCTTTGGAAATACTGTGTTGTCAGAGGCAAAACTACTTCTTGTTAATTTCCATTTCGAGTTTCATGACCAAACAGTGTTAAATAGGTGTAAAAGCGTAGCCTACCACTGGCCTGAGCCTCAGATTTGAACTTCAAAACAACCGTCGGGAATGATTTTTACTTTTTTTAATTAAGGGAATAATCGTCGTGAAAATCAAATAATTAAATTTTTGTCACCCCAGAATATGCAATATGCATAAAAACATTAGAATTCTGTAATAATTTATATAATTAATAAATGAAAATTAGATAATTTTTTATATATCGACACAAAATGATATAAAAAATTATTTCTTGATTTATAAGTTGTGTTAAAAAATACTTATCTAATTTATTAAATTTTAATAATATTAAAATCTAAAATTTAATCGAATATTAATCATTATACTTACTATAATTGAATAATATTGTACACCATTACTCCTAAAACTCCTTCAAAATGTCATTAAGAAGAACACTCAAACTCAATTTTCATATGGATTAGAAAAAGAGGGACCTACAAGCTATACAGGAATGGCTAGCCTACGAAGGAGAGAAGGTTAGTGGAGTTTCAATGGCTCAAATCAAAGTTAGGAAGGAATTTGAACTAGGGTTATAATGCTGGTGACTAAATTAAGTTAAAAAGGTGAAGAGTTTAGGCTTTGGAACACCTGGTTTCTGTGTGTGCATATCAGACAGACAGAGAAAGAGAGAGATGAGGTAAATAACCTTTGGTTGCAGAGCTGCAAGTAGAGGAGGGTAGAAGAGAGCTGACTTGGATGGTAGTGGTACTGGTATGGCTCTTCCCTACAGTTGCTTCTCCTCCCAAGACAAAGCCCTCCTTCAAAGAACCGACAAGGCAAACAACAACAAGATAAGCAGAGAGGAAGGTTGGGGAAACGACAATGGCACCCATGGTTCTGCTTAATGTCTCGTCCTACAACACACAACCTATATATATATTCTCTACCCCATCCTTGTAAGGTATGCGAATCGAGAGAGAAGCAACAGGTCACCCGTTCTAACACGTCACCCTTACTATGATTAACAAACTATACTCTTGCTAAGATGATGTCCAATAGGCAGCCAACACGTTGCCCACCGAGGGAATATTATGCTCTCTCGCTTCACTTTACCGAGCAAAAATTTTTTGTCCCTTTCTCGTGCTCCATTTATGCCCCTTTATTATTTTACTAAAAACTTAAATTTTAAACCCTAACCCATGTTTTTTATATCCTAAACCCTAAACCCTATACTTAAAAAAATAATACTAGTATTAAATATAATAAATTAATAATGAAGCCACCATTTTGTTTTCAGACAGATTGTGACAATATGGAATCTCAGCAACGTGAGCCATTGTGTGTTCAGACAGAACCAAAGCTTTTGATAAAGATACTAATCATGCAAACTTGTCTATATTATTTGTATTTTTTTATAAATAATTTTAATTCTACTTTTAATAATCCTTTGGGGTAGAATCTTTAGTGGAAGTTTTGACGTCAGAGTCAAATGATGCATGCCGGCTGCCAATGGAAATTCCAAACACCGGTAATAATAAAAAGAATTTAATATATAATTTGTTTTTAAATAATTTCGTAGTTAATATTAATCTTAATATATAATAATTTTTCTCCTATAAACCTAAAGATATTAAACATATAAATATATTTAATCGACAAAAATTATCATTATTTAAAAAGAAAACATCTCTTTTAAATAATACATGATGCATGGTATAATTGTAAAATTATCATATCATTAAATAAACAAAAATCCAAACTCAAATATCCAAATTCTTGAATTCTTTTATATCGCTTTCAATGCCAACTAAGACATATATTATAATCTGTATGAACACTAAACAATTAAGTCTTTTATTATGCGTTTGGAAAGTAGGTAGTTTTCACGGGGTCTATAACACGAGTGATGGTAGTGGGCAAGGCATTAGAGTTGGGATCTATTCTTTGTGAGTATAAAATTTGTAAGTTTTATACGTTTTTAGATTATTGAATTACTGAAACGGATAGCTCATATTAATTTCTTATTTTATTTATGAGTGATAATTTTTACATAATCAAATATTAATCTGAGTCATCCGTTTTAATTATATAATAATCTTAAAAATATATAAAACTTAAAAATTATTTTATATTATGTAATTTAATTGATTGTTTAACCACTTATCGTCGTATAAATTTTCAACTTTTCCGTATATTTTACTATTTCCTTTGGGTCCATTTTCCTTTTCTTTAATAATATTAGATATAATAATTTCACGCTTTGTCTGAGATGGAAGACAATAAATTCAAACGAAAGGAGTTAGGTATGAATCCAATTTATTATCTGAAATTCATTGGTTATATTTGCAATACACAATTGAATCAGCGCATTATAGATAATTATTAGGAGAGAATTATTTTTGAAAAGGTGTATTTTTTTTTAAATTATATCAAATATGATATTTTTTAATTTTTGTATTTAGATGTTTAAATGCAAAAATTCAACATATTCAAATTTAAATGAAGCTCTATTAATCCTGTTATCAATTGGATTTCTTGGCAGAAAAATATTAACAGTTGAATTTTAATTATTAACTCGGAAGGGAGAGGAAATAAATTCTTGAAACTAAAAGAGTAGAGAGACCAGGGAATATTAAATCATAATAATGAAGTATAAGATAATAAAACAATTGGGTTATAGGCCTTGGACTCAGGTTTAGATATCAGGTGCATAAAAAATATCCGATTATTTGTTAGTCTGATATGAAATTTTGAATAATTTTGTTTTTATATTTCAATAACTTTAATCAAATATTCTGAATTTGAATCAAATATAAATAATTGTTACATTCACACTAGATATCCGATTATCCAAAATTTAAATATTCAATTATTAAAGATATTGATCTTGCTATATTCGTCATTTTTATTTGTTATACATGAAAATTTAATTTTCATGGTTACAAAACTTGTTATATTCAATGATTTATTGATTATTATATTCAAAAACTCAAAATTTTCATGGATAAGACTGCTAAATTAAAAAATAATAATAATACTTAAATCAAGTTATACATTCGAAAATTAATGGATATCTTATCCAAAAATCCAATGTACGAAGAATCAAATATCTAATTTTTCAGATCAGATACATATTGCTAAATAGCTGATCCTAAAATTTTGGATCGAATCAAAATGCACACCCTCTTAGAGACCATACTAAACGTCTGGTAGTACAAAAGGATATAAACATTGTTACAAGCACATAATAATTAAGAGTCATTGGTCTTCCCTCAATATTTGCAAACTCCTCTACTCGTTTCCTACCATGAAGGAACTAATAATATACATTTGGCCTACCTGAAATTCGATGATGACATGGTTCAGTCCCTGTGTGCCATCTTTGTTGCACAAGGCATTACATGCTGAGAATAAATCATCCAACAAATATGCCAGTGAAAGTTTCACTGCTGCAGAACTGACCCGGTTCGGAAACATAAATAAAACTCTGATAACTCATTTTTGACATTTTTAAAAAACCAACTATTATTGTAACAAAACAAATTTCCCAATAATAAGAAAAATATAACCTCGAACATAATTTTAGAATTTTTATGTTAATCCATTATCAAGCCACAAAATAAAACAAATCTATGTTCATAATCCATTCTCCATCTTCAAAAGAAAACAGAACAAAACGTCTTCAGTTCCACCAGCCTTCACAAAGAGGAACAAAGATGTTATTATAGAGGAATGCCTCCACCCGAATACTCGACCTCCTGAAAATTTTAAAGCTAGAGTCGGTAAAAAAAAGCTCCTTAAAACACCAGTTATAGCATTAAATGGTTTATCTGCTAAAGCCAACAGCATCGCATGTTAATTGATCTTTATCAATCCTACTCTTTCCCCTGACCCCTTAAGTTTCACTCCTTACTTCTTGATTGTGAAAAATACCATAGGAAAAAGAACTGAACATAAATTTTGCACCAAGGAAAAAGGGAAAACTGATTAACCTGGGCAGGGGGTAAGGATGACACCCAGTCTGATGCATGCGTTGGAAGAAGCCCCAAAGTGTTAAGCTGCCAAAAAATAAAGCAAACACAATGCACAATGGAGTATTAGATAAATCGGGTTTTGTTCCCTTCTGCTCAATAATCTTCAAAGGAGAAAATCGTTAGGAACTTTAAGAAAAGAGAAGTGCAACTCACCTTCCAAACACCAAGTACTAAACCACCCAAATTAAGTGCAATGAAAAGCAACTTAGGTCCAAGAAGTTCAACTTTACTGTCTTTATAAGGCTCAAAAACTGCAAAATCAAAGTGAAATTTGGATGAATCAACTTGGAAATGGAAATCGCAGACCATAACATCCCAAGCCTTAGGTGGCATTTTGCCACAACCATTACATTTTAAGGTTGTCTTTCTTATGCATCTTATGTACTTTTCGAGAAGAAAATTGACTATTGAGCCGAGACAGAAAGAGAGAGAGATGCCAAACATATATGGAGCAAAAACATTGAAGCTGCTATAGAAGCATACAACGTGAAAGGAAACAATAAGGTAAAAATAGAGGATAAGAGAAAATTTTGTAGAAAGAAGCCATTTACCCTTCCCAACACCTTGAAGAGCACTAATAGGCTGCCAAAGTGCAGAAAAAGTGATACCAATGCTAAAGAGATGCACTGTATTTCCAGCCATCCACATCATGAATCCCATCATTAGCAAGTTCTTGAATGGAGCTTGTGCCACCTCCCAAGCTTTCTGTACAACAATAAAAGAAACATAATCTTAAATGACAGATTTTGATCTATGTATGCTTTTACCTAAAGGAACACCTAAACCAGCTAAAAGGTTAGGTGATATACTCTTATCTTGCCTTCAAATAGTATTTTGTAAGTGCATCAGACGATCGCAAGACCTAAACTAAATACCAACCCTCAATCATGCACGAAGAGAATACATCTATATTCCATATTTTCCCTTTATCTTCTCCGTAAATATCAACTCAGAGCATTCTAAACTCCGACATACATGCTGATCACAGAAGTGATTTAGGGTCACACATATAATAAAGAAACAACATTGATGACCCATGCATCACAACATAGGTAGTAGCTTTCTGCTCAGCCACATACCTTAGTATTCTAATGTAAACCACCAGATGGTAAAGTTCAATCTGAATTCATTAGACTAAAGGCCCTAAACATACATTACGCTTATTCATGACTTGCAATGGAAATTTCTCACTTAAATCCATTGATTTTCATCTACATCCATGGTTAAATCACAACAAAGTTGAACCTAACGAAAAAATTATAGAAGTTTGGGGGCCAACTTAGATTTCAATTTCAATCGTTAGTTAAGCATCTTCTTACTTTTCTCGTATCGAAAAAATTGAAACAAAAAATGTACCTGAGCTTTCCAATTGGATTCAGCATCCTTCTTTTGGCGACTCACAGTTGAATCGTCCTGCCAAAATACAAAGTAAAACCTAACGAAAATTGAAAGTTAAATAATGCATTTTTATTTGAGAAAATTAGAACAAAAAAGGAAGGGAAACCTGATCTACAGAGGCACGAATGAAGCCGGGGGGATCAGGGATGTCACGCGACGAAGGAGCGGTGGAATTATCGGAGAAATCAACGGCCCATCTTCGGCCGGATCCCATTACTCCTTTGCCTTTCTCCATCTTTCCTTCTTTATTCTTTTCTTTTTCTTTTCAGTTAATATTTTTGGGTTTCGTATTCGTCTTGGGCTCCTATTATTCTAATATTCTCCCTCTAAGTTCATTATTTCGCAAATGCATAAATATTTAAATTTATTTTCTAGGAAATGTTTAATTCGTTATACTTCTCTCCATTATGATCGAAATCCTAAATTTTAAAAGAATTTTAATTACATACTCAAACAATTAATATTACTTCAATAAGGATTTTTTTATTTAATTACTAACTTGAGTATTAAATATCAATTTAAATCTAATTTAGAGTATATTTAAAATAAATAGATTAAATTCTAAAAATTATGTACTTTCTAATTTCTATAAGAATAATTTAGATATTATAATGATACAAATTTATCCTTAAATTTTCAGTATACTTCATGCCAACTTAAACTACTCCATTTTAATTCTCGAAATATTATACTATTATTTTAATTCTCAAAATATTATATTTGTTACAGTACTCAGTTAAATCCGATTATGAATATTTTTTTTTTAAGAAATCTCTCAAAATACTTTAAGTCGAATTTACTTGATACGGCTTTTAGGTACTATAACAAATATATTAGTTCAGGAAATAAAATAGGAACAACCATACAAACTCTGTCGCAATATTTAGTTCAATTATCAGGCAACGATCCTACAATTGTTTCATTGTTTACATTTAAAAAGTTAAAACGTTAGCTACAACTCCGGTTTCTTTGAGAACTTGTCCGACACATTGGCTAGGACGAAACCTGCAAATACCTGTATCCAAGAATGGTTGAAAGAACGGCTCTAAAACTGATTAATGCTCTTAAGCTTGAAAATGTTTTAAAAGAAATAAAATGAATCTCGAGAAAGTTGAGGGCAACGATGGAGCTCCTTGTTGTTTTGCCCTTAAAAGTAAAATGTAAGATAATACTGATACCTGAATGCACCCGAAGATGTAGACTCCGGAGAAGTGCCGGCCGTGTATGACCATGTCAGCTACCATAGCTAGGGGTATCGTCAACGACATTCCCAATGTTGCGATTAGCGGAGTTGTCCAAACCACAGACAGTGCCCTGCATAATTTTTTTCAGTGACTAAAATCTCAAACTCAACTTTGGAACTTCGTTGTATTGGATTGGTTTTTCGTGCTATCCGGGAAATAATCCGGGTACAGGATACTTATATTGTTGTTTGTTGGCATCAAGTCCTAGTAGCATTCAACTAGTTCGAAAGTGAACACGGCTGATATACGTACCAGAAGTAGTCTGAGAGAACGCTTCCCACAAAACCATTAAAAAGCACTACTTCGCCAATGGATGCTGAATGTGGAAATTCAAATGGAGGTTCTATCCCAACAGCATTAAGTGGCCACACTGCAAACAGATAATAGTGTAAATTCAAAGGGAAAACTGTAGGCAGAAATATCTAACTTGGAATATAAGGAGATTAATGGACTGTTTACCGAGCCACCAAAGTCCGAGAAAAGTGAAGAGACCGACATATCCAAAGACCTTTTGCATATTGTCACGGACCGCACCAAAGGGCCCGAGACAAGCACCAATCAGGTTGCCACAAAAGCACTCCAAAGCATTCTGGGCATCTCAGCACCAACCCAACCACCCATTGGAGCCCAAATCTGGAATGGCCCAACACTTGGTAAAGAAGGCTTATCCATCCACCCATGTGAACACACCATGTGAACATGGGAAATACTTTCCTTACTCAAATAGGAATATTCTAGGAATTGTACTTTTGGATAGGATAGGATTGAATCTGGACCCTTGATGTAAATCATTTACAACCGTTGGATGTACAGGGCTTCAAGTATAAATAGAGGCCTTGCCCACCTCATTTGTCACTCACTTCTTCATTGAGAAATACAAGAGTATTCACTCAAACACTCTCTAGCCTTTGCCATTTCTCTTCCTTTCAATTGTTCTTTGGTTTCCGCAAGGTTCTTAGCATTCAGGCTTTGAACGGTTTAGGCTTACTTAGGCGGTTTACTGAGAAAAACGCGTCTAAGGTCGCACGCCCCGAGTAGTGAAACTCTACGGACGTGACAAGTGGTATCAGAGCGAGTTTGTTCGATCGAAATGGCTCCACAAAGTGTTAGCGAGGTCCCAGCAACTGACCGAGAGACTCGTGCAGGAGCTGCGGGGAAGAAGCGGGAAAGTTCCAGGGATATCATTGCTACCTTGGACAAGAGGGTCGCGAGACTGGAGGATGCGTTGGGCAAGTTCCAGGAGACCCAAGACGAGGCCGAAGTGCGCCTTGAGAAGATGGAGTCCCAAAAGGACGAAATCTCGGAACAAGTTCAGTCCGTTGTCGATGGAAAACTGACTGAGAAAGAGAAGATCCTTCAGGATGCAATGGATGCATTGAAGAAGGAATTGATGGGGGAGATCAAGAAGCTCAGTACCGAGCTGCTCCTCTATAAGAATGCCATGCTGGGTGGCATGATGGCTGAAGCAACTACGCCGAAGCCCAGGATCGATGCGCCGAAACCCAAGGAGTATAAGGGGGCGAGAACTGCTCAAGAAGTGGACAACTTCATTTGGGGGTTGGAGCAGTACTTTCGTTTGATGAGCATCGAGGATGAAGCTACTAAAGTTAATACGGCTTCAATCTATTTAGTTGATGCCGCCTTGCTATGGTGGCGAACCAAATGTGCTGAGTCAAGTGATGGAGACATTCCAGTCAAGACATGGAAAGACTTCCAGTCGGAACTCAAGAAGCATTTCTATCCCAAGAATGCTGATGAGGAGGCTCGAGACAGACTTTACCAATTGAAGCATGAAGGCTCAATTCGGGAGTATGTCAAGAGATTTTCGGAGCTCAAGTTGCTGATCAAAGACTTGAGTAAATCAGAGGGACTGTATCTCTTCAAATCTGGCCTTCAACGATGGGCAAGAATGGAGCTGAAGAGGATGGGTGTGCAGGATCTTTCGGAAGCGATGGCCGCTGCAGAATCCATTGCAGAATTCGAAAAGAAGGATTCTTCCAATCCAAAGCATAAGGGCAACAGTGGGGGAGACAAAGATAAGTCCACCAAGAATGGTTCCGGAAAGCCACAGAACAAAGCCGGAGATAAACAATTTCGGAACCAAAATGAAAGGGGTGAGTTTAAGTGCTACAACTGTGGTGGTAAGCATTTAGCCAGAAATTGCCCACAACCACGAAATGAGAAGGTTGCTGCCATCCAAGAGAAGACTGGAGAAGGAGAAGAGGTTGTCAAGCTCAACTCCATCATCAGTTCCATGGAATTCAAGAAAGATTCCAAGGAGAAGGGACTTATGTATGTAGATGTTTCCATTGCTGGCCAAAAGTTGAGTGCACTCATAGATACTGGTGCCTCAGAGTTGTTCGTGTCCGAACAAATTGCCAAGAAACTTGGCTTTCATGTGGAAAAGGCAAGTGGATTCATCAAGACTGTGAATTCCGAACAGACTCCGATTGCAGGGGTAGCAAAAGGAGTGAAGCTTGAGATTGGTGGTTGGATTGGTAAGGAGACGATCAAAGTAATCCCCCTCGATGACTTTGATTTTGTGATTGGGCTCAGTTTCCTTGACCGAATCAAAGCGTTCCCGGTACCATTTGCAAATTCTTTGCTAATTCTTGACCCAAGCCATCCATGCCTTGTTCCGGTGAATCGAGAAGCTGGAATTGGGGCCAAGATGTTGTCAGCAATCCAATTCAGCAAAGGAGTACACAAGGTGCGACCAGCTTATCTAGCGACATTAGTCCATGATGAACCAATCACGGCCGAAGGAGTTCCAGCTGAGGTGAAACAAGTATTGGCAGAATTCCGGGATGTGATGCCTACCGAGCTGCCTAAAACTCTCCCACCAAAGAGGGAGGTCGACCACAAGATTGATCTTGTGCCAAATGCGGAGCCACCTGCCCGAGCCCCTTATCGAATGGCTCCGCCCGAGTTAGAGGAGTTGCGCAGACAATTGAAGGAACTCCTCGACGCAGGCTATATCCGACCGTCTAAGGCACCATATGGAGCGCCGGTGTTATTTCAGAAGAAACATGATGGGAGTCTTCGAATGTGCATCGACTACAGGGCTTTAAACAAGCTCACTGTGAAGAACAAGTACCCGATCCCACTGATAGCAGACTTGTTCGACCAACTTGGTGGTGCAAAGTGGTTCACCAAGTTAGACTTGCGGTCCGGATATTGGCAAGTAAGGATTGCAGAAGGAGATGAGCCAAAGACAGCTTGTGTAACACGCTATGGCTCATATGAATTCTTAGTGATGCCATTCGGCCTTACGAACGCTCCCGCCACCTTCTGCACTTTGATGAACAAGGTACTACAACCCTTCCTGGATCGGTTCGTTGTAGTTTACCTGGATGACATTGTCATCTATAGCAAGAGCCTTGGGGAGCATGTGGAACACTTAAGACAAGTGTTCAAGGTCTTGCGAGAGAACGAGCTCTATGTCAAGGAGGAAAAGTGCTCGTTTGCCCAAATGGAGGTCCCTTTCCTAGGCCACATAGTCGGAGGTGGCAAGATCAAGATGGATGGGGCTAAGATACGGGTTATTGAAGATTGGGAGCCGCCAACCAAGGTGACGGAGTTGAGATCCTTCTTGGGGCTAGCCAACTTCTACCGTAAATTTGTCAAAGGCTATTCCAAAATTGCCGCACCCTTGACCGAGTTACTGAAGAAGGATAAGGCGTGGGATTGGAGTACTAAGTGTCAAGAAGCCTTTGAAGGACTTAAGAAGGCTATGGCAAGTGAGCCAGTATTGGTGTTGCCAGACCACACCAAGCCTTTCGAGATCTACACCGATGCGTCCGATGTAGCCATTGGTGGAGTCCTCATGCAAGAAGGACATCCGGTTGCATATGAAAGCCGGAAACTCAATGAGACCGAGCAGAGGTACACGGTCCATGAGAAAGAAATGACAGCAGTAGTGCATTGTTTGCGTACATGGCGACACCACATACTTGGGTCAAAGTTTGTGGTTTATACAGATAATGTGGCAAATAGTTACTTTCAAACTCAAAACAAGTTATCTCCAAAACAGGCCCGATGGCAAGAATTTCTTGCAGAATTTGACTTCTCATTGGAGTACAAGCCCGGGAAAATAAACACAGTTGCTGATGCATTAAGCCGGAGGTACAACATTGAGACCGTAAGCCTACCGAAGGGACAATTGCTTGAGCGCATCAAGGAGGGGCTGTCCCATGATCCAACAGCCAAAATGCTGATCAGTTATGTTAACGAGGGAAAAACTAGAAGATTTTGGCTCGAGGAAGATTTGCTTTATGCCCGAGGACACCGTCTCTATGTGCCACATTTTGGGGACTTACGCAAGGAGATCATGAAGGAGTGTCATGACTCCAAGTGGGCTGGCCATCCAGGAATGACCCGGACGATGGCACTTATCGGCGAGCACTACTACTGGCCACGCATGGGCGAAGATGTTGAAGCCTATGTGCGAACTTGTCTTGTATGCCAACAGGACAAAATCGAGATGAAGAAGCCTGCGGGATTGTTGCAACCTTTGCCCATTCCCGAGAGACCATGGGAGAGTGTTTCCATGGATTTTATTGTCGGTTTGCCCAATGTTAATGGACTGTCAAACATCATGGTAGTTGTTGACAGATTTTCAAAGTATGCTGTCTTTATTCCAGCATCCAAGGTGTGTCCAGCCGATGAAGCGGCTCGTCTTTTCCTAAAACACGTGGTGAAGTACTTTGGAGTGCCAAAGACGATCATTAGTGACCGGGACACACGGTTCACAGGGAGGTTTTGGACGGAGTTGTTCAAGCTTTTGGGATCAAGTTTGAACTTTTCTACAAGCGTCCACCCACAGACCGACGGGCAAACCGAGCGAGTGAATGCTTTACTGGAGATCTATTTGAGGCACTATGTAAGTGCCACCCAACACGACTGGCCGAAGCTGTTAGATGTGGCCCAGTTTTCTTACAACTTGCAACGGAGTGAGGCGACAAACCAAACTCCTTTTGAGATCGTGAATGGACAACAACCGGTTACACCCAGCACGATTGTTTCCAAGTATCAGGGGCCTAATCCAGCAGCACACAAGTTTGCCAAGGAGTGGCAAGAACATCACGACTTAGCCCGAGCTTGTTTACACAAGGCGGGGAAACGGACCAAGAAGTGGGCGGATACAAAGCGGAGGGACGTGAATTTCCAGGTTGGTGATTTAGTCCTTGCCAAATTGACCGGGATCTTGCGCAATCCAACCGTACACAAAGGGCTTGTGCGAAGATACGAAGGTCCTTTCAAAGTCGTGAAACGAGTAGGCACCATGGCCTACAGGATCGAGTTGCCTCCAACCATTCGAGCTCATCCCGTGTTCCACGTAAGTTTACTAAAATCTTACTATCAAGATGAGCTAGATCCGGATCGAGGCAAGTCACACCGAGCGCCAGTCGGAGTGAAGGTCTCCTACGACAATGAGGTACGAGAAATCCAAGCAGAGAGGGTCATTCGTAGACCAGGCCATAGACCGAGGCACGAGTACTTTGTTCTTTGGAAAGGACTTCCCGACACTGAAGGTAGTTGGGAACATGCCGAGGCACTGTGGCAATTCAAGAACCAAGTGGAGCAGTACCATTCTAGTCGAGTGACGAGGGCGTCACTAGATCCAGTGGGGGAGAATGTCACGGACCGCACCAAAGGGCCCGAGACAAGCACCAATCAGGTTGCCACAAAAGCACTCCAAAGCATTCTGGGCATCTCAGCACCAACCCAACCACCCATTGGAGCCCAAATCTGGAATGGCCCAACACTTGGTAAAGAAGGCTTATCCATCCACCCATGTGAACACACCATGTGAACATGGGAAATACTTTCCTTACTCAAATAGGAATATTCTAGGAATTGTACTTTTGGATAGGATAGGATTGAATCTGGACCCTTGATGTAAATCATTTACAACCGTTGGATGTACAGGGCTTCAAGTATAAATAGAGGCCTTGCTCACCTCATTTGTCACTCACTTCTTCATTGAGAAATACAAGAGTATTCACTCAAACACTCTCTAGCCTTTGCCATTTCTCTTCCTTTCAATTGTTCTTTGGTTTCCGCAAGGTTCTTAGCATTCAGGCTTTGAACGGTTTAGGCTTACTTAGGCGGTTTACTGAGAAAAACGCGTCTAAGGCCGTACGCCCCGAGTAGTGAAACTCTACGGACGTGACAATATCAACTTTCTCTCCCGACCCAGCAGATTTCTTGAGCAGAACTGCATAAGTTGATCAGTAGGTGGTAATAGTCTAATAGAGCAGAACAGAGAGAAAGTCTCACAAAATTAAACCGATTAAAGCCAGAGTTCAATATACATAGGAAGTACCAACCTGTAAATAAGCCATACGAAATCGCAGACAGAAGACCGAATATATCCCCCATTATGGAGTGCTTTCTAGCTCTAAACACCATGAACAATGCATAAAAACAAATAATTCACGAAAAAAAAGAACATTAGAGGATTAAGGTATATTGTAAAGGAATAAAGAAATGATAATATGTTCTTGAAATAACTAGCAAAGAAAGATCGGACGTACTCGGAGACGGTAAGCATTTCATCTGATGCCCATGTCTTTCCAACTGTGGTCATAGCAACACCAGTCATGCTAATCAATACAGCTACCACTTTCGCAACATTTACGGTGTCCTGGCCGAGAAGAGCACCAAAGAAAAGTGTAAAGAGCCCCGAAGTCGATGTTAGGACAGTTGTACTTGCAACACTAGTATTTGCCAGAGCAGAGTTCGATAAATACTGCAAGATATCACAGCAACTATGATCAGACAAACTTCTTGGTATAACTTAATGATTCTGACATTATTTACCTCAGTTATAAACCAAATTGGAGCTAGATATAAGCTACGCATGGCAATATCCCACGAACTCGGTCCACCGCCATGTTCGGGCAAGTAAGGTCCATCTTCCTCAGAACATGAAATGAGAGGCTGCCCCTCTTCTCTTTCACTAAGATCCTTGTCAGTTATCAGGCATCTTTTAAGGTCAGCTTCCGCACTGTGGTTAAATTCACTGATTTTAAGAGGAATATCAAGACCGATCGAAGTGTTTATCGTCGAGCTGCCATCATATTGATTTTTAGATAAACTTCCATTAAATAACAAGCTGCAGATCCAATCCTTTACAACTGCAATGGGTAAATAAACAACCATAAGGGACACTCCAAGATAAGTGAGTGCAAACGGCTGTTTGTATTCCGAGAAAATCGTCTGCAAACAACAACATATGGATTAGTTGAAACGTGATCATCAAGATTGATAGAGAGAAAAAAGAAAGAGGGGAAGATAGAAACAAAAGGACCGCGTAATGATAGAAATTGAACAAATTCTTTTAACTTTATCTATAAAAAGGCAAATCAAATGAAATATCTGATCTTCAATAAAAAAATAACCCCAAAAAATCCATCAAAACTTCAAATTATCTAACGTGAATCATAGAAAACAAAGTAATAACCAAAGAATCAAAGGAAACCGAGTCTGATCATAAATAGACAGCGTTAGCGTCACACCTGTGTTATCTCTGCAGATAAAACCCATATAAACACAACTGCGCCAATCAACCCTAACCCAGCGTTATATTTCAAACCCATCACCTTAAAATACCAATCGAAACGCTGGACGCCGGAAACTTGACCGGAAAAGGAAAAGAAACTGAATTGTGCTTGAAATTGCTATAAAGTTTTCAGTTCCATGGTAAAGCAGCGTGGGATCTTCTCTGGTTTATGTGAAGCAAAAAATTAAAACTGATCAACGAACAACCGGTGGAAACACTATGTGCGTGAATGACAAGGCATCGAGTCTTTGAATTTTGTTTTTCTATTTTATTTTGGCGTCGGTTGCATGACAAGTCTGGGAGGGTGACAAGTGGTTCCATGCCAACATTTCAATGGTCAGCGACCCGCACGTGAGTCATTCAACGTGGCAACACGCTTGAAAGATTATACCCCAATACCATTAATATTAAATATTATTAAATTAATAAAAAAATATTAAAAAATTAAAAAATTAATGTATAATTAATTTAATTATTCATTTATTCTACTTATATAATTGTGTGATATTTTTTTAACAATTATAGTAGGTAGATATATTATTTATTTTAAAATATATTTTTAATCATTAAATATTGATCTCTTTATTATTGTACTATAAATATTAGTACTCGAACTTATGACTTTCATAAATAACAACCGCTCCCTGAAGTAAGATAATTTATGTCCTATATAATTTTATGGTTTATCAATTGGATTGATATAAATTTGAAACTAAATAAAACTAAATAAAAGAATATTAGGATGACTATTACAATCTTTTTAAAAACAATAATTTACCCCCCCCCCAAAAAAAAAAAAAATCAAAAATTTATATTGATTTTTGATTAAATTTATTTTATGCTTTTAATTTTTATTGAATTTCTTAAATTAAAAAATATTTGTTCTATTTCCAAATAGTGGATAATTTCTCCGGTGTTGCCTGCTGCCATGTAAAAATATGGTAGGCCGCAGCAAAACAAACCTAAAATGGGCTTGATGGTCCCGATGCGATTCGACCGTAATTTACAAAATCACAACATATGTTTTCGTATCCGTACACTAAAATCTATAAATACTAAACCATGACTTAAAAAGTATTCTGCGGGGAGGTAAATCGTGAAAAAAAAATTCTTCTGGGAATTATGGTTTTTGCTGCCTGTTAATATTTAATAAAGCTTAGGGACCTTTTGGTCTTTGTTCAATCGAATAGACGCGCCTAATATGAGCGTGGGATAAATAAGATTTATCTCCCTAAATTTCAATTCTCAACCCACCAGAGTCTAGAATCACCACCATTTTTAACATATTTGCGGAGAAGATCGCTCTTCTTAATTTTTGCTATTGATTAATTTACCAGACTCCTCCGACGCTGGAAAAGAGAAGAAAAGAAAACAACAATGGCGGACGAAGAGAGGGTTCTAGAGGACCAGCTGGATCTTCAGTTGAAAGAGCAAAGAGACTCACTCTCTGCCCTAAACGATGCTCTCGCGTCTGACCCGTTCAATCCACAGATCCTCGCTGTACTTCATCTCTTCCAACCCCTGTTTTCTTTTTCCCTATCATAAAATCTTCAAAATTCTCGCGATAAGTAATATGAATTGTTTTTTGAATTTCATTTCTCTTTGATTGGGTTTAGGTTCACGACGAGCTTGTTGAGGTAATCAAAGAGACAGAGGATGGGCTTCTTAATCTTAAGCGCGCGCGTTTACTTCGAGAAGCTGTTCAGCGTTAAATATTTCGAATCAATCAGCGGTTGAGGAGATTAAAGCGGAGCCTCTTGACCCGGATGATATAGAAGCGGAAACATTGGAGGAGGAAAGGAGTTTCCGGGTCGGGTCGAAATGTCGATTCCGTTACAGTGACGGCCGGTGGTATGATGGGCAAGTTGTTGCATTGAACGGCTTCAATTCTGCAAAGATATCTTTCCTCACTCCCACTTCAGAAAATATGTTGGTAAGCACTAATTCGAGTCCCTAAAACATATTTCTGTTTTTTTCTTTTGATTTTTGTGAAAGTTAATACTTTAAAGTTGAAATCTTTCTTCTAATGTGATTAGAACCTTTAAAAGTTATGAATTGTCTGAAAGAGAAAGAAGCGAAGGATGTCAGATAAAAGATGCTGAAGAGAAATTAATTTATAGGGGCTATCCAACTTTTTGAATGAGTTTCTTTTATGTCTTATTCTTTAAAATTTTATTCTATTATTATTATTATTATTATTATCGTGATAAGGGAACTTAGAAATGCAACACATAACAAGTAATTTCATGCAATCATGAAGGAAAAAGGGAAAGATTTCTGTTTTATTTGAAAACATAGAATCTCCTTGTGTAGCTGTTGTTCTGAATGAGATAGCCTGTGTGATGACCGCCCTGTGGTAGCTATGCTACTTTCCCCCTCTTTCACTTTGCTTGTTTGAGAATTGGATGTAACCTTCTCAAGGAATGAAGGACTATTCTCTATTTCTAATTAAGCAACATTTACCATTTCCAGTTACTAATGCTAGACCACCCGAGTGCAGATATGCAAGTTCTTTCTGCAACAAAGATGTCGATTTGGTGCTACTTGCCGCTTATCACATGGTATGTGAGAGTCTTTTGTTTTATGGACTAGTAGGTTGTGAACCAAAAGTTCCCTTTGTCTTTTTTGTTGAATGTTCTTGCATTAAGGACATGAGGAATCGTTGAGCTTATGGCATGAATCATAAAGACAGAATTGTCGTCTTGCATAAACCCTGTTAATTATAGATGGTGAGCTAAGAAATCTGTTCTATATGAAGGACATGTAAAATGAGACATTTGTGAGATACTTCTAGCTTTGCATTCTAACCTTCAATACTGGCACGGGCTAGTTGTATAGGCCATTAATTTTGGGGATAAGAACTAGATGACAGATCTCTGTTGCCATGCTGTGTGCTCCAAAAGGCTGTATTTAGTATATGCACTAGCCTATACAGTATTCTTTCCAAAGTTTATTGTGGTATGGAACCCTCTATATGCGATAGCTTATACGGTACTCTTTGCTCTCATTTCTTACTATCTTTCCTTTCATAACATTTATGTCTGCAGGAGTTGATGTACCGTTATCTTCACTGAAGAAGTACACTACAACCATGTGGGAGCCATCAATGGTTGGGTCCAATATTTGGGCAGTCTCTGATAGTCGAGTTGGCATCTGGAGGGAAGCTGAACTTGAATCATGGAACGATGAACACGGAATGGGGAAGGTTGTGATGGAAGCTCTGCAGAGCTCGGTATAGAAGCCCTAACATTGTCTGAATATGCACAGATAAGTATGATGAAGAAAGTGAACTAAGCTCTGAAGAATCTGATTCTAGTGACTATGAGGAGGAGGGCAGCCCGAGGGGTATAGGTTTTCTTGAAAGCACTGCTCAACAGAGAGGCATCCAGACAGAAACTACCATCTTTGCTAAATGGGAGAATCATACCAGGGGGTGTAGCTTCTAAGATGATGGCCAATATGGGTTATCGCGAGGGAATGGGATTAGGTGCCTCTGGCCAGGGAATGTTGGACCCGATCTCAGTTAAAGTCCTTCCTCCTAAGCTATCACTCGATCATGCTCTGGAGTCTCATGAAAATGATGAGGGTAAAGAGGAAAAAAGGGAAGAAAAGAAGCAGAGGTGGCAAGAGAAAGCGTGAGAAGAAATTCGCTGAAGCTGCTCGGGCTGCAAAAGAAGAAGATGAATCAAGACCAGATGTTTTTAGCCTCATCAACAACCAACTTGCTATGCATAATGTAGCAGTGAATGGTGGTTCAACAAGGAAACATCAAAAGAAAGGTTCTGTAGAGGAGAGAAAGTAGATAGGAAAGCATTGGTTGCGTATGATGATGAAGGAACTAAGCTTACGAGTCCTGAAGCTTGAGGAAATGGTGAGCAGAAACAGAAACGAAAAGGCTGTTTACGAAGCTGCTATGAGGAAGTTAACTGAGACTCGCAAGGCTTTGGCAGAGGCGGAAGCAGTTCATGCATCCGCATCAAATGCAGTCGCAAGCAAAGAAAAAGAGAAAAAGTGGCTAAAGTTTTGACGTTTTGTCATAGTGATATCGTACAGCTTGCTATCTACGAATTCAAATTGCTATTAAATTCAATCTAGAATCCAAAATAGAAAAGATTAATAAAATTACAAATAATTATCACCTTTTCAGTTATGATGTTATCAAATCTGATTATAAAAATATAAAACAAAAGCATTAAACGATCAAAGAATGATAAAATGTAAAAAATACACCAAAAAAATAAAATTTCATTAAAAATAAAAGAATAAGAAATTGAGGATTGATAACCAATATTAAAATCAATATTATCTTCTACTAAACAAAATTAACGAAAGAAAAGTTGAGCTGCTCTATAGATAATGTGTCATCAGCCCCGTGCACTTTGTTTTTAGAGAAATACTTTGGTATAAGTTATTCTAATCGGTTGTAATTTAAAAGATTATATTTGATCATCTAATTATTAAAAATTATAATTGAGTCACTCAATTATGTTAAGATTATATTTTTGTCACACTTCATATGTATCAATTTGTGTATTAGATCAATTAATTATTTCAAATGAAATGTTCAAGTGTTAATGAAGTTATACAAGTAATTTAAAATAATTGATACATTTTTTTAAATACGAAGGGCGACTCCAATAAAGAATTACACATAATAGAGTGATCCAAATATTAACCTCTAATAATTGAGTGACTCAAATGTAACATTACTTATAATTATATTATGTATATTTGTATGACCCAAATATAACTTTTAATTTGAATGCTCAACATAATATTATAATTAAGTGACATCTATTGTAGTTTACCATTTATTTTTTTACTATACAATCTAATTTATACATTGTAACTTGAAAAAAAAAACTTGTTTTTATCCTCTTTATATGTGCTAACATTAAATTTTAATTCATAATTTTAAATCTTAAACATACCCCTTTACTATTATATATCATTAATACAACACAACACTATATACTATTAATTTTATAATAATTGCCTCAGCATATTCTTGTATAGTTGGTACACTTTAGAATACAAAACAACCAATTTAGAAGCATATTTGGAAGATTCAGGTTCCGCAATGTCTCTGTCTTTTTCTTTGGCTTGTCTAACAGGAAAGAATTATGACAAACGCCGAGAGATGTCGTCGATCCTTTGGTCATACTGCTACATGCCCTCGTTGCCATATGAGTTTGGAAACTGTCATCCATGCTTTGCGTGATTGTCCGGAGTCTAGAGATGTTTGGTTAAGCATCCTCCCACGTGCCTCATTGGTCAGCTTCTTCACTGATGACTTGCACTCCTAGTTAAGTTCGAATCTACTCTCTACGAATATTGTTATATCTGAAGATACTCCTTGGAATCTGATTTTTGTTTTTCTGCTATGGCAAATCTAGAAGAGTTGGAATGATCTAGTCTTTAATAATTTGAGACAACCATCGCCTAGGATTTTCCAGCGGGGGTTAACTTGGGTTCGTTTCTGCAGGAGTACTACTTGTGCATCAATATCAAGTGTTTCGATAATTTTTCATTCTTGAATTCGATCAAGTTCAGGTTGGGTGTGCCTTAATGTTGATGGAGCAGTTCATTACAACACGGGTATAGGTTCGATAGGTGGCCTTATTCGTGATAGTGATGGAGGATGGATTTTGGGTTTTCACAGATTGCTAGGAGTTGTTTCGGCATTAAATGCCGAGTTATTGGCAATTTATACAGGACTCGAAGTCGCTTGAAACAATGGCTTTGAATATGTTTTGATTCAATCTGATTGTCTTGAAGCGGTTACCATGATCTTAGATTACAATGCACGGATGAGTTCAAACTCCCTCGTTCGAGCTATTGATAGATTACGTTGGAAGAGTTGGATTACAGATTTACAATAGATTCCACGTGAAGGAAACTCTCTGACAGACAAAATAGCAAAGGAAAAGAATGACTCCCATTATAATTTAACCACTCTTGATAAGCCTTCTCATTACCTACAATCAGTGACCTTAACTTTTGGTTTTTGGTTTTTAAACCTTCATTATAATTCAAAAAAAAATTATTAAAAAAACCTTCATTTTTACTTGTGCTTCTTGATTTTGGTTTTTAAACCTTCATTATAATTCAAAAAAAAATTATTAAAAAAACTTAAGAACAAAACATACAATTAATAATATCAATCAGTGACCTTAACTTTAATTCCCATGTCTCATTGCTTACCTCTCTTAAAAAATTAATTCCCTGGATTCAATATATGATTGAATAATAGTGATAATGTCCTATGTAATTGGAATAATTTTCGGCTGATTTACATCCTATAAAATAAGCAAGTCAGCCGAATTTTTGTGTGTAGAATGTGAGTGATGATGGCTAGGGTTGTTGCTCAGTCGGCTCTACTCACTACTACTATTCATGCTTATCGCCAGGCTCCCTCCGAAGAAATTGGAAGACAAAAAGGGTCAGTGAAGATGGTCAGCGTTTTAGAAACACCACTGTTAAGGATCAGCAGTGATTCGATTTGTTTAGGTAATAAATTGGTCAGATTTGGCCAAGATTCCCGTTCGCCAATAACATTCTCTTCCCGGCCAGGGAGTGATAGCGGATGTGTAGCTAAAGATACCAGGTTTGAGGGCTTCACGGGGAAAGCACTTGAAGCAATTATGATTGCCCGAGACGAATCCAGATGGCTTGGCCATAATTCTATTGAACCCATATTTTATTGGGTCTTATCGGTGAAGGTACAGACATTGGCATTGCTGCCGAAGTTCTTAAATCGACGGGGATCAAACTCAAAGATGTACGTGAATATGCGATAAAGAATAGGACCAGTATTTGCTTCAAGTGGATTAGTAGTCTGTGGTTTAATTTTTCGTCCTTTACAACAGATATTCTGATCCTCTCATTTGAAGAATCCCGTAAATTGGGTATCTCTCTCTGTCTAATCTCTCATTTTTCGTTTGTTTTTAATTTTAAAGCAGTTTTTGAACTGGAATTTACTTTGTAGTGATGACTATTTAGTTTTCACGCCCTTTACATTATGTCCACAATTCCTTGAATGTTGCCTGAACATAAATCCGTCTCTGTGTTTCAGTGTGTAGCTTTGAAATTTTACTTTGATAAACCGGGTAGATCTTAATTGTTTTGAAAATCTCAGGTCATAATTACATCGGAACAGAGCACCTTCTTCTCGGATTGCTTCGTCATGGCAGTGCGTGATCTTGAGAATCTAGGATTCGACTAAGTAGTATTCGCAAAATGGTACATGCATCGACTTGATCTTGTTTCAAATGCCTGATTTATTTTCATCTCAGTTATCTACTTATTTGACCAGATTCTTCGTATAGTTGGTGAAGGTGATGAGGTTAGTGTTGTTACCGAAGGATCAACTTACAACACAAAAGTGACAACACACCAGGGATATCGAGCCAACTTGATGCAGTGTACTGGAGCTACCACACTTGATGAATACATCGAGCATATCGAGAAAGATCTGGCTTTGGCAACGCCGTTCTTTCCGATCAAAGTTACTGAATCATCTGTAGAAGGAACGATGGTAGCTTTGAGAGGTTTGAAAGAGCATTATGAGATTCACCACAAACTATGTTATGAACGGGATGCCGTCATTACTGCCGCAGAGCTGTCAAACCAGTACATTGGGTAGGGAGGGAGTCTTTGAATTTGCATTTACCAATCTATTTAATTTTTTAAGTAGCTGAAAATGGAACCCTTCCCTTTTGTACCTCACCTCAATTTCTGCATGCTTCAGTGACGGTTTTCTACCTTATAAAGCAATTGATTTGTTCGATAAAGCCGGAGCTCATGTTTCCACTCGTCATGCAGAGGTGTGCTTGCACTACAATCGATCCTAAACTAACTTTTGTCTTTCTTTCACGAGTTGATTTCATTGCATTATTGTTTTTGCAGCTCCTTGGGGTGGTTAAAGAGCTTAGAAGAGAGTTCAGGCAGTTCATGAAGTCAAAGAAGGAAGAAGGCAATATCCTGGACAAAAAGAAGGTACAAAACTTTAAGAGGTTCACGTATCGTTTTTATGTCAATTTCTTTTGGAAGATGGATCAAAATATTTATAATGTTCCTTCTCTGCTCTAGGTCCTAACATTTGTGTGTTAGGACATTTATTTTTCATACAATCCATTATTTTTTATGTGGGTTTGAGAACATTTATTTTAAGCTTGCTCAATCACAATCATTGTTTTAACAGTTTAGTGAATTACACAATCGAGAAATGGAGCTCAGGATGCATATCCATATGTTACATAAGATGAGCCAGGCAGATAAGATTGTGAAAGAAGTGGATTTTCAAGGTATAGTCTCTTCACGGATCGGTATTCCTTTTGAGAAACTAATAATTGATGAATCTGATAGGCGCCGTAAGATGAAAGAGACTCTTCATAAGCGAGTCATTGGTCAGGATGAAGCTTTGAAAGCCGTCATTTTTTGTGCATATGATGGCGTTTGGAGATTCATTTCGGTCGAGCCAATTGCTAGTGTCTCGGGGTCAGAGTTTTGGCGCAGGGACTTCTACCCGTGCGGCACCTCAGGTCTCTCGCATACCCGAGGTTCAGCCTTTATGATCTCCGATGCTCACTGGTTTTGCCCTCCTATGGGCTCATTAGGGAAGCGGGGACAACTCTCGACCAATGTGATGCGCGATCAACACATCCATCCGAAGATAGGTCGACTGTTCGGCCAGAAAGCATCCCGCTCGGTCCCGCGTAGTCACGACCAACGGTCCGATGTCACCCTCACCTAATTCATGCACGCCCTTGTGCATGGGGAGAAACTCTTTCCCTTCTCTTTAAATTCGCTAGGAACTAGTGTACAATTCCCTCAAATTCGCCCACTAATTGGGGTCGCCCTCATTGGGCACAAGTCTACTTGCAACCACCTCATGGCCACTCGCCACTTCAACAAGATGTACCATTGCAGATCAACCATCTGGAGAACTTTCGTTGTGGCTTTCTGCCTACCCGTCCTCATCTCTAGAGGATCCACTTGCGAACACTCCTTCTCATTAGGATGCGAGCTAACACGCTTGTCCACTCGACTCGCTTTACAGCACATGGGGCGCTTGGCAAATCCATCAGCTAGCACACAGTCTTGCTCTGATACCACTTATCACGAGGTTAGAGTTTTGGTCTTTGAATCATTGCTTTGATACCATTTGGCAAATCCATCAGCTAGCACACGATCGATGTATTGGTCTTTGAATCATTGGTCGATCGAATTTCAGTTAAACCGATAGTCTTTTTTCATTTGTTGCTTATACCTTTCGTTTATTTATAAAAAACAACAAATTAATTTAAAAATTATTTTAGAGTTTTTCATATTTAATCTAAATTAACTTGTATATTTCGAAGTAGTTAACCAACACAAACACATCCGACTAGCGAAGGGCGTCAGGGTGCATAGGTCCAAGCCTTAGTTCCCCTTCCTACCCCCACCACCCAAAAATGGTAAAATTATAGATTAATTATTTAAAAGTTATAAATTTAGAAATTAATACTATAATAAATTTTTATTTGGTCCCATTAAATTTAAATTTTAAAACACAACCTTTAATAATTTTTTGGTTAAACAAATATAAACAAAAGCAGATTAACATTCATTAACAAAAGAACCTCACATTTCTTCGAAGCTCTGTATCGATCTTTACAACCCTTCCAACAACATGCTATCAGCATGCAACAGAGTACTTATTACCAAAATTGGTAAAAAACTTTTTATTATTTCTTTTATACTTAATATTTTGTCGGTAAAAAAATAATAAATGATATTTACAGGTTTTTGTAGAAACAAGAGATTCAGGGTCGACTTATATAGAGTATACACTCGTGACGAGAGATGCCCTGCACATAAGGTTCTAAAATTTCCCGTAGTCGGACGTCAATTTTGTTTCGCAAGCCAGTCCGAATCATACTGGCACGGTTCCTTCGATCACTCATTCTCATAAACCAACTGTTATCACTGGTTAAAGCTTACTATGCGTGCTTGAACTCTTTCCCACTTTTTTTTATGGTTCGTCAAATGAGGAATACCTTCGCCGCTCTTAACCGTTATTGACATCTCTTCACCGGTAAACGATACTGTTCTTCTTGTTTTATCTACTCATTCTACGAGTTATATATATAATAGTATAAGGGGTATGTTTAAGATTTAAAATTATGAATTAAAAACTCTTTCCCAATATTCATATTTTTTCGCTAAAGCATAATTAGTCTCCAATAACTTGTATTTCTTATGTTCCCTGGCCTTTATCAATCCATATTTTGCTTTGTTTTTTGTTATACCTATTACTTTTCTTAATTTTTCAGTCACCAAACTTAGAGCACGATTTATGTTCGAGAGTAAGAACAATAATGTTTTACGCTTACCTTTATCACCATGATTAGTAGTTGCTGCAGCAGGAGGAGGTAGATTACAACGGTGGAAAATGTTACTGGGAGTGGAGATAACTTTGTTGAATTTAAAATGACAAGTGAAAAACAAATAGTCGGTTAGAGGTGGAGTGACGGTGGAGTAGATTTAGTTGATTTTGACGATTAAAGGTAAAAAAAATAAAAAGAAAAAAGAGAGGATGCTAAACACATAATTTATTTTTTTCTTTACTGATTGTTTTTTTTAATTTGATGAGCTAAAGTAACTGTAAAATTCACTTTAAATAAATAATTTTCTCATTTGAAAGTAAGAATAATATTGTTCTAATACCAATTAACGTAAAAAAAAATTTTATACGCATAGTTATTTTAAATTTAATTAGATATCTATAAAATTTAAATATCAAATTTTGTTCTGATATCATATGAAATCATTTATCTAAATAAATATGTTTAAATTTATATAATTATCGATTTTTATTTTTAGTCAAGTCAAATTAAGTATATGTTAATTTTTAGTGGATTTAACATTGAAAATATAATTTCATGTATTAAAATAGGCTTTTGAAGTTAGAGGCTTAATTCAAAAGTATTCTTGGGTTTGATCCAAATTTGAATGAATTTCAGCTTAATATAATGATGTATTTTGAAAATAAAATTAAAGTGGTAAAAAAACAAATATAATTAAAATGGTTGTAATAAACAACGATTTGACTGTGTTTTTTTTATTAAACAAAAAAAAACTTGATATTCAACTTTAATTTTATAATTTTGCTGTATTTTTTATTAAACAAATATAAATAAAAAATTAATATTAGCATTTATCAAAAAAAATATGAGTAAAAAAATCTTCTTTCTTCACTTGATGCTAATCTCTTTTACATCTATATTAACCTTTACATCCCTTCCAAAAACCTACTCTCATATTTTTTTCGTTAAAACATAATCGGTCTCCAATAACTTGTATTTTTTATGTTCTCTGACCTTTATAAATGCATATTTTACTTGATTTTTGTTATACCCAATACCTTTCTTAATTTTTCGGTCATTAAACTTATAACACAATTTTTTATGTTCGAGAGTAAAAAAATATTACTTTACACTTAACTTTATCACTATGATTATTAGCAGCTGAAGCAGTAAGAGGTATATTATGACGGTAAAAAATACTATAATCCATTATTAATTTATAAGATTTTTTATATTATTTTTTAATCTAATAAACTTATAATCCATTTTTATAAATAATATTAAAAAATATAAAGATCAAGATTTGTCTTTATAAAAAAAATGTTATAAATTCAAAAATAATTTGAGAATTATTATAAAACTAAAAATAATTTTTTGGATGCAACGTGTTCACCCAATTTTGCCTTTATACAAGGATAGGCATAAAAACAAAATCATAGTAAAACCTAAGCCTGGCTATAAACCTCTCGCCTTTGTCTCTAACCCCTTCAACCCTAATAACTTTGATTAAGCTTGCATATTGATCAGAGAAATCGTCGGCAGCGAAGAGAGAGAGAGTAAAGTTTGAATCTTGAAACCTCAGATATGAAAGGAGGTGAGAGAGGGAGCTCAGCCATCCCTGAATCTGTGATGAATTCAGTGAACACAACACTAGTAAATGTTGAAAACCTGAGAACCCATTTGCACCAATTCTTGTCTCTCTCCGACCCTGATGTCCTTGCTGAAATGCCCCCTCTTCAACGCGCCCAGGTTCTCTTCACGCTTGCCAAAGCCACTACTACTCTCTTCGCCTGTAAGTTCAATTTCCTTGATTTTTCAGATTTTATTTTGGTGTTAATTATTGTTATGTGTCTTTTAAATGCTTAGCTTTTTATGTTCCTTTGATTTCTTTTCTGTAGTGAGGTTGAGATGCAGTGGAGTGCACCCAGATGAACATCCTATTAAATCAGAGATTGTACGTCTTCTAACTCTGCATTTTTTCCCCTTTCAAATTTAAAAATTATGGGTTTGTTTGTTTATATTACTTAACGTATTGGGAATTAAGAGCATGTCTATTATTTGATTTAACACTGGATACCATTAGTTGTTTATAATGGGCATGTCTTACTGGCTGAACTTTTCTATTCTATCTTATTTTCCATATGTAGGAGAGATTAAGCTTGTACCAAGACAAGTTAGAGCGGTTCATAGACTTAAGTAATGGTACACTGTTTTGTCTCATTCCTTACCATAGATGCTGTACATATGGAACCCGTTACATCAATTCGGAGGATAAGATTCCGTTTCTGCTTTTATGATGATTTTGAAATGAACTAATCGTTTCACATTCTAATGTAAGTATGAATCTGTTCTTGAAGCGCCATTGCGACCTTCAACTACCTTGAACTCTCAGGCAGCAACCCGTTTCATTGAGCATTCGTTACCTGACCTGACTCCTGGTAAGTTATAATTCACTTACTCTTCTTTTTTGTTTCCTGCTACTTTGGGTGTTTTGCTTCGTCTTATTTTCTGAGAGTTTTTATTTTTGCAGCGCAAAGACTAAGTATGAGGCAAATCAGTAAAGGAGAGGGGCCAAGTACCAAATGCTCTGACAGTAATATTATAAAGAAGAGAAAATACCAATCACCTGAAAAACAGACTGTTCAAGATGCTGCTAAAGAATTCCTTGAGAAGGCAACCCGTGAGCTTTTTGGTGATAGAAAAGATGGTTTTAAGGGGCCTCTTCAGGTTATTGATGTTTCAGATGATGACCTGCCTCCAAGCTGATCCTCCGGTTAATCATGGTAGATATGTGTTTCATATACAATGCCTTTATTACCTCTTAGTTTCTTTACTCCCGACTAGGGTATGCCTGTAGGCAGTTGATATCCTTATTAGATTTGCTATATTATCAAAAATAAGTAAGGCGGGCGCTTGACCATATGGTTTGTTGATAGGGTTCAAAGATTCAATATTAAATGAATTAAAATTATTACTAGGATCAATCTGTATACATTTTTTTTACATTCTGAGTAGCCAAACAACTTTGATTTGTATGTTTTTACCTTGGAGCCTTTTATTCTCTCAACCGAACTGATATAATGCCCTCTAACTTCTCACTAAAATCCTCAAACCCAGATCTACTCATCTACAGGAAGGAGGACAGCTGGCCATGTGGCAGCCGGCAACTGGTTGCCTCACTCTCCCTTTACTCTTTTCCTGTTATTTTCCCTCCCCATCAGCCTAATAAGCCTCTTCACGGTGGTTGCTGGAGACAACTCCTTGCCAGATACTTGTCCCATGGCTCTCTTATCCTCTGTTTCAGGATTGTTTCAAGGAGGGTCTGGCTACCACGTGAAGGTGCCAGAATGTCCCCTGCAGAGGATCTGATGTTTTGAAATCCTGAGATGGTTTGGCATTACGCCCAAGCCTCCTAGATATCTCGTTTTGTTTTTTCTGTCATGCTTTGCTTGCCTGTTTAGGCTTTAGCTTATTCGAAACTTTACCTGAAGGTCTCACTAAATCAAAGCCTGGATTTGTCTTCAAAAATAGAGAAAACCAAGTTGATAGAATAACAATTGCTTATGCTTTTGCAGTCTGCCTGATTTATTTCCGTAATCTAATAGTTTGAGACTTTGAGTCTCTAGTTTGAGAAGCCAGCTGTGTAATAGAATGTTATTCTTTTTTTTCTCACAGTTTCTGGTTCCGTTGTGTCAGCCACCGGAAGCCAGTGAAAGAGGACAAATCTACTTGTGTTACTCTTTTTTGTCTCAATTTCTGGTTCAGTTGCAGGAAGTGAAAGAAGGCAGCTATACTACTACTTTTGGCATAAGTTCTGGTTGTATTTGCTACCGGCAGCAAGTTTAGTTTACAACTTGCAGTTTACAGAATTTAAACCTAATTTGTATTAATTTCTTCTTTCAAGCATTGTGCCATTTTGAATATGTTTATCTAACGGAGAACTTGAGAATTTTCTTGTAGCCGTATTTTTTTTCAGAATAAAGCTGAGAAATGACAAAGTTCGTATTCTCTTAATGAGTTCAATCCCATAAGTTCGTATTCTCTTAATGACAAAGTTGGGCCTTGGTCTAGAACTAAGTGTGTTTTGGTTTAACGAACTGAGTTGAGGTGCCAACTGCTAGGGATGAAGACGTGGTATGACAAGATTACGTGCAACCGCCAACTGAAACGTGTTGGTCTCAAAGAAATGCTGGCAATCTTGGCTCTTCCATTGTACAGAAATATAAAAGGAAGCATTAAAGCTATTTGGACTTTCAATTTTGAAGTTGATAAGAGAAAATGGTTGAAGAGTGGAAAAAAAACGCAGATACCCACAAGATGAGTCCCGAAGAGGTAAGAGCAACAGGCGTGGAAGCATCCAAGAGACCACCAGGACACAACCCTGGAGGAGTGCTGCACCAAACCCACAAGCTTCCGGTTTCCGTGACTACTATGACCGTTGGCGGCCTTCTCATCACCGGGGCCATAGGATATTCGGTTTTATACACCAGGAAAAAACGTGAAGCCAGTGCGCTTGATGTTGCCAAGGTGACCGTCGGCGTCGCTGACCCTACGGACACTCACCCCAGGAAGTAGCATCTACTACCAGTTTCTAAGAGCTTTTTGTAGCAATGTTTTTCTCGTTTGTAAGGGGGTCTATCTTTTTTCAAACAATAAAATATGCATTAAAAAGAAGGCATTCTCCGAACAACTAAAAGAAACTTGGCCCCAAATTGAGCATCAACAGTTTACTTCTTAAACTTGAATCATAACCTAAGACAACAATGGTGATTATATCAAGATATACTCCTTGATTCCAGATTATATATCATAAAGCATATCCTGTTTTACACATTAATCGATCTTGACAGATGAGTAGATGAGCCTGGAGAACCAAAAGCATGCATAAAATCCAATGGTGCACCTTACCACAAAAAAAATGCATATGAAGCAATTAGCATGTTCCCAAAGTACAGGAGCCCCGAAACCAGCTTGGTGATCTCAGTTTCTTGAAGAAGTAGAATGTAGCATAGAGGAAGAGGTACACCGGCGAGGACACTGATATGAGATATGACCTCCACCACCACAGGTAATCTTCGCTGCATAACTAGTAGTAGCAAAGCACAATGCTTATTTCAGCACAAGTGATTAGGAGGATAATGAAGACCATGAAGAGGAAACCCAATATGTAGTAGAATTGGTTCAGCCAGATTGAGGTAAGAATGAACAACAGCTCGATGGAGAAAGCTCCAAATGGAAGTATTTCTCCAATCAGACTGGAGAATATTGGGTTCATATACCAAGTCTGTTCAGGGATTTGCCTTGGAATTTTATGTCTTCACGGGGTCCTCAATTTCTGGCTTCTTGAACCCAATGTAGCCACCCACAAAAGCAAGTGGAACTGAAATTCCAAACCACAGGACAACCAAAGGAATAATATGAGTAAGGAAGTTGTGTCCTTACAGAGGTCAATTTGTTCACTTCCACCTTCAAAGGATCTCTATGCAAACCCCAACAGTCATTAACTTAACAAGTCCATGATAATATCTCAATAAACACTGCCAGATATTACTGCGCGGAGTGTACAACCTAAAGTGGCTTAATTAATAATTTTATTTGCAACGTAAATATTATTAAAAATTAAAAAATATAAATAAATATTATCTTATAATCACTTAAAGATTATTTATTATTTAAAAAATACTAAGACCATCAAATCATGTAAACAAAAACTAATCGTTTATTCATCTAATATTTCATTTTAAAGACCAGTTAAAATGATCATATATGTATCACTTTTAAACGGGAGGTGTCAACATTAGTCAAGATCATGATTTACAACAGCAATAACGCGGTATATTTTATTAGACATATTTTTTTAAAAAAATTGCAACGGACCAATAATATGGTACCCTTTTATCGAAAATGTATTTCGAAAAAGAACTAGCTTTGTATTCGAATTTTCCCACTTGATAATCTCTAGTTTAGTGTATTCCACGCTTTTATCAAGTCTTTGTATGGGCAGGCAGACAAAGTTTAATGTACTGTAAGTAGTCATATACAATCATGTCGAGCTTTTAAGAACATTAAGCTTAGAGAAAATCTCCTTAATTGATAAGCACAAGTCATTAATTTCTGCACTTTATTTTAAACGCATCTCACTATGTTTATTTATATCATAATACGATCGTGTTGAAAGCAGCAAATGCAGTGAATGACTGGTTGAGGCACCAAAGGGAGCCGGTTGGTCCACCACATCCCGGTCATTGCCACGGAAAACGCCACCCACACAGTCCACTGTCCACTCCACCCACCGCACATGTTACTTCTATGGGGACCCTCACGGCTTCACTATCATCATTTCTTTATGATGGCTCGACGCTCACGCCTTGCATTTTTATCTTATATGATGGTATTTCCTTCTGGCCCTCACTTGGAGTTAGGTAATAGGTATGCTTCATCATTTGACTAATATGTGTGGCTTTTTGCCTAGATAACTCGACAAATTAATGGCCATAATTTAGACAAACAAACACACAACATCGAAAGGGAATGAAAACCTTTTTCTCCTTACAAAAGTTGTTACCAAGTAGTAGTGTTTGGTTTGAATTAGGCAACTAAAAAGGAGGCCGGTAATCAACGATAAATAGGTCTAGTAAGATGAAATACTAGATTTTTTAAGACTAAGTGTTCGAGTTTTACGTTGTGAATTAAAGAAATTGGGTTGAGAGTAACTTCTACAATATTCAATTTGAATTAGTCAGTTAATGAATTAAATATCAGTAACGATTGTTAAAATAAGTATCTAAAATATATCTCTTTTATAAATTAGGTATCCAAACTATTTTTTAGATTAAATAACTTCTTAATATTTCGTTTAGTGATTCATTTAAAATTTTATTTTAATTTTCACCGTTAAAGTATACATATCATTACCTAAAATTCTAAAATTATATTAAAATACATAAAATTATTTAAATTTCAAAAAAAAAAAAATTTCAATTTTCATAAAACAACCTCAAAATTTTAAAATCCTAGTTTTCCGAACCTAAATTTTAAAAACAACATTTAACATAAAAACTTTAAACACTTAATTAAAAAATATAATTTAAATATTTATTTATCTATTAAGCAATAAAAATAATATTAATATTAATAAAAAATAATTTTTTAATTTGATTCTACTCGACTTTATCGAATAATCACCCCTATTTGTATGTAAAGTTTGGTCAGTAGATAGAGTTGAATGGTACAGCGTAATAATGATGAGGCAACTGTCCCTGGAAAAAAAGATAAAGAATGACTGGAAAGGGCTTTGGTCCATGTAAAGTAATTAATCACCCAAGGAAGAGGAAAAGGAAAAGAACGAGCCCACCCTACTCTCACGGCTAGGTAAGAATGAATGGTCGGTTGGATTTTTTTATTCGGATTATTCTAGTTTTTTTAGGAGTAATTTATTTAAATAATAAAGTTTACAATTACATATAAAATAAAGTTATTATATTTTTATATAAATTACAAAAATTTACTTTTAAACACACTTGAAAAAAATGAGGTAATCGATTTAAATAAAATATTATATTTATATTAAAATTTTAATCTTTAAAAAATAACTCAAATCAATTATTTATTTGTTGTCCATTATAATTCCTAAATATACCGGAGTTATTTTTATAATAGTATTTAATTTATTATTTACTTGTTTGAATTAAATATTATAAATATTTATTATAAAAATATTATAACCATCAAATTTATTTTTTAGAAGTTATTTTTTTATAAACATCTAATAAGATGATGATATTTAAAAAAATAAATAAAATTAAAATTAATTTATTTTAATTTTATGTCATTTTATATATTTCATTAATAATATTATACAATGTGCATTAATAATTTTATTTTATTATTTATTATTTTATTAATCGTTCTTGTTTTATTACCCATAGCGAAGGGTAAAACAGTAAAGCCAAAGCCCAAAGGTGTCTTGCTTTAATAACGGCATTAAAAATAAAGTTCCATAAAAAGGTGTCACCCTGTATGGCAGTCCAGTTTTCCTACTCCCCTATAGCTTCCATTTTTTTTAGCTATCTAAATCAAACGAAGAGATAGCAAAGTGAAAATATCGGAAGAGGAAGGATAAAAAGATTGACAAGTTCGTCAGACTGTGAAGCTAGATGGATCACCATTGATCTCCTACACCGGCGTAGCTTATACATGCATACATATGTATGTATATGTATGTATGTTCATCAGTGTTTACTACTATAGTATAATAGAGACTAGAGAGACTCATCGAGATTTGCGTCGTGCAATATGAGAGAGAAAGATCTTTTTCATATATTCAGCGGATCAGGCTGATTTAATACTACACCATAATTTTCTTTCCTGCTTCTAAAAAGAAATGGCGGCCAGAATTTATTGATATGATGTAGTTGAAGCTGATATAGAACAACCCCATCATTTATCTATACACTTGACTCCTTAGTACTCTCATCTTTATTTGTTTACCTGTTAGTTTTTGCTAGCTGTCTTCTTATTTCGTTCTTTCTGATTGGAATTTTGGATCCTTTCGGATTTATATTTTTCTGGGTTTTCGTTTAGTTAGTGATTTTGTTGAAGGGTCATCAGTGTTACTGTAAGTGGGTGAACTGGGAAATAGGATGACTGGATGAGAGCAGTGTACGTGTTCGATGAAAGGTTGAATAGGATAAGGTAGCAGGGGATGTTGGTGTTCCTCGTCTTGGTCAAATCTCCTTGGCTTCTTGTTGTCTAGTTTGCATGTTTTGTTTTTTCAGATTGTCAGTGAATTGGATAAAATAGAGATGTATATTTCCTTCTTATAAGTCTAAAATTTCTTTTTGAACCTTAGTTTCTGGTCTGGTCTGTTTTTTACTTTACTCTGCTGAGCCTGAGAGAGAAGCAAAGACCTTGAGTTTGTTTGAAGAGTGTTCAACTGTTGTTTCTTATCTTCTGCAAGGTTTATTTACGAGAAAAAGGAAGAACAAAATGAAGTTTATGAAGCTTGGCTCGAAGCCTGATACCTTCCAAGATGATGGCAAATGCATCCGGTATGATATGTTTTACTACTCACATTCTTCTCTTCTCAAGTGAACAATCACATAACTTTTTCCCCATTGTTGATTCTTTTAAGCTGTTTCTTAACATTCTGTTAACTTGGTTTGATTTGGTTTCACCTCTCATTTTGTATTCCGTTGTGCTGTCTTACATTATTCACATTACTCTTTACGGTTTCTGAGCTGCTGCTAGTTCATCAGCTCTAGTTTCTATCTTTCTTCTTTTCATATAATTTGTATTGCTTGTGTTCTGTGTGCTTTCATTGTAATTTTTTTTACTTTTATTGACATAGCTTTAGAGAAAAAAGACAACCTTTTTCGATTAATCATTCCATTGGGATAAAGTCACAACTTTTAACATATAATTTTTCTGCTTTGTGTTGGTGACAGATTAACCACATGGGTGTTTTCATTACAATTATTACTCTTTTATTGTTTGATTTTTGCGGGGGGGAAGGGGACTCAAGAGTGAAAAAAGATACGGGTATCTGAGAGGTGGTCCAGCCTTTGAACCATCCTTTGTATTTTTTTTTTCATTTAGTGGTCCTAACGTGGGAAAGGAATATTGGGGTTGCAGGCCTTTCAATCATCTTCTTGTAAGAATCTCTTGTGGGTAAACAATAGACATATTTTACTTAACATTCAGACATTTCCCAGATCTCCCAACAGGGAACAAGCTCATAGACGAATCAGTTTTAATAAAAGCATATTCAATGCTGAGTTTATATCTCTCAAGTTGTAATCGCCTCATGGATGTTTAATTGCAATGTTAGAATTACTTTGTGAATATGGCTGAAGCCCCCCGCCCCTTATATGAAGGTATAGGTCATAGGGCTTGTGCAATAGTAAGATAGTTAAATCAATCAGCCATAAAAACCTGAATTAATCCTTGATGTTAATGTGCTAATACGGCAGCTAAATTTTGGAACTTTGAAGCCAACATAGTATCCTGGTTCCTTTTTTAGAGGTTATAATCTGCAACTTGCTATAATCAATTTATATTGCCCATGAATGCAGTTTTGTGAGTACTTTTTGCTGTTCTTCCATGTATTTAACTCTAAGATCCTTCTTCTTGGACTTAAACTGAGAATATCTGTTGATGCAGGCATGTCACATCTGATTTAGCAACAGATGTTACCATTAATGTTGCTGATGTGAAATTTCACCTTCACAAGGTATGGTTTATCTCTGCTATATTTTTTATGCTTTTGGGTGCATGTCTTTGTAAAAGCTGAGTTTATATCATTCTTTGATTTTCATGTTAATTTATATATAAATTCCATTGAAACTGATGAAAATATTTTATGGATATATTTCTTCAAACAACTATTGAACTGGCTTTCATTTCTTCTTAGCATCATTTATGTGGGTGTAAGTTTGCTAAACTTTATCAATTTAGAATAATTACCAATGTAGTTGGATTGCAGACGAATCATTCTCCCAACCAAACCAAATTGTTTTTATGAGCTAGTTCTAGAATGTGGTGAGCAACTGTTCTCTAATTGTTAATTTTAGATATGGTTTTTAATGCGCTTTTGCAGTTCCCTCTAATGTCTAAGAGCAATCGGTTGCAGAAGTTGTTGATGAATGCTAGTGAAGAGAACATTCATGAAATCGATATGGTTGATTTTCCTGGTGGACCAAAAGCATTTGACATTTGTGCAAAATTCTGCTATGGTATGACTGTTACTTTGAATGCTTACAATGTGGTGGCTGCTCGTTGTGCGGCTGAATACTTGGAGATGACTGAGGATGTTGATCGAGGTAACCTAATTTTCAAAATCGAAGTATTTCTTAACTCTAGTATATTTCGTAGCTGGAAAGATTCCATCATTGTTCTACAAACCACAAAATCTCTTATGCCATGGTCTGAGGATCTAAAGATTGCTGGAAGATGCATTGATTCCATAGCATCGAAAACCTCTGTGGATCCCGCAAACATCACATGGTCCTATACGTATAACAGGAAGTTATCAGCCCCTGAAAAAATAGTCGAGGGTAGTATGAAATATCGAGAAAAGATTGGATCTGTCCCAAAGGATTGGTGGGTTGAAGATATATGTGAGCTAGATATTATTCTCTACAAACGAGTTATGATTGCTGTGAAATCCAAGGGAAGAATGGATGGTGCTATCATTGGTGAGGCACTCAAAACATACACTGTCAGATGGTTGCCGGATTCTGTTGATGCCTTGGTTTCAGATGTATTTTCCTTGAGAAACAAATTACTGGTAGAAACAATTGTATGCTTATTACCTTTGGATAAGGGTGTGGGTTGTTCATGTAGTTTTTTGCTGAAGCTGCTGAAAGCTGCCATTTTGGTTGGAGTGGATGATTCAGCAAAGCAAGATTTAGTACAGAGGATAAGTTTAAAGCTGCCCGAAGCTTCTGTCAAGGATTTATTAATCCCAGCACGGTCTCCCCAAACTACATTATATGATGTTGAGATGGTGCATTCTATTGTGAACCAGTATATGATGCATGAGAAGCTTCGTCGAGATTTAGATCTTGGAAAGAGCGATGGGTGTACTGATTTTGTTCTAGGGAATGGAACCTTGTTGAGTGTTGGTAAATTGATTGATGGGTATCTTGAAGAGATTGCTCGTGACCCATGTCTTTTGCTTGCCAGTTTCAACGACTTGTCTCGGTCTATCCCTGAGTTTGCTAGACCGGTTCATGATGGACTATATAAAGCCATTGACATGTACCTCAAGGTAGGCTTTCAAAATTATGGATGCCAATTTCTTTCATTTCTCAAATTCTAGAATTATATATTATCCCTGTTCATAAGATACGCAATACCGGATCAATTTTCTTGTTGCTTTAGACAGCCTGTTGGGAAGTTGGAGTTTGAGGTTCTGGTTGTGTGATATGGCATCAAAACTATTAATTTTTTTTCTTCTAACGGCTTGTTATTATGTCTGCAGGAGCATACGAGCTTGACAAAGGCCGAAAGAAAGGAACTGTGTGGTCTGATGAATGTCAAGAAGTTGACAATGGATGCATCAATGCATGCTGCACAAAACGATAGACTTCCACTTCGGGTGGTTGTTCAAGTTCTCTACTTTGAGCAGGTCAGAGCTGCAGCTGGATTTAAGTCACTTAACAACAATCCCCATGACACTTCCCGGTCGACTTCGAACACTGATGAAGAATGGGAGAAAACTACAGCTGAAGATTACAATTCCACCAAGAAACAGATGAATCAGATCAAGATAAAAGAGGATGATAATAAACTGGTCAAGAAGAATAGCGAAAACAGTAAAAGTGGAATGCAGCTTCTGCCATCTCGATCGAGAAGAATATTTGACATGTTGTGGGTTGTGGGAAAAGGGCACGGGGAGAACAAAAGTTCTGAGACCTCTGGAAGTTCACAAAGCCCTACTTCAATGATTCCAGGGGATACCAAGTCCTCTGGTTCATCTGCAAAACTCAGGAGGCATTCAATTTCCTAGTAAGAGTATGCTGATTTTATAAAGAAGATTCAGGAACTGCTCCAAGTGTGAAGATGTTTTAGTTTATGAGGGGGAGTTCTTGTCATGTGTGAAGGTTCTGAAAAAACTAATGTAGTATCAGTTTTTTGGGTCATTCTCTTACGAACATATTTTTATCAGATTGTATGATCATCCTGCTACGTTTTCTTGAAACTTTCTAGCCTGTTCACGAAGCTCTTTCCTTGCACTTTCCAAAGCAGCTTCTAGCTCTTTATCTGCTGTTTCTGTCTAAATTCCTGCAATTTGTGCAAGTTTCTCTCCGGTTCATAAGGAGGAACCCGACTATGCGAATCCAGACAGCCCTCTTCCCCATGTCTTAGACTGCAGCTTTGTCTCTCCTATAGTTGCAAAAAAAGGCACACAATTTAACATCTCTGGAGAATTTGCAAAGATTTCAAGTTCTTAAAAATGACTAATCATCTAAATTAAACATGGGAACTTAAGATTCTCCAAGTTCTGAATACAAAAGGAGTTGTTAACGTTCCGAGTCACTTCGAGTTCTGCTTCGAGCTTGTTCATTCCGTCCAAACAATCTTCTTCTCTTTGAGCATCATCACATTTCTGATCAAACAATGGTTTGCTTGATATAAGATCGTTGTTGAAACACCACCTTTCCTCGACCCCATCCCCTTTATTTGTTTCAAGATTCTTAGCAACCAGTCAACTTTATTCAGCTATCCCTATTTAACAGTTGAAGAACGCTCTCCATTTGGATCCTCAGTTCCGGGGTATTTTGAAGTTCATTTTTACTTTCAGCAATCAGATGGAGCAGACAGCACCCTATTCAGTATTCCCATATTAAATTTAGATTCACACCCACGTATTTCTGCTTCAAAAAATGATATTCCCTCTCATAATTTTTAAAAAAATTATTTTTCACTTATGATTATTTAAAAAATTTTATTAATAAAAATATAAAAAATATATTTTAAAAATCTTTAATTAATAGATTTTATAAAATTTAATTATTTAAAATATTTAATATAATTATAATTAAAATAAAAAAAATAAATTTTAAAAATTAATAAATGATAATATTTGTGAGATAGAATAATATTAAAATACAAAAATATCTAATTATGATAATTTAAAATTATTATTTAATCAAATAATCAATGATACTTATATTATCTAATTTTATATAAATTTGAATAACCTTAATAACATAATCATTAACTCTTCAATTAATAAGAAAATTATAATAATTCAAAAAATTATATAAATTCCTACGCTTCCAACCTAAATTATAAACCTTACAAACCCACACACTGATCAATAAATTTATATAATTTACGTATTAAAGTAATATTTTATAGTTTTAAGTTATTTACATTTTAACCCATTCTAGTTGCAATCTTCACAAGCTTGATATTAACCAAGTCCAGAGTAGTCTCGATTTTTGCTAAAAGAACCACTTCGGAAAATGGAAAGCCAAAACCAGTGTTCAAATCAGAACGACACGCCACCATTAGCGGCGTTTCAGACGAAGCAATCCCTTCAGATTCCTCGACGGATCCACCACCAAACCCAGACTCTCGCCAGTCAAGATCTCCTTAATTCCTCAATTGATCGTCTTACCCGAGGTTATTCTCCCTCATTTTCTTCTTTCTGGATTAAATTGAATATTCATATAAGCTACATTTGCTTTCTATTGAACAGAGCTTGATCAATTACTGGAAGATGCACCCTTACCATTCATAATGCAGCATGCTGCAAAGTTTTCTAATGCCAGAAAGAGAGTTTCTTCATGGAATTTTCCCTTTTCCCTCATCATCATTGTGCTTCTTCTTCCTCGAAACCCTAGCAACAGACAATCCGGTTCTGCCGTCAACAATGATCTACTCCGGACAAGTAATTAGAATCAGTAATGATATTAGTTTTTGTGGAATGGACTTCGAATCTCCGATTGGTGATTGAAACACAAATCTATGAACCTTTATGAATTTGGGAAAATGTCTATAAAATTCTATGCCTAAATGAATCAATTTTGTCTTGATAATGGTAGAATTCATTTCAAGGTATTCCCCTTTAAATTGGACCTGTAATAAGCTTTTGAGAGCACATGGCCCTAGCCATGGAATTCAGAGAAAAAAAAAAAAATCTACGTTCAGCATTAAAATGAACATACAGCAACATCGACTACTTAGGTATCTTAAGGGTGGAAAACGAAACGATGCAGAGAACTTATGCTGATTGTCTAGAAGCTAAAAATTACAGTATATCACAAAATAATGGATATCAACAGTTCTGCACCAATTGAACAAGCTTACTCTCAATAAGCTTTCCGAATGCAATTTCAATCTGTTCCTATAATTTCCTATTTTCATACCATTTGCAATTCAAATCGGCCTTAAGACGATGGTTACAGTGGGTTAAATTTCAGCAAAGAAAAGATGAGACTTATTATGGGAAGTTCGGGACCTGTATGAACTGCTGGCATATCAAACTGAGTTTTCCGCAAGTGATCGGTCTACCTTCATTCTCAGGCTTTTTCCATATGCAGCAATAAGCAGAGCCTCAGCCCTTCCTTCAAAAGGACAAAAGAAAACAGAAGCCAAAGAGAATAATAAAAATTACAAGATGTCAGTAAGAAAAGATACAATCTCGTGTCAAAACTCAAAATTTACAACCGGAAACATCATTTGCTAGAGTAGCAAATAATGAGGAGCATATTATCCAGGATGCTCGCTTAATGCATGAGAAAGATGTTTTGTGGCGATGTATATATATGGTTATCGGTTTTTATTTCTTCTACATGCTGCATTCTTTCAGTTGTAAACACTGTGAATGCTCAGTCACCAGATTCTAGGATCTATGAGGATGGGAAAGTAACTGTACCAACTTACTTTTTCATCTCCACAATTAGCATAGGTGTAAAAGAAAATGCAATGGTTCACAGTTCAGCATGCTTATTTGTCAAGGTTCAAAGATAGCATAGGCACAAAGGGTTTTCTTAGTAGCATCAACCAACAAGTCAATAAGTGAGGTATATTCTATTTGGAAATAAAGGGGGAAAGAAAATTAAGAATATGAACTATAACTGCTTCTAAAATAAAGCAGATGACAGGGAACTTTATGGAATGCAAACAGTGATTCTTTACTGTTAAGTATTAAGAAATAACAATAATGAATAGATATTTAGAATGCTGCATCTTTGGAAACCAGAACACCTACCGTGATCCTTTTTCCTTTTCAACATATCACTCAATGAGGGAAATAAAGTTGATGCAAGTCTCCTACTATCATCCTGTCAAAAACCAGAATAGATAATAAATACGTATAAAATTCATAACTGGGGCAGTTAGGCATCCGATGTCTTAAAGGATTGCTTTGAAACTTAAGTCAATTCCTGCATGCAATGGTTGGGAATGATACCAGTGGAAAGAAAAAGTTCAAAGGCCTTGCTTATTTACTTGGACCCAGAGCTACAGCTTCTGGTGCCATAAGCACATGTGATAGTCAAGATGCCATGAATCTCTATCTTACCGATTAAAGTGGAGGACAAAAGTACATGCAGAAAAATACAGAAAATACCATATTGCTTGAAACTTCTTGAAAAAATTGGAAGTCATTAAAAATATAAAAGATTTATGTAAAATAATGTGATTCCATTCCCTTTCATCATTAATCAAAGGTTATCACTTAAGAGTATGGCTTTCATGTGATTGGCCTCAAATTGACACCTTACCTTGTTTTGTGGGAAATAAATCCACATTTAGAAGATCAATCCAATTGACTTTGTTATATAAATTACTTGTTATTAAAATTAAATGTATATATGACTACGGGCATAGAGTGATGCTACAACTTACAAGTATGCTATGTTATAATCAGTAAGTCATCTACTGTTTTAGTCGCAAATTTTGAAATCGAGAAACTACTCCAGTGACGTGACCATTTGCACCACCCCACCGAAGAAGAAAAAGTGAAAGGGGACAAGAAGGGACGAATAGGCTAAAAATGCAATCTGATTGATATTTCAATTCAAAGGCAACACACTGCAAGTTAAGAAGAATGGCCCAGCTGGTTTCTTTTGCATTCATCTACCAATATTGATGCATATACACACATAACAACTCTTTCTTTTCCTTGTCAAAGCTCTCTTACCCACAAGTTTCTTCACTTTTATGCATGCGTAAATGAACTATATTTTTCTCATTTGTTTTGAATTAGTATTTGATCAACAGGCATAGATCAGTGAATAGATAATAACTCTATTATACCGACCTTTGTAGAGCCAGCTCCAGTGAGTTCAAACTCTTTCTTCCACGACAACGATGATACTGGAACTACAGAAAACCCTGAGGCAACTAGTATCCCGATCCATAATCCATACCCAAACCCTCCACTCCACCAACCCTAAATTAAGAAATAAGAAAATAATAATATCAGCACGAACTGTTAAAATCTTGAAACAATTGATCCAATATTTCTTTTTGAACCGATCAGTGCATAAGAATACATAATGGGACCCAAATAGTTAGTAGAGGTTGAGATTCCCACTTGAAGGTCCCAGGTTTAGACTTAGGGAACGAGAGGCTGTATTTTTCGGGATGGGAAAGAGCTGCCTGTCTTTTTTGCAGTTCACAGCTAGTATAAGTACTGAATGGAAAATAATTTAGAGAACATTTAAGGGCAACATAATTTGCAAGAGGAACCAGTACACCAAATGTATAGATGGGAAAGAGATGACACCAATATAAAAACATGAAATAGAAGATTAGAGTAGCAAGACAGGGAGACAAATAATGGCAGCAATGACGATCACAACGATGCAAGGAATAATAAGAGACGATTGAAAGGATTCAACAAAATTCAGTTGTGTGGTAACAAATGCTAACCTGTTTCCCATCTTTAGGAAAGGGGACTGATTGCTCTATATAGGCAGCAGTACCTAAGTAAGCAAGGTCAATCAATGCACTAATAAGATAAATTTGAGCTGAAAATAGTACTTCAAAACAAAGAGAAAAATATTGAGAGGAATACCAATAGGAGCCTCTAAATCTTTAAGCAATTGAACAATAGACCTTGCATCTAAACGTTTTCGAACTTTGTTGCCAACTTGAACGGGCAAGTACGGTGAATCAAATACCTAATACCACCAAACAACTAAATATAAGAAAATCTCATGTCCAACTCGAACCCCATAGTGGGAATCTTATGACCCAATTATAATAACTGGTACTTCAAGAAATTTATTTTATCAATAACTTGAACAAGAGAAAAGAAAAGGATGATAATTCAAGTGGTGGCAAAATGTACCTGAGCGGAGCAACCAGAGGAATCAGTTTTCAAGAGGGCCATGGCACCAGAGAGGTCAGGATCAATACCAATGACCCAAGTGGAATCCACATTGGTCCGGGTCTGATCGTCAGAGGGAGGACAACAAGACAAGGAGTCCAACCAACCCGCCTTGAGAGGAGCAGCAGAGAGCTTGAGGCAGTTGTTCCTAGCCGTTGAAGAAGATGATGAAGAGAAGGGTACAAGTCTAGAAGGGAAAGAACAGAGAAGGGGTTTATTAAGCTTGGAAGTGAGTGAGTTCATGCAGTGGGTCAGAGGAAGAAGCTGAATCTCCATGGAGTATTTTTTTCTACTTTCGATTCATTCCCATTCTGTATCTGTTTTTGCTTCAGTTTCAACCAGGAAAAATATTTGAACACACCGGAGGCTGTTAATGTTATATATGCTTATCCAATGACCTTTGATGTTCAAAATTCAGACCATTGTTTGGTGCGCCCGACAAGAACCTATAATGTATAAATTCTGTCAAGACCTTGCACTTTCCAATAAATAGTTCAGAAACTAGTCTGATTTGACGAAATCCAAGTAACTTGCGTTCACACCCCCAATTTAAGATAAGGAAAAAGATCACTAGAATGAACTTAAGATTTTGCTCCGTAGGTTTATATAGTAATATCTCGTACCCTATTATCGAACTATAAACTCCTTCACAATATATAAATATGCATATTTGAATAAATGTGAGAAAAAATGCTGACCTTAGGAAACGTACTCTTCCCGGAGCCATTCTTTCCCATTATAGCATGAATCTAATGAAAACAAACAAACAAGACTTACTTAAAATAAGAGTGTAATGTAACAAAATCCACTCATACAAATTAAAGTATTAGAAATATAAATTCTAATTGACCTCTCCATGGTGAACGGCGAGGTCGACTCCTTTGAGGATCTCCTGCTTGATTTCAACAATCACAGCAGTTAAGCTTTTGACTTCGAGAAGGGGCGTCTTATTGTTTACCAAGACCGTCGACGGAGGAGAGGGAAGCGGAGATGGCGCGTGAGTGGAGAGTGAACGGAAAGAGCGAGTGGGCGGGGGCGGGAGCGGGAGCGGGAGAGAATAAGATTTTCGATTGAAGAACGGAAGATAAGGGAGTGGTGGTGAAGCAGCGCACTGAATTTGCCCAGCCTGCCAGACAACAATTGTTTGTTTCTGTTTTACTGGGTTATTAAAAACGATGGATTTCAAATTGTGGGTTGAGTTGGGCCATTGCTCCGATTTCTTATCGAGCCTAACAAACTTAACCTTTGATTTTGAGAAATAAAAAAAAAAAAAATTTAATGCCGTTAAAACGTATGAATAAAGATGAGTAATTAACCGTAGATTTTTTTATCATGTTACTTGTAGTCTCGTCTATTAAAATTTAATTATTTATTTTTTTATATCATTGATTTATTTGTAATTAATTTTTTATAGCCATCCACACATTATTTACATGACATAAAAAAATAGAAATCATCCTTAAAAAAATATATAAAAAAATTGATTGAATTTTAGTAATTAGGACCAAGGATAACGTGATGAAAATAATCATGATATATTTTATCGAATAAAGATTATCTTTACTTGTTTAATGCATGATTAAAACATGTGTCCCCGACACCTTTGATTTATTGTATTTTGATGAACTATCTAATTTCCTTCGAGTTTTCATAAATTTAATTATCAGTAATTCAGTTAGCATGAATATGGATTTCACCGTGAGATTCATTAATAAATTACAACTCTATTTTTTTATTAAACTTTACTTATTATACTATCTCAACACTAAATTTTAATTTATATTTTAATTATATTATTAAGTCCTTAAAATCAATAATGTAAAAGAATTTTAATAGTATTTTTACGATAAAATAAAATAATTTTAACATCCAATAATATAATTAAAACTTAAATTGAAGTTCAATAATAATATAATATCGATTTTTATGATACATGCCTAAAACTTTGTTGGAATTTAGTATATTTTACCGTATAAAAAACTAGAAGCCAGCAACTGAAAGACAAAGTTTCCTTAATTTTTATAAAAAAAATATTTTAAGTTTGTTCGGACCAGAAAAACGTATGATAAGGTAGAACAGACGTGCGCTGGTGAGTCTTGTTAAAGCGTATAAGATGATGATTATATTTTGAAGGAAAACAAAAAACGAAATGGGAAGGAACTTCAAGCATGGACCAACCGTTAATGGTTCTTCGTTATTCATTAACAAGTAACAAACAAAAACAAAATAATGGAAAAAACAGAGACAAAGCTTAGATTCTCTTGTATTTTGTTTCTTTTAGTTGTTCTGGCTTCGTCCATTGTAATAAAACTCTACCAGACCAAATCATTGTCTATTCAGACAAAACATTATCGCAATCTTCTCTCCTAAAACCACCAATCTTCTTCTTCATCTTCATCTTCATCTTGATTTCTCTATATTAGCTAAAGAACGTGGGAATCTTTTATTCTGGGCTGATTTGATTGTTGACAGAACTTGCAAACGACAATGGAGTTGTTTAGGAAGCTATTTAGCAAAAAGCCTCCGGATGGGCTTTTGGAGATATCTGAAAGGGTTTATGGTATGCTTTTCGTTTCCACTATAATGGGATTAAAAAGATGCCTTTTTTTATGCTAACATTGAAGTTTGTGTTCCAAGTAATCTCATACCCAAGCCACCATTTTTCACAAACGAATGGAAGCCATTGAAGTTTTATATTAGCATATATGCAAAATAAGCTAATGGCTTAGGCTCGACATTCTTGTTTATTTGCTGTTAATTATGGTCCTAGTTTCAGTATGATGTATGAAAGTATTATTGTATTACTTTTTTATTAATATGCATTGCATTGTTGTACACATTTGTAGCTTTTGATTGCTGCTTTTCCACGGGCATATGGGGAGAAAAGGAATATAAAATCTACATTGAATGCGTAGTGCGTAAGCTCCGCCAACAGTTTCCTGATGCTTCATTCATGGCGTTTAACTTCCGTGAAGGGGAGTGCGAAAGCCAAATTGCTAGCATATTGTCCGAGTATGATGTGACTGTAATGGACTACCCTCGGCAATACGAAGGTTGCCCATTACTCACCACGGATATGATCCATCAGTTCTTGAACTCGTGTGAAAGCTGGCTCTCACTTGGTCAACAAAATATGATCTTAATGCATAGTGAACGAGGTGGGTTGCCGGTTTTGGTATTTATGCTTGCTGCGCTCTTACTATACCGGAAGCAGTTGTTTGGAGAGAAGAGAACATTAGAAATGATCTATAAGCAAGCCCCTCGTGAGCTGTTGCATTTGATGTCTCCCTTGAATCCGTTTCCGTCTCAACTAAGGTATCTCCAGTATGTCTCTGGGAGAAATGTGAGCTCAGAATGGCCTCCGTTAGATAAGCCACTTACATTAGAGTGTGTTATTCTAAGATTTATCCCTAATATGGATGGTGAGGGGGGCTGCCGTCCGATATTTAGGATATACGGACAGGATCCTTTAATGGATGGTGACAGGACCCCCAAAGTTCTGTTCTCTACACCGAAGAATAGTAAACTTATTCGGTATTACAAGCAAGTGAGTCCTATTCTCATTTATATCTGTATCAGCTTTTAGTTTTAGTTTTGAACGGAAGCTTCTTCTTCCTCATCATGACAAAAATGAAGTTAATCTTATATTCTCCATTTGTTCTTGCAGGTGGACTCTGAACTTGTTAAAATCAATACCCATTGTCACGTTACGGGTGATGTTGTGCTTGAATGTATTAGTTTGGACGGTGTTCAGGAGCGGGAATTAATGATGTTCAGGATCATGTTCAACACAGCCTTTATAAGATCAAATTTTTTAATGCTTAACCGTGAAGAAATTGACACCTTATGGAATGCTAAGGACCAATTTCCAAAAGACTTCAGAGCAGAGGTATGTAATTATCTTTCTTCTAACCTTTGTTTTCTGTCTCGTTTTGTTGATTCTATTATTGTATAGTAATTGTTTTACTTATGGATGAAGGTTATTTTCTCCGATATGGATGTCGGAACTTCTGCTATTCCAATTGATTTACCTGGTGTTGAGGAGAAAGATGGCCTTCCCATTGATGATTTTGCTAAAGTTCAAGATGTTTTCAGCAAAGTTGATTATACAAACGTAGCGGATACACTACAAGAAAATTCGGAGACAGGTCGTCCCAAGGGTGCCAAGAGAGCCAAAGTTCTGCTAGACGATAAAGTCAAGGAGAAATCAAATTTAATGACATCAAAGCACATCATCATTAGTGCAACATCCGATGCTTTGGAGAAACAATCTATATTCTCTTTTCAATCATCAGATGAAAATTCATCTAGAAATAAGTTTGAACCACAAGAAATCCAGGTTGGTCCTCAAAAGGCTGCACAGCATACACCCTCTGCCGAATGTCCTTCCAGTTCAAGCTCAATAGAGGGGAAAATTGAATCGCAAGAACTTCAAGTTGCTCCACCTGAAGCAGAACATTCTAAGAACTACATTAAACCATCCGCAGAAGCTAATCCAAGTATAAGGAATGTCGAAATTCAATATGGCGTTCCCATTTATGATTTTGCTAAAGTTCAAGATGTTTTCAGCAAAGTTGACTATACTATTGTACCAAATATACTACAAGAAAATTTGGAGACAGGTCGTCCCAAGGGTGCCAAAAGAGCCAAAGTCTCGCAAGATGATAAAGCCAAGGAGAAAACAATTTTACTGACATCAGAACACATCATCACAAGTGCAACATCCGATGCTTTGGAGAAACAGTCTCTATTCTCTTTTCAATCAGTAGATGAAAATTCGTCTGGAAATAAGTTTGAACCACAAGAAATCCAGGTTGGTCCTCAAAAGGCTGCACAAAATACACCCTCTTCCGGATCTCCTTCAGATTCAAGCTCAATAGAGGGGAAAACTGAATCTCAAGAACTTCAAGTTGCTCCACATGAAGCAGAACATTCTAAAAACTACATTAAACCTTCCACAGAAGCCAATCCAAGTATAAGGGATGTCGAAATTAAAAAAGTTGTAGTTCTTCCACCACAACCTGCACAATCTACATTGTCTTTCAGTCCAGTGCTGGATGTAAATTCAATCAGAAAGAAAATTGAACCCCAAGGACTTCAGGTTGCTGTGCAACGGCCTGCACAACGTAAGATCATCACTTCAGCTCTTGGCATTACAGCTCCATTGCATGATCATGATGCATCGGAAAGTGAGGATCATAGTTGTGCTGCGGAGGACTCGGATACATCCCCAACTTCTGCTTATCAGCCCCCAGCTTTTCTGGAGGTCTCTCCTCCTGCAGTGAAGAGTACTTTCCAACCTCCCCCACACCCTCCCCCTCCCCTTCCTGTACAATTCTTTTCTAGGGAATCTCCATCTCCCTTGGTTAAGAACTCACTTCAATCTCTTCCTGCCTCTTCAAGTGTTTCTCTAGCTCGCAAAATCATCAATTTATCCCAGTCTCCCCCTCCCCCACCACAACTTCCTTCATTCTCAGCAATATACCCTTCATCTACTGTAAAGAAATCATTTTCAGCTCCCCCTCCTCCACACACCCCTAGTGTTGCTTCATCTACCACCTGCTCAATTTCTTCTTCTCCACATCTTCGGACATCAGGACCTCCTCCACCACCTGCACCTCCTTCAGGTAAATCTTCTGTGCCACAGCCACCACCGCCTCCTCCTCCTCCTCCTAGTCCTGCTGTAAAGGGTCCTTCGTCAAATAGCTCTGCACATATTCCACCAGTGCCACCTCCTCCAGCCCCTTGTGCCAAAGGATTATCTAAAGCAGGTGGCACCTCTCCACAGTTGCACTCAGTAAGCAATGGCAGTATACCTCCAATTCCTGGACCACCTGCTGCTCCCTTGAATTTGAAGGGAAGGAGTATATCACGTATAAGTCCTAAAAATATGGCTCTACAGAGAAAAAACAACTTGAAGCCATATCATTGGTTTAAGTTGACGAGGGCATTGCAAGGAAGTTTATGGGCTGAGGCTCAGAAACCAGAGGAAGCTTCCAAGTACATATTTGTCTCTAAACATTTTAGTCCATATAATTCTATGGAGATGTAATATATATTTTTTTTAATCTGTGCTAGGGCTCCAGAAATTGACATGTCAGAACTTGAAAGTCTTTTCTCTACAGCTGCAGCAAATTCAGATGATAGTAGAAGGGATGTGAAATCAAATCGAGGTGTCTCAGGACGTAAACCTGAGAAAGTCCACCTGGTAATTAGCATGTTATTCTCTTTTTTATTAGTTATGTCGATTCCTCACACACGACTGTAAATCCTGTTATTCTAATCTGTGTTTGTCATCTCACAAGGAATTCACTGATTTGCAGATTGAGCTTAGGCGAGCTTATAATTGTGAAATCATGCTTACCAAAGTCAAAATTTCTTTGCCTGAATTGACGGTAAGATAAACACATGATCTTTCTCTTGATAAGTGTAGTTTAGCTTCTTTGTTAGGGTTCTATCTACTAGAGACAGATCTCATGCTTTTTAACCGTTAATAAATGCCACATTGAATTCATACAACTGCTACATGTTTAGCTTATATATATATATATATATATATACATTTAATTACTTTGTTTTCTTTGCCACATAGCTACCCAAATTATACCTAAATATTGCATTCTACATATCAGTTTACAAATTGTTTCCCCTTTATCTTTGACATTTTTGCTTTGCTGACACTATCTTGCAGAGTTCGATCCTCACCTTAGATGATACATATTTAGATTCTGATCAACTTGAGAACCTTATTAAGTTTTGTCCTACAAAAGAAGAGGCGGAATTAGTTAAGGTGTGGAAAATATGTGCTTATCTTTTCCCTGTTTGTACTCTTAAAGTAATAGTTTCTTGATTTTCAGATTTTTTAATGTTCATATTATGCAAATTAATCATGTTCTAAGTGATGGTCATATATTTATTTTCAGGGTTACAACGGAGACAAGGACAAGTTGGGAAAATGTGAACAAGTCAGTGTCACATTTTTTTGCCTTTATACATGTTTCTTTAACAAGTATTGTCTCTGATTATCTGCCTCGTATTTGGTGACAGCTTTTCCTAGAATTTATAAATGTGCCACGGGTAGAGTCAAAGCTTAGAGTGTTCTTATTCAAGATACAATTCTTGTCCCAGGTATGAGCAGAAACTAAAATCAGATTGGTATGAGATGCTTTCTGCTGTTATTGTCACCTAATTCGTGCTTTTTAACCGTTAAAAATCATGCTTTTTGTGCCTTTCCAGGTTTCTGACCTTAGAAATAGTTTGAATATTGTAAACTCTGCAGCTGAAGAGGCAAGTTAATCTCTCTTCTCTTTTCCATATTCAATTGAAGTGTTTTTTTTACTGAACCATTTGTCTTTTGTACCACTTGACCAATGCATACATCAGGTGAGGAATTCGGTCAAACTGAAAAGGATCATGCAAACTATTCTTTCTCTGGGAAATGCATTGAACCGTGGAACTGCAAGGGGTGAGTGATTTTTTTGATGAGGTAGTTTTTACTGTTAATTGGATTTTGAATGTCTAACACAATCTAGTAGCTGGTTACCGCTATGCACCGAGTGTGTCCAGTAATCCTGTGAGTTCTGCCATAGAAACATGGAACCTAAATGAGTTTCAGAATACAGATCACTATAATTTGGTAACTTTGTTTTGTTACTCTGCAAGTGTTATTTCCAGTACTGTAAATTCTTCTCCCCAGATGGCAGTTCTGTACAACTTTTGAAGAAGCATCAATTTACTCCGACAGTTTCAGTAATTTATGGTTTCTTCCCCTACTGTAGGTTCTGCTGTTGGTTTTCGATTGGACAGTCTCCTTAAACTCTCCGAAACACGATCTCATAATAACAAGATGAATCTCATGCATTATCTTTGTAAGGTAAAAGATTGATTACCTCTCGTACTTTCCTGATCTTTGCTATTTAGTGTGCCTGATGGGGAATGATTCTACAACCACGGTACACTTGGTAAAGAATGTGTGCAGACATTTACTTCTTCATTTTTTAATTTGGATGGAAAAAATTTTAAAATGTAAAAGCCATGAAGATCATGAAAAAATCTTGCAAAACTATGCATGGCCTGTTGTTTTGTTTTCACATTTGGAATGATTGGATTTGGCTATAAAATTATAAAATATTATAGCAAGTTAGTCTGCAATGTCTTTTCTTGCTGTGCAAGCCTCTTTACAAGTGGTTCTAGTTCTACAAAAGCTTTGTGCTTCCTTGATGGTTTCCATGTTCTTTATCTTTCCTGGAGTTCATTATCATTTGTTTTGAGTGCATATTATTCTATTAATTATACTTACCAATGTCATCTAATGTTTTAGGTCCTGGATGAAAAGTTGCCAGAATTACTATATTTTCCACAAGACCTTGTAAGTTTGGAAGCTTCAACAAAGGTACAATTATTAGGGACTTTTGATGTCATGGTAAATTTGCTGTCTTTGTCATATGAAACTAAGTAAAATTATTATTCCATGCAGATACAATTGAAATGTTTGGCCGAGGAAATGCAAGCCATCAATAAAGGTTTGGAAAAAGTTAAACAAGAACTGACTGCCTCAGAAAATGATGGTCCTGTGTCTGCAACTTTTTGCTCGGTAATTCCTATAAATCACCTAGTAATTTTACTCATCAATGGGGTTTTCTGCACATTCATGTGTTGCTTGGGTTTCTTCTGGTAATGGAGGCATTGCCTGTTAGGGGACATCATAAACCCCAAACTATAAACCTATCTATTATACTTCTCGTTTTTCTTACTCCGTATTATTTTACTGCCAACTAATGATTGTATATATTTATTTATACAACCAGACTGTAAAGGAGTTCCTTGGTTTTGCTGAAAGTGAAGTCAGGTCGTTGGCTTTGCTTTATTCTAGTGTGGTATGTATTATTTTTTGCTCTGACCTCCTCACAGTATGCTTACAATTTAACAAACTCATTAGCATTTCTAAATTGGATGTCTTCAGGGTAGAAATGCAGATGCCTTGTCCATTTATTTTGGCGAAGATCCGGCACGGTGCACGTTTGAGCAAGGTAGCTGTTAATCTTCAATATCTCTGAATTATGTACTACAGCTAGCACTTGTGGCAATATGTTAGTTCTAAGTAATTTGATGACATTTTCACACCTGTTTATGTGAATGCATTTTCTTTTACTTTGAATGCTTTGCACTACTATTGTGAATCTCAGCTGCAGAGCTGTTTATGTTCCGAGTGCTGCTCCTTTACACTTTTCCCTCTTTTTCCCCCCAATTTTTCCTGCAGTTGTGTCCACTCTGCTCAATTTTGTGAAGATGTTCATCCAAGCGCACCAGGAAAACCGCAAGCAAATCGAATTGGAAAGCAGAAAACACATAATACAGACTGTGAAAGCTGAAAGTTAGTACTCTGGCAAAGAAGTTTAAACACTTGATATGACATCCAATCTAAAGTGCCAACATCAATGATTGATGCTTATAATGTCCATATCCCTCGACTTACTCGACATTCTAGTTCTCTAAAATAAGTACAAGTTCAGTTCATGTACAGCAAGCCCTCGGAAGATCATAACACGAATTACAGCCTTCTATCACTGATCTCATCTGCATGAATAAGAAGCTAAAGTTAGTTTAGACGGTGGCGGGGACCAAATTCAAACGGTAACCTATTCTATCCGCATCGAGGTTTGGACATAACTATTCCGTTACCGGATTCTGTACCTGCCAATCCATTCCTTAACATGCTTTCTGGTTTTGGAGCAGAGCTGATGGATGACATTTAGTTAGGTCCTCTGGCTCCCCTTGTAGGATGCCTAAAAATTTTTGTTGTGAAGTATAAGCATACAAATATATGTTCCCTTTTAGTTATAGGCATGTAAATATCTCTATAGATGATAAGCCATATCAAAGTTCCCATCCTGAATTGTACTGCTCTTGTTTCTATTTTCCTATCTCCCTTCCTTCTGATGATCTCTTGGGTCCATTGGACATATCTATGTACAGGCACACTAGAATTATTTTCAAAAGCTTAATCTAATTTAAATATATTTATATTTATTGTAGATACATAATAATAGTTCATGGGACATATATAGTACCTGAGCTGCATGCTGCCATTCAGATTTGTACTAAACCAGGTAGAAACTACAAAATGTTTGGTAAAAATTAAAATTAGAACCAAATTAATATAATAGATAAATAACACGGACTAAATATATATTTTTATAAATTTAAGTTAACTTTCACATCATCCATCCCTCGTCTCTCAGTTAAAATTTTATGGTGATAATAAAAATAAGTCAATTCAATAAATTTGATGACTTAATTGACAAGTTCTAAGGTTTAGTAACCAAAATAAATATTCTTAAATAATTCGGTGATCAACAATATAATTTACCCTAAAATTCTTAATGGGAAGCACCCCGACAATTTACTATCATTAATTTGTGAATAAAAGGTTTCTAATATCAAAAAAGTTTTCAAATCGTCTAGGAATCTTTTGATTTTATATAATTGACATTTCAAAGAAGTTATGGATAATGAAAAGCGACTGAATATTATATTATGAGAAGAATATTAAATATTTAAATTTAGCGTATGTATATTTAATTGGTTAGTTAAATTGTTTTTTTTTATTTTTTATTTTTTTAGATTATAAATTTTAAATTTATTAGGAATATCTCTTCTTTTATTTATAGTTTTTTATTTTTTATTTTTGGATAAGATTAAAATTTTATCAAGATAACTTAAATTGTCTGACAATATAAATTTCATTTTTGGTGTAATTAACTTTAATTAGATACATAAAATTTTGTAAAAAATATTTAATAATAAAGTATCGTTTGATCTGGTAAGATAAATCGTTTAGTTTTATTAGTGAAATTACTGGTCTAAATTTTGATTTTATAAATAGAATATAATGAATTTGAAATACGTAATAGATTGATGAAGATTCACGATTAATCTATCTAATAAATAATATATTAATTATAAAAAATATTTAAAAAGTCTGCTAGAGTCACCTTATTGTATTTTAATTTTCTGATCCAATTATGTCCAGACAAGGACATTTGTTTGACTAAGCTGGGAAACAATACGTAGACTAGAAAATCACCATCAGCTGAAAAGTTTGAATTTAAAGGGAATCGTTAAGAAAATTAGAGGCAAGGAGAAGACAAATTGTCACGGCAATAAAGAAAATAATTCAAATAGAAAAAACAAATATATTCGGATATCGGTAAATATAAGTATATTATATTTAAAATCCATTCAGATTAAATTTATATATTTTAAAATTTTATATAATTCTTTAAAATGAGTCTATTACGGACGTTATTCGGACCGAAAATTACCTCGGCAAAGAACTATCTTTCTTTTGTTTTTCATTTTTTTTTTTTTTTTTTTTGTATTAGATTCAATATTCTATTTACATTAGTTCAATTCAAACTCTTTGTACCAATTTCAACGAAAAGAACACTACAGAACTATGGAATTCTCCTCAAGCTTGTTGAATCCTACCACTTCTGGTCTAGAACTTTTCCAGAAATGGCTGCAGCTAGTGCTGCTGTAAAATTGGGGTCCCTAGTCAAAGAAGCCGCCATTTGTTGAACCAAAATCTGTTGAATTGCCGGTTGATCAACTTCTCGGGTAGGCTTTCCGGTAACGTCATCCGTTCCAGCTGGTTTCATTAAGTCCAGAGTTACAATGGGAGCGGAAGAGTGCTGTGTGTGGTTGTTGGCGGATAATGCCGCCGGAGAATGATGGTGTGTGTGGTTGTGCTCCCCTTCGTAAGTAGCGACCAAGATCGAGGGATCTTCAGCACTTCTCTGCACCTTTTTCTTCACCGGACAATTTGGGGCAAAGGAGCACCTGAAGTAAGCCCTGGGCGAGGGGTTATCTCTTGTAACCTTCTGGCCATATTTTCTCCATTGATACCCATCTCTCACAATCTGTAACACAGAATGTTTCAGAATCGCTGATACACTCGGATGCTAATTAGTTTCATCCGACGAGAAAATGAAAGTCTAGGCCTTAGGGACTCACCAGGCTGTTATCGGAAGGATCTGTGCGTACACAGGTTCTTGAAATATTGGCCTTAATGCACTCCTTAGGCTTTTTGCATGAGTTTTCATCGCTACAGCTGCTGTCGGCGTGTGCGGTGACTCCAATCATGGTGGGACTGTAATCATCGCACTCGGCTTTCCTCTTCTTTGAAGATGTTGCGGCCTCAATTTCAGTGTTCTTGTTCACCAATTCCTTGTATTGGTTTTGCAAAGAGGTGTATTGCTCGCATAGAACCGTAAGCATCTCGGTCAGCTTCTTGTTCTCGGCGCTAACCCGGTTCAATTCCTCCACCAAAACTCCAGTCTGTTCCAATTAAAAACAAAAATCAGAATCGAAACATCTAGTCATGGCATCCAATTTTAAGTTTACAAAACTTATCCAGAAACCAACCTCTTGTTTAACTGCTACTTTCAAATCAGAATCAACCATTTTCCCATCAGCTTCTCTCTTCTGTCTCAGAAAAAAAAAATCAAAACTTTAATAACCCCAATAATCTAAAGCAACAAAAAAAACAACCCATTTCCCCATAACTCACCGGAGCTTTGCTGGTGTGATGAAAAGTGTTGATGCTGAGATCCAGCGTCGTATTCACCCAAGCTGATTCCATGGCTGAAATTCACACTATACAACCAGCAGACCAAGCAGAGAGTTTCTGGGATTTGTGAAGAGAACGAGAGATTAATAAATACCCAGAGCCGAGGAATATGGTGACTATATAGAGCATAAGATTTCAAAGGATTTGGTTTAATCCCGGAAAGTGTTTGGAAATGAGGCCTTGTCCCACTTGGAAATAACCTCATCAGTTGGCAACTTGTCTAGATTCATACCAACAAAGCACTGAGATTGTTTTTTTGTATGTAGTAAAGAGATTGAACTTTGAGTTGTGTCTGTCAAGGTCAAGAGTCAAAAGTGAATCCCCCCATGCGGAGATTTGAATAAAATTTAATCAGGTTTTGAACTCGAACGACTAAAACAAGGTTCGTGTGTTGATTGTTGACCTTAAGGTGATCTTTGTCGACTGTCTCGCTTTCAGGACAGCTCACCTCCTTGCCCCCCTCTTTCCAAGCTATTTCATTTCTTTTACCATGGTATTAAAAGAGAAAAATATACCGATAATCATCGAATTATTTAATCATCAAATTAAATAATTTATTAATTAAATTATAAAATTATTAAATTGATCTATTTTAAACGTTATAAAGAACAAGTGTTATAAGATTAAATATATAATTTTATATTTTTTATTAATTATTGTGTTATTTTTTATCTTTTATCTATTAATTTTTAACGATGATATTTAAAATAAATAAATTTAATAAGTTTAATATTTTAATCGATGAACTATTTAATTCGACTTAAATACTTCAGTGCTTACCGATATAATTTACCTGTTAAAAAATACAACTCCATAACTACTGATATGACACGTTTTCTCACGTGCCAAACGTGTTCTTCTGGGCTCTAACCAATATTATCTTAATTTATAGTAATAAAGAGAGTTAGTTGTATAGACCATGTAGTTTCGATAGTAATTATATAAATTATGTCACGGACCGTGAGTCGTGACTACGCGGGATCAAACGAAATGTTTTTTGGTGATGCGTAAAGCTTGGGAGCGGGATAGCATTAAGAGTGTAGTACGTGTCGAGCAGTCGTCCCATCTGGGATGGGCGCGCTGATCGTGCACTACACTGGTCTGGGAGTTGTCCCCGCTTCCTTGATGAGCCCATGGGAGGGCGAAACCAGTAAGCATCGTTCAGACTGATCCTCGGACATGCGAGTGTCTCGAGGTGTCGCACGAGTAGAAGTCTATATGCGAAAACTCTAACCCCGTGACAATTACTATAATATAATTTATAACATGTTCTTCTAGTAATCGATGTTGTTCTTTTTAGTTAATTCATAGTTTATAAAAGTATATAAATATATTAAAATTTTAAATCAAGTTAAGATATTATTTTATATTTAAAATTAAATTAGATTTTCTAGATATTTATTATATGAAATGAGTATTATAAAAACTTGTTATAGTATAATACTAAAATTTAATTTATTTTATTTATGATTAAAAATTTAAATCAAAAAACTTTTTATAAAAAATCAGGATCTCGTTTTATTAGATCAACACTCTGAAAATCAAATAAAAAATTAAACTAATCATTGATTCAACAGATAATTAAAAATCAGTAATATACAATAAATTATAATTAAGTAATCATAGAGAAAACATATTGAGAAATTAGGAATATTTTTACAATAAATTTGAGTAATATTCGATTGAATTACTCTTTTAAGAAAAATAAATGCGAGTAAGAAATTTATTGTGTACATAACTAAAGAGACGTGAGAAGAAAGAAAGGGTAGAACTTAATTAAGCTTTCCATTTCCTGGTCTTCGTCCTTACTGGAAAGGCAAAAGAAAAAAGCTCATCGCCCACACGTTTTGAAAACGTTGTGCTGCTCCCTTTCTTTTCTCTGCAACCATTTCTTTCGCTGTTTTTCTCCAAGAGTAAAGTTAAACCAGTGTGGCAGTTGGCAAATACTGAGTTTAGTCAATCCATGCTTGAAACTTGAAACCCTAAATTCAAAACCGGAGAAGTTAATTAACCAGGACTGGAGATGTCGGCCATGCCAAACATCAGGTTTAAAAGGAGTGGGAAATTGGTACAATGTGAACAAGCTGGTTGGTTAGGCGGCTGGAAACATGAGAGATGGAAGCTGACACAACTGTCCAATGTTGGAAATTATGAAGATAATACAACGACACGTTCTCTTTTATTCAGCCGCACAGGGGAAATTCTATTTTAGCTTCAAATACTTGGTTGAAGTGAGAGACACAATTCAATACCAAAAATGGTAGTATGAATTTGGATTTTTTTTAATAGAGAAAGCAATCAAAGGTTACTAAGCAACATTAGACCAGAGATGATGTGTGTTAGTTGACGCTCTGTAATCTTTCTTACAAAACCATAATTTTTATATATTTAAAATATATATAATTAGAATTTCTTTACAAATAAAATAATGCTCCATAAATAATTAATTCATCTTAAATATTATTTAAAAAACGATAACCCTTAAATAAATATTTAACTCTGTTCTTGTCCGCAGCTGCGTGATTAGTCGTTTTCTGGGCTGCTCTTTGGATGGAAAACTGTAAAGCCTGCCCAACCCAGTTAAAAAAATAAAAAACAAGCGTCGTTGGTGAGTCTGTTTTCATTCTTTGGGCCTATGAAAATGCACCATCTCTCTCCCTTGTGGCCATCTTTAATGGATCCTCTAATGTTTGACTCTTAACTGGGTCTGATTTATTGGCATGGTTAACCTTCTAATTGCCAGTGGGCTGACGGTGGGGGGGGCTCGTATCTTAAATTTTCATGCAAATTCAATCCAAGATCCAGAAGCCTTTCTGCAGTGCTCGCCATTACAGTTTGTCAAACATGACTGCACTCTTGTTCCTGTCATAAATGCGCATTTTCAATGAAACCTTATCCGTGTTAAGTAGCATTCTTGGTTCTCATACAGTTAAACCACTCGATGGAGACTTCAGCACAAAGCATGTCTTTTTCCTAATGTCTTATGGTCTTAAACCCAACACCTAATAAACTGTGCTTATCATGTTTAGAAATGAATGATGGTAGGCTGAACACTTGTCAGGATTCCCACCATCAGAGAAATAGTTAAAACAAAGAACAATGAAGGCGTGGTTACATCCCATGCGCTAATTATCCGTCATCTGAAAGCTACACTGACTGGCCTTCCACGGATTTTATATCGAAGGTATTAAAGAGTTCGGATCTGATTTTTTTTTATCTTAGAAGTAGTGATCGTAATGAAAATAAATTAAAATTTTAATGGTTAAAAGAATTTTTCATCCAACACTACAGGGGTGGGGTAGTACCTATGAAGTGTATGCAAATTTCAAACTTGCAAGCCATACATTGATGTACTAATCACTGAACATATGCATTTACAGAATCTGATTAACCTATTTCCAAAATAGAAGGAAAAATAACACAGACAATTTCCCTATTCTGTACTTAGGATTAGGCTGTATGGAGCTGTAATATACTTTTTCAGTTTCCACATTCTATTTTCTCCATCGAATTGAACGTTACTAGTGACTAGTGGTGAAGTTGTCACCTTGCCATGTCCAGACAATGTCCTTTAATGCAGGCCTCACATTTTCATCACAAAACTTGGCATATTCCAAGGTGTCCCCTGAGGACTTGGAGAATTCCACGATTGCAACCTCCGGTGCCACCTCAGACACCTCCGCCGTCACCAAGAGCTTCCCTTTCCGACCCTCCGATGGCCCTTGTAATTTCATCTTGAAGTCTTTCACTTTTCCCACTCTAAAGTTTAAACCTTTAGCAACAACTTCGATTTTAGCCATGATTGTAGTAGCTGAACATCTTGAAGTGAACATCATCCCCGATTTCCTCTTGTTTTCGAACAAACTCGACAAATCAAACCCCGACGACATGGAGGAAATGAACTCGAAAGCGTTGAAGAATTTTGGAGACGGTAGCTTGTTAGACTTAGATGCTGCAGAATCGTCGTCTTCTGTATTGGTATCTGATATTGGTTCTTCGATTGAAAACGCAAGTGGGCATGTAAATCCTTTTCGAAACCATGGAATTCGACTTATAGCAGGAATCGTTATCCTTTTTTCAGGGTCAGCCATGAGTAGCTTAGAGATCAAACGCTTTGATTCTGTCGAGAACCATGGCGGACACTCGAATTCAGCCTTGAAAACTTTCCTATACATCTTCATAATATTCTCGTCTTGAAAGGGCAAGAAACCTGCAAGAAGAACATACAGGATAACCCCACAAGACCAGATATCGGCTTTGGATCCATCGTAGCCTTTCTTCCTCAATACCTCAGGGGCAACATATGCCGGAGTCCCACACTGAGTGTGGAGGAGCCCATCATTGCGAAGCTGCTCCGGCAAGGCCGACAACCCAAAATCAGAGATCTTTAAATCTTCATTCTCGTCCAGTAGGAGGTTCTCGGGCTTCAAATCCCGGTGCGAGACACCTCTGCTGTGGCAAAAATCGACGGCGCTTATCAGTTGTTGGAAGTACTTACGAGCGTCTTCTTCTTTGAGTTTGCCTTTGAAAACTTTGGCGAACAGTTCGCCGCCGCGGACATACTCCATAACGAAGAAGATCTTTGTCTTAGTCGCCATGACTTCCTTGAGCTCCACCACGTTTGGATGCCGGACAAGGCGCATCACGGAGATCTCTCTTTTGATCTGATCCATCATGCGTTCTTTCCTCACCTCATCTTTGTTGATCACCTTTATCGCTACGCTTTCGCCCGACGTTACTTCTTTCGCGTAATAAACTTTAGCGAAAGTACCTTTCCCGAGCAATCTCCCCATCTCGTATTTCCCAAACAAAATATGCCTCTCTTCCATGGATTCTTCTTCTTCTTCTTCTTCTTCTTCTGGTTACTTTGTATTAAATTCTCCAGGATTCATTCAAGTCTGCTTTGTGTAAAGATGTGAAATTGAACAAGAATCAACGGACTAAACAGAACAGGAATCGATTAAGATTTAAGAAGAGTGTTGAGTGGAAAGACATGAAAGGGGAAGAGAAGTGACAAAAGGGTTTTGTCTGAAAGACGCCATTGGAGCACCTGGAACTGTCTTTTGAGAGACATGAAGCTGTCGCAACAGCACACAGACTAAAATGCTTCTATAACAGACTCCTTTAATAGACAGATCAGTTTCACCTTTTTACCTACTTTATTATAAATAATTGAATCAAAATCGAATTTTATTAAATGCGAATTAATTCATTTAACCGAATTTATAAATTTTTAAATAAATTTTAAAAGCTTTGACAATTCGATTAACTTACATTCAACGTACCATATGAGCCAAGTTTCATGATTTTGAAGCACTGCATCGCTTCAAATAACTCTTTTGGTCGGTTTCCAAGAAATGTTGATCCAAAGGTTTACAACATACCACGTATATATTTATTTTTCTAAGTCATTCGTCATTTAATAGATTCACCTGTATTGCTCACTTTTCGTCCTTACTCAAAGTCAGTACGACTTTTATCAGCTTTAGGTCCCGTAAGTCGTGGGGATCGAATTAGTTTTTTAGTTGAAAATCGCCATTCTTATTTTTTTGTGTTTTTATTTTAAAATAATAATTTTAAGATTTAAAATTTAAAATAACAAATGATTAGGGGATAATTTTTAATGATTAGAGTGTTTTCTAAAATATAAGTATTGTAGTCGTCGCCCACATAAGACATATTATTGGTAGTTCAAAATTAATGATTCTAAATTAGCGTGGTCTACAGATAATTGGCTGAGTAAATAATTAATTTGGGATATTGTAAATTAAAAATAAAATAAATGTTGCCGGGCTCTAACATAAGTGATGTATAATAAATAATTCATTAAAACAATGTTATCCTATGAAATATATAGTTTCTCCCCAGATAAGAGATTTATAATATTGTTTTTGTTGAGAAACAAACAAATAAATCCATAATTGTTTTAATTAAAAAATTTCTTCCCCTAATTAGAAATTGGCAGAGATGGTTGAATCGACAAATCCAGGGAATATCACAAAAATGATAATATATAAATAAGATTTGTTAAAGACTGCAATAGCATGCAGTTCTTGATCCATTAATGTCTTAGTTGTAGAATAAGACGATGAATATAGGTACAAGACAAAGAGAGCGAATATTTTCGTGGTGACGTGGTTACATGCATAGTAATCGTACGGACCCCATGTCAGTGGGATAATGCGTCAGCCTCCAAAACCACTAGACACCATTGAATTTTTGGCCATCAGATCCGAACCATACTGGTAGACCAGCTGAAACAGCAACCAAATAAATGACTAGTTTTTTAGAGGTTTATAATCAAAATAACTGTCGAAATAATTTCAGTTTTTCTTTTTAGATATCTAATTCACCCCCCCCCCCCTATTAGATGTCCATACTACCATCATCCTTTTACTTTTAAGGTCAATTAAAACATATATTTTGAGAAAAAAAAGCTCCTCACATATGCTTGCATGGGGCATCTTCAAAGGAAGTTGTCGCGGAGAATCCATCACAAGTGGATTACTTTGAGCTTAATGGAAACAATCATACCCAGAAACCTGAAACTATACAGGTGCACTGATGTCCGGTGGCCACTGGCCACTGCTTCCACAAAGAGTCTTGAATCTATTAAGTTAATCTAGATAAGCAACTCTTTAGTACAAGGAAGACTAACTTAATGTAATTCTAATATGCCTGCATCAATCATAAGAGAAAAAAGGACAAACACTAGCTACGATTATCTGCTACCCACAAACCTAATTGAGTCAAAATGCCAATTGCATGCCCCGAAACCCACAAACCTAATTCTTGGGGTTCAACCAAGTTCCACGTTCAACATGAGCCAACCCTAGGAAATGACAATGCACTTGATGCCTAGTTTCAGCTCATCTTCGCTGTTTCTTTCCAGATTTGGAATCACTTCCCTGTGCCTTTGACAAACTCGATGCTTTACGCTTCGCACTTCCCACAACTTTTGCTGAATCCGTAGAGTTCTCTTTCGTGCTTTCACTTTCTTTCACCTTTGATGCCTCGGATTTTGATTTACCACCAGTGCTATTAGCATTGGATTTGCCACCACTTTTAAGAGGCTTACCCTTAGAAAGGGAGGAAACTTTTGGGGACTTGGCTGTCTTTGAAAGTTTTGGAGTGTCACTTCCATCACCCTTGGATTTTGTGGACTTCGGAGTATCACCACTGTCAATCTCTGATTTACTGACACTCTTGGAGCCATCTTTGGATTTGCCATCCATTTTAGCATCGTCCTTTGTTTTGCGACCATACTTCGAGGCAGCACCCTTGGATTTCCCAGTCGAGGTTCCTGCACCCCTGAACATCCAATAAATGGGATTTTCAGAAATCAAATAAAGAACCATATTAAGGGTTCCATTTGAAAGAAACTAGTAACCTTTTGGGGGAAGCATCCATCTTAGCTTTCAGATCAGCTGTTTTTGCTTTCTTCCTTTGAGACCTGTTAATGGAAAATGATCAAAGGGGCAAGGAAGATTAACCCACATGCCAAGAAACCAACAGGCAAATGCAAAGCAATAACAAATGTATAACCTAAACCTGACGTAAACTCCATCATTCAGATAAAAATAACGTTGAAGAAGTATAACTTAAACTATAGAAACCAAGCAAGCAAAAGTTTCTAGAACCAAAATGGTGTCTCAATCAAATTTAAAATTCAAGAACCATAATAGGATTAGGAATCACCTACATGTCAGAAGAAACATCAGGACTTGGATGATTATTTGCGCCTTCCTGTTTCAGTGAAGTATATTAGCAACCTAGAACAAATAAAAGATAATTAGTATTACCTATAAATTGAAGTGCTCACCTCATCTGACCCAGACTCATTATCAAGCACCGCCCACTTTTCTTTCTTAAGATTTAAAATTTCTTGATCACCATCATTATAGTGCACCTAGAAACAAATGGAAAGAGAAGAAAATAAATTTAAACATCAACAGTCAGCGGGAAAAAGGAATACACTAAAGGAAACATCAATCTATTGAAGTCTCACCTTGTGCTTTTTTTTAGAGGGATCAAATGAATGAATAAAACCTTCATAGAACCTGCAAAACAATAACATCATTAAGGAGAGAATGAAAATTGAGCCATAACTCAGGTCTTGTATAAGAGAACCTCAATTATATGTATTTTACATGATTAAGTTCTATGGTCAAAGTCTGTATAGGCAAAGACATAATAAATCCAGTGGTTGTCAATGCCAGTTTTACAGTTTCATCATCGGTCCTATTAGCTTCAGATACCAACCTCCATTTTACACTCAGGTCTTATATTTGCAGACATGACATGTTCAAAGATAACACATTACATTTTTCATTTTTTGAGTGTGAGAACAAGGTGAAAATGGATTATAAAATGATAGTAAAGTTCAAGGCTAGAAAGAAACTTCAATTCATTGACCTTAGAAGGCGAGACTAAATTTTACACAGAAAGACAGAGATACAAATAGACAGTGGGGTTCACTACATAAGAACATTCACACTTTAGAAACATGCTCACACAAAAATACACATCAAAGACAAGATAGGAACAAATAAAATTCATGATTTCTATTTCAGAGTATCATTTCTGCAACAATAGAACAATATATATACTTACTCACGGTCTTTGGGCCACCAGACCTTCACCTTCAAGCCAACGAGATTCTCACCATATTCCATAGAATCAGAAGCCTGAAAAAGAATCAGCACGAAAATGAAATCAATAGTCTCCAGAAGAATCATGTGTAATATCATTTCTTCAACTATGTTCAGATTGCAGAGCACTCAAGAACAGATTTGAATGAAGGGTTTGCTTCAGATATATTATAACCTATATCCTCCATTTTTTATAATGCAGACAAAACACAGTTGAATAAAAGGTTTACTACATGCAATGGTTGCGCAACAGAGAATTGGTTTGGTGGGGTTTCTAAGGAGTAATGACTACATTACAGGATCATTGTTTCCGACAGAAATATCGAACTGATGTTAAATGGCTCTTGACAGATAAAGGACCTCGTGAATACAGATTACAGAAAGAGGCAAGATCTCAGGAATATTCAGAAGAAAGCAAGCAGTAATAAATGGCCTCTAAATAGAAAAAATGATGATCAAGGATGCAAGGATGGAAGAGTTAAAACTCACAAGGATCATCAAAGGTCACCTATAATGCTGGCCCATGTTACTCGGACTCAGGTGAGTGTCAGAAGCAGGTATGTTAATTTTTTTCATGTTTTCCATGTATTTAGAGAGTCCTTGAAAGAACATGTCCATATCAATGTCTGGATATGGGTCAACATGAGTAACAAACACAGGTATATAAAGAAAAATGGAGAATCAGATCACCATTGATGCTTTTCATTTTAAATATGACCTACTGAAACTACAATACATGCTACTAAAGTTTGGTCTCTAAATATGCAAAAAGAAAATACTTTTTTTACTTGGTGTATGCAAGAGAAATTACTTTTTCTTTACTTGGGGTATGCTTTCTCTTGAAATTTGTCTTAGGGGTCTCCTTCGTGTGACAATCTTGTTTGTTTGGCTTCACTGATTTTGGAGATCCAGCCACTTCCTAAAACAATAATAAGAAAGAATGATTCCTTGGTTGAAGGATCTAAAACAGCTAAACAAATAAATCATAAAGCCAAAAATAAAGTGCCTCATCATCATTATTGGTTGAGGTTTTTGCTCTATCCTTCTCAGGAACAACTTTTCCCCGAGCTTGCCTTTTACTATCTGTCAATTGCCTTGAAGTGGATTCATATGCCTTGTTACAACTGGAATTGACCTTCTTTGATGACTTCTTCAGTGATTTTGCCTCTGAATCACTTGCAGTGTCACTTTCTTTCTTAATTTCATCGGCATTGTTACTGCTTGAACCTACCTTCTTTGCTGACTTCGGTTTTTTAGCCTCTAAATCACTTGCAGCGTCACATTCTTTCTTAGGGTCATCTACATCAACTGGAGCACTATCCTCATTGGAAACTACAGTAGCAACCTTTTTCCCTGCTCGTCTATTTGTTTTTGCTTCTGAACCACTACTCACTTCATATGCCATCTTAGATACATCATCAACAGATGATGTGGTTTCCTTACTCACACTCTCTTTCCTTTTTGACCTTACCGTCCTTTTGGAATGACTATTAGTCCCACTTGGCGTTGGGGATGCAACATCAGTTGATTCATCCTCAGTTGCTTTTTGAGAGGAATGCTTAACATCTGTTTCTCTTCTCTTATTAGAAGATACATCCCCATCAACAGAGAGAACCTCACGAGTTGAACCTGCGTCATCCATGCAGTCATTTTTATGATCTTTTAAGGTCTCAACTGCCTTCTCATCAACATGAGAGCTGTCAGAAAGTTCAGTTAATTTTGAACCAGATTTCCTCTCCTTTTCATGGGTACTTTGCTCTAACTTATGATCTGAATTGACCACCTCGGCTTTTGATATATCGGGTTCAGCAACAGTTGATGTTTCATTATTGGACTTAACATCAATACAGTCGCCCTCTTCCTTCTTTACAGGCTTTGAATCAGCCAATGAGTCATCTTCAGCAGTTCGCATGGTGCCATTACAAGCAACTGCCTTGGGAGATTTTTCATTTGCAAGATCCACTGTATCAGTTTTAACTGCCTCTTCAGGAATCAGCTTATCCTCCTGAGAATTTGAAGATTTATGAACAACAAACTACTGGAACTAATTTCTCATAGAAAAATCCAATGAAAGCATTAAAACGAAAGGAAAGCACTTGAATCCTTGTAGACAGAAAATTAACAATTGACAATAAATACATGAAATAAAATGTACCTGGTCTGCCTTCTCCAAAGGAGCCTCCGCTAGTATGCCCTCATCATCCTGCAGCAAATCAACCAAAAAGGGTAACAAGTAGACTAAATCAGCTCCATGTTCACCAAAAACATAAAATACATCAATAAGGTGTCAGCATAAGGCAAACATATGTCTTGACTTGAAGGATAGATTGAAAGAAAGAAATATTAAAAGACACAAAAAGACCAAGACAGTTGGAACATACAAATTAAATAGTAAGCGTCGACACTTATATGATTAAGATGAGCATATAATCTATCTTCATAAAATGCTAAGCTGAAATTCATACAAAACCTGCACAAAATTAGTAAATATTTGCCCTAAAAATAGGAATCATGTAAAGACGGAATTACATTAAGATACAAAAGAGATCATTACCACATGTTTTCCAATGGCAGCATCAGTCTGTTCCACAGCACTGGTTGTCACTCGGCATAAAGATGCAAGTACACTACTATAACCATCATAAGGAATTCCCAAGTTCTCTACAGCTTGGGTTAGGTAAGGTTGAACCTTTGATGCACAGTTCTCAAGCACTTTCTCAGCCAACCTCCGAGCAACAGGAGGAACTTCCTGATAGGAAATAGAGACCTGAGACCCTAGGTAAGATAGATTGCAAAAGTGAAATGCAGTAAGTCACTGGTAGGACAACAGACCTCATTATCATTCTTCACACTATCTAGGATTGGGGAGAGCAGCTCGGTAGGGATGTCTTCACTTTCTTCCAGTACAAGGCTCATAATAGTTGCCATTGATGTAAAGACAGCCTCCGGGTGATAATCCCTGTAAACACAAACAAAAAGAAAAAAACAAGTTGCAAACATTAAGATGATGAAAAGAACCCAGATTTCTTAAAAAAGCCGTTGAACTTTGTTCAGATTAGCATGAACTTAAAATATGAAATCTAACATAGGCACCTACTTAATAGGATGTTTAAGTGCGGACACTTATGAGAATGAACTCTACAATCAATAAGTTAGATTTTACCTTATTGCCTTAAGGAAAAGCTGGAACATCTTAACTATAAGTGCATCACATTCAAGATCCAACATCACCACACAAGATCTGACTTTGGCAACAGTTTCAAGAATTGAGGCCCTCTTGATGAATGAGCGGCTGGACTTGTCAGATAAATTCTCAAATGATGACACAATCAGTTGAAAAACCTCCTACATACACATCAATGACAATCAATATGTGGAAAATTATATTAAAATGATTGTGGTCTGCAAAACATCCCAAAACAAATAACAATGAATTCATAGTACCCTCATTTGGTCATCATCATAAGGAGCGTCAGGTGCAGTTATCCTTGTAATCTCGCTGATGCAAGCAGCAACTGCAACTTTGACATCATCATCAGGATGTCTAAACAAGTGCTCTGCAACCAATGCTTTAAGTGACGGATACAGCGCATTTTGCATTGATTGGCTCGGTGATTGTTCCACTCTTGAAAGACAACTCTCAACTTTCTATATTTAGAGGATAGAAAGGAATAAACAACCATTGTCGACGAAAACAAGTAATCTAAAAGGCGATAGTATAAGAAGAAACACAGGGAAACCAAAGTACCTAAAAATTCAAGCAATCATTATAAAATGCAATCAGCCAATCACATTACAATTCTGTATATTGCTAAATTTCTAGGGTCATTCTACAATGTAAAGATTTTACTGCAGCCATCTATGCAAGAACTAGTTGTAACCCCCCTAAGAAACACAGATGGTTTAATGGATACATTGATTCTAAACAAGACAATCTACCAGAGGAAAATGATAGTGGCCCCAGTACGACTTTTTTGCACATCCACTTCAAAGTTTTCTTGCTAGACATCATGATTACACAATCTTCCCTAAACAGGGGGTAGCACCAGAGTTGTGTAATATCACAAATCCATAGTATTCTTTAATGCTATCATCATTTGTAAAAGGAGTTGTGGGGCAGAAGAAATCCAAAAGATTGCTGGACCCGCACAATAAAGGACTCTATCAAATATGGAGTTGAGCTTCTATTAGATTAAGCATTCATTCTGGATTCTAATATCTCCATTACTTGAGATGAAATATTTACAGAACAGATCTTCCTAAAGGTATAGAAAAAAAAATGAGATGAAGTACAACTACAACAAAAAATCAAAAATACACAAAGTAACATATATGCTTTAGTAAGTAAAAACATAATCTCACAAGCCCAACAAAATCCTTCCTTGCAAGGAATGTATTTCACACAATATCTACACATCCTCTCCATATTAACTTGTAATACTCTCAACATCATCACATGTTGGTCGTCAAATTTAACTTGGCATGGTATTCACTTTGTGGTGAAATAAGACCGTTATGCCACATAGCTTGTGCAACCTTTCGCATGCACAATCTCTTAAATGCTGTTAGAGTGCATTTTTTAATTAGAAAGAAATCCAAAACTTAAAATCATATCATTGAACTATTAGCTACTGCATATCATTTGCGTCCAAAGAAATAATGTGCTAACATTTAAAGTCTAGCAAAGCAATCAAGATGAACAAATGGTAATTCAACAAATTCGAGAACACATACATGGAAAAAATCTACAAGTATAGAGATAGTCCGGGGCGGAACTAGAATTTATTATAGAGGGACCAAAATATATATTTTAATTTTTCTATTCGGGGACAAAAGATGATTGCTTTAGAGAAAATTATATCTACTTAATATATAAAAATAATTATTGGCAGGACCGGAGCCCTTAAACCCTTCCTATGTTCCGCCCATGGAGAGAATCGCAATGGTTAAGAGCAGTAAATAATAACCATTGAAAGAAAACACTTATAAACTGATTCAATATTATAGCAGTGAGAGAGGAAGCAGAATTAAGCGATTAAGCGCATGAAAATCATTCTAAAGAAGAACCCCAAGAATAAAGGTAGAAGTAGATCAGGATTGGCCGATTGGGAGGAATCCAACTAACATAAGAGCGAAGAAGGAACCACAGAAAATTAATTCGAGGAAAGCAGATAAATGAATAAATAAAAACGAAAGAATAACGATGAACGAAAAGGAATTAAAGGACAATACTAAAAAGAGGGATTAGGGATTACGTCAAGGAGAGGGATGAGTTCATCAACTGATGAAGGGGGTTCAACGAGCCTGTTTCCAACCTCCATTAACTGTAGCTCCAATTCTTTCTCAGATGCCGACATATCTTTTTCCGTCTCTATGTGTGTGTACCTAAAGAGTAAATATAGAGAAACAGATACAGTAAATCTGAGTTTGTGTCTCGATTTCACACCATTGAAAAACTAGAAACTCAAGCGCATATCCATGAAAACGTAAAACGAGAGATCGATTCAGCGAGAGATGGAGAGAAGATGATTAGTCGATAGGAAGTTAGGGTTTTCGGGAGCGGGAAAGAGAAAGTTGATGGGGCGGGAGGGTTTCTTGATTTTGGATTTTGGTTAATTGAGGAAATTGAAGAGGGAATTATGTACTTCGCTTTAAAGGAGAATCCACCAAGGCTGTGCCCGGATTCCACTAAGCTCATGAATTGGAGTTAAATTACGTACTTTGAATCCACCTTCGATTTAGTGGACGTGAGGACAACGTGGAGCTTTTTTGACCGCTTGATTACATTGTTGCCTTGATTTCTTTTTAGGTAAACTACGTCGGTTCTCACTAAATTATTTGAAGTGATTTGTTTTACATTCAATTTTTAATTAATTTAAATTTATTATTTAATTTTATTTTTTTAACTAGTTTATATTATTACACTATTAACTCTTTAATAATATAATAACTTAAATGTTAGATAAAACGATGTTATTTTATTATTGTTATTTTAACACTAAATTTCTTTAAAAATCAATCGAAAAATTTGAAATTCAAAAAAATTAAAAATATATATAAAAAATAAAGATTAAATATGTAAAATATATAAAAAATGTATAATTATTTTTTTTATAAAAAAAAGGAATGCAACGAGCCTCATTAAAAACATCTCTAAACTTAATTGAAGGAAAAGAGTACTCGTATAGCTGTATTATACAAACTTAATCAAATATTTAAAACCCACAAACATCATGCTAAACTTGCGGACTTGTCTCGATCAAGTAAAATTCGAACTGCATTAAGTGGTTTTACGAACACCCGCATCAAATTCTCAGTATTTCGCATGATCTTAGTCAACATGTTTGTTACACCATTAGCCTCTCTTTCCTATGCACAATCTTAATGTCTTAAACACGTACAAACAGACCATTAATCAGTTAAATAAGATTGCGATGAAAAACATCAACCAACAACCCATGTATCAATAAAATATATTTGTAATAATTTAGACATAGTTCTATTTAGAATTTGACACTTTTAATGAAATGAAAGCCCAAGCTTCCAAGTCAGTAAGCATCGATTTCTTGGCGATTATTGGAGGTGAGGCCTAAATTTTTCTTTTGTCAAAGTTATGTGTATCATTCTTGGTTATACGTTCTGCTGGTGTTTCATTATTGGAGGATCCTCTCAGCCTCAGCCTCATATTGAGGGAAGCGGAAAGACTTGGAAGCAGGATCAAGGGATTCGTCTTCAACATGTCGACTCTGGTGGCTACCTGCAATAGTCATGACAAGAGATACACATACTCCAGGATACTCTAACACCATAAACCTTAAATTATAAACTTTAACTATAAACCTTAAATTTTATACTACGTTATTAAATTCTTAAATCTTAAACTTTAAACATAAACCTTAAACTGGTAACGCTAAAGTTACCGTAAAGATTGTGTTGCAATGTATGTGTATGTGACTAATAGTGGAGTTGAGAGTGGTTCATTTTGAGTCCGGAGATTTTTTTAGGGAAATCAAATATTATTTAGTCATAAATGGCATCTTCCAACACCAATTGTTCAATACAAGATGAAACATTATAAGAAAAGTAAAAAGGACTTGGTAAAGAAAGGGCCCAATGATCAAGTTCATGAGCTACTCTATTCGCTACACGACTTATATGAAAAGCTACAATTGGATATTTAACTTTAATCTTAACCTTTAATTTTATTTTATTTTCTTGTAATTTATTTTAGTTGAAATTGAATTCAATGCCATTTTGTCATTACTTTTAATTACATTAATCCTATATAGATTGATGAAAACTTGAGCCCTTTTTCTCAATTAAGTTATTTAACAAATCTTTGTACTATATCTTTTAGGATAAATTAATTTTCAATTGTATGGAATAGTTTTATTCAATCAATGTTTTACGTGCCCATAATAAGTGGGAAAATATAGAAAGCAGTGTGAATGGTACGATGGAAGTGAAATTTGGGTCCTTTAAAATGAATCATTGGGCTCTGAATGTGCCCCGCAAAGGATAGCCTACCCTTCATTTTTCTTTTCTACCCCTTTTGCCAACTAACCTTTTAGGTTGGTTTTAATGGAAACCCGACCCATTCCATTTCACCATTCCTATCTCTATAACCTGCCTTTAATACCAAGCTAACGTCATGTGATATCTTTTGGCAACAAAATATATACCAAATTTAGGCTAGAAAGATTGGTTACCCTGGGGCCTCATAAATAATTTGTAATAAAAAATACATCAAGAATTTTCATGTTATATATAAATTTCAAATTTGTATGAACTTGTTCAATGGAGGAGTCGGTTGAACATTTCGTCGTGGTCATGGATAGGTAAAGTCAAAAGTGGCTGTACTAATCATGGTGCAGCCTATAGCCAGACTAGTCTAGGTGGTCTTCATTTATTTCACTAGTTTTTGCTTATATGGGTTTGCGTTGATTATGGTTGCCAATAACATCAAGGTTGTCTTGTCTCCAAATGGTTCAGTTAGTTGTGAATTTCTTTTCACTGGCAAAGGCAAGGTCCCATGGCAAAGATAAGAATAAATATAATCAACAGTGGTTGGAAAAAAAGGCAGACCCACGACTCTGTCCTTTCCACTTTCTTACAGAGAACTGAACTGGATTGCTATTATGTTCTTACACACAGATACAGTCGTATGTTTATAGGAAAATAAAGAAAGCTGTCAGTTTGTTGCAGAAGGAAACAATAGAGCGGAAAGGGATTAATCCTCCTCTTGATCTGTGCTTTAAAGAAATGTTCACAGAGCGGAAAGGGTTTCTGCAAAGCTTATGATATGATGAGGATGGAATATTGACAATGGCGATATCATGCATTGACAAAAGCTACCCGAAAAGGAAGAAAAACGGACACAAAACAACACTAAAACTACATCGGTATCTTCTTCATTCTCCATTTCACTGCAATGGGTGACTCAAAAGGGTAAGCTCTTTGAAGTTGAGCTTGCTGTGATCGATTTGAAATGTTCCGATGGAACGAAATCTTGTGGCAGATTGGCCCTATTCACAATTCTCTTCATGTTGTTCTGCAAACTCTGTTGGACCAATTGTTTAACAGCTTTCTTCTCCTCGCTCATCATGCTTTCTTCTTCCAACAAGCACTCCTTTCGGTTCGGATTTGTCAAAGAAGATGAAGAGCTGCAAATCGGAGCTGATACTGCTGCATTCATGTTCCCACCTAAGTTCGCCGACACTCGTTTCCCTTTGTCCACTCTCAAGACCTCCAAAATCCTAGAAGATCTCTTCTGTGCCAATGTACTACCCAAAAGTGTTAGCTCGAGTAATGATGAAAATATGCCTGCTTCGATCATGGACTGTCTGTCTCCGTATGCATTATGCGCCATTACCATGAGAATATATGATGCTTTCTCTTGGCACCCCGGCGAGTCGGTCCAATTCAACACGTCCACCAAAATCGAGAAAGCTTCCGATGCAATACTAATCCCTTTTCTACCTTCTGGAGTGGCCACTACATTGCTCAAAATCGAAAGAATTCTTTCACTAACTTCCATGTCCCCTAACGCATTCAACAGAAAATGTATCAAACCGGCATCCGACGACATGAAGGAAATGTTCGACGGTGAGATGGATAGATTATAAAGAGCTCGAAGAGCATCGTGTCTGGCTTGAGACCTACTTTGTGTGTCCAAAATCTTGAGGGATTTTACCAAGAAAGGGATAGCTCCTGATGATCCAATGATAGGCTTATTCGAATCCAAGGCGCTCAAGCCAAGGAAATTTGCCACAACAGCGTCCGAAATCGCCTCGCTTGGCTCATTTGGGGATTCAGTAAGCTTTAGCATCTTGTGTACAGCCCCTGCTTTGACAATGGCTGCTTTGTTCCTGCAACAGGGTTTTATAAAGAACAACACTTTTTAAGTAACAAAATCAAACAAAAGATTAGAAAGGGCTTGTCAGTTGTCATTCAACTCGGAAAATAATATTTTTTAAGAACAATGGCAGAATTTGGAAACTTACGCATCATTTCCAATTCCCAGATTAAGCAAAGCATAGAGAGCAGCGATCTGTGAATCAGAATCTTCAAAATCAAGCATTGCAACCAATGGCGGAATGGTTCCGAGCATGGCTAAAGTCACTCTGGCTTCTGAGTCTTCTTTAGTAAGAGACCTGACTCTACTCGCAGCTTTGCTCTTTCTTTCTTTGCCTTTCCCTTGCAACTCCTTCACCACGCGCTTCAACTCCTCCAAAGCTTCCACTTTCCTCTTAGTCTTGGAATCAGTTTCAGTTTCATCTAAGTTCAAGAGATCCGCTAGCTTCTCCGACCGGCCATTGCTGTTGGGCTTCTTCACTGCTTTGTTTGGTTTTCTGGTCTCATTGAACTCTTTCAAAACCGACTCCATTCTGGTAGTGGCGGGTGCAGGAGGCTGCTGCTGAGAAACGGTGTCGCTGAGAATTTCTTGCATGAGCTGATGGCGGTGGCGTGAGCTTGCTCCACAGCTTACCGCGTCGAATATTTTCCTTCGGAATGCAGTGCCGGAGAAGGCTGACCATAATCTGAAGTTGTTGCCGGTAGTGCTGGTGGCGGAAGGGCAATCGATGGCAATAGATCCTAAGTCGTTTCTGTGACAATTGGCCATCGTTTCTGTTGCAAAGAGGAAAAGCAAAAACTTTACATTCACCAATAAAAAAAAGAACGCAACTTTGGCTTCCAGAGAAGTAAAATTCAAGATAGAAGAAGAGGAATAAAAGACTTGATTCTTCCTGTCATTTCCCTCTGTTTTATTTACAGAGTACAACTTTTTAATAATTTATTCAGTTTTTTTCTCGGAGCTCAAAGAAAGAGAGAGGAGAGAATTTGTCTATTCTTCTTACATCTGCATATGTCAGAAATAAAACACCGATTAAAGAAAGGGATGTTCGGATAACGTTATATTTGATCAACTTTATTTTCAGTACTTGTAAATGAAATGGGAGTATGAATCATTGTCTCGGTGATTAATTAAAAGAATAATTATTATTTTTAAAAATTTAATTTAAACGATAATAATATTAATATAATGATCGAATAATTAATATTTAATGATTAATTTTATTGAACAAACTTTCACGTGGCACCAACATACCCTGCCCCACCATACTTTTTTATTGAATAATATGGAACTGTAAATATAATAATACAATGTTCTTTCTCTATTGAAAAAAGGCACGTGCATGGTTCTGAATTCGATAATTTAAAATTTTTGGTGATTCATTATTAGGAAGTGTTGGAAAGGAAATGACACAAGTGAATGAGATGCTACTGTGACAGCATAAAATGAGTTGAAACTAAATAACATAATTCAACAGGAGTAAATCATCTATTTTTTATTTTTTATTTTATTTGAAAAAATAAATTTAAGGTTTAAAATTAAAATTATTGTTAGAGTTTATAGAATTGGAGATAGATTATTTTTTTTTAGAGAATAAAAGGTTTAAAATTAAACTTTAAGTATTTTTTGAAACGAGACATAAAAAGATATAAAAGAATAAAATTTTTTTGCTTCAATTCAACAATCACCTAAATATTACTCCCTTCATATCTAAAGATTATATTATAGGCTCGGCCTACCACGTCAGTCATGGTCCCTAACCAATAAAAATCACCCATTTTACCACTCATCAGTCATAGAATTAATATAATTTTCAGAAATTATATTTTTAAAATGACATAAAAATTATAAGTAAAAGATTCATTGATTAAAAAAATAAATTAAAAATTAATGATAAAGTAAATAATTATAATTGGATAAGATTATAACTAACGTGATAAGTCGGGCCCATGATATAATTTTTCTTTCGTATCAATTATTCACATGTTGACTTTTCACTAAGTTTTAGGAAGAAAACTTATACTTTATCTTTGTTTGAATAAAAATTAAAAAAATTAAAAGAAATAAAAAACATAGTTTATATAGTATAGGGACTAACAACAGAATTTATCTAAAACGATTTTTTAGTTTACATAGTTTATATACAATGTAATGATGTATTTCCTATTTTAGCAGGTTCGGGAGGACTGAAAAATCCAATCAAAGAACGGTGTCGTATTAAAAAGGAAAATCAAGTGGAAACGCCGTCGTTTTCGACACCGTCCATCTTGGCTCAAGTCACCATCCCTTGTTAACCACTTGTCTTCTTCCCTTGGCTTTAAGATGAACCGAGAAAGTATAGTGCTCTAGGCTCATCCGCGTTTCCCTTCACTCCTCCCCCGCGAGTCGTTGACTCAGATCTCTCGACTCAGTTGAAACACGAATCCCTGTTTACAAGATCTAGATCTGGTACTTAAAAGACCCGATTTCATAGTTACAAGGTTAAATCTCATCTCTTTCTTCACCTCTTCTTTATACGGTTTCTATGCCAACTCCCGTAGTTCAAAGTTTCAAAAATCTGATTTCCTCTTTTCCCTTGTTTTCAGATCTGCTTCCACCATCTAAACGCGACCGGTTTTGGAACTTAACTCGGACGAGCTTCCGTTTTCAAGTTTTGAAATTTGGATGTGTTTGGCTTTGATTTGGTCTACTGGAAATGTCTGTTTTACCCAAAGGTGATTCGGTTCATATACGAGAAGTTTGGAATGATAATCTAGAAGAAGAGCTTGCCTTGATCCGCGAAATTGTTGATACTTTCAATTATGTGGCTATGGATACTGAGTTCCCGGGTGTAGTTCTACGCCCCGTTGGATCTTTCAAGAACATCAATGATTATAACTACCAAACTTTGAAAGATAATGTTGACATGTTGAAGTTGATCCAGTTGGGTCTCACTTTTTCAGACGAGAATGGGAATCTTCCTACCTGTGGAACTGATAGCTCTTGCATTTGGAAATTCAATTTCTGCGAGTTTGATTTAAGCCAAGATATCTTTGCTAGTGATTCGATCGAGCTGTTGCTCCAATGTGGGATTGATTTTAAGATGAACACCGAGAAGGGTATTGATGTGAAGCGATTCGGCTAGCTTTTGATGTCGTCCGGGATTGTGCTGAATGATAATGTGAATTGGGTAACTTTTCATAGCGGATATGATTTTGGGTACTTGCTCAAGCTTTTGACTTGCAGGAATTTGCCTGATAACCAAGTGGGATTCTTCGATTTGATCGATATGTATTTCCCCATGTTGTATGATATCAAGCATATGATGAAGTTCTGCAACAGCCTACATGGTGGTTTGAGCAAGCTTGCCGAGTTGTTGGAAGTGGAAAGGGTCGGTGTGTGTCACCAAGCTGGTTCAGATAGTTTGCTCACATCATGCACGTTTAGGAAGTTGAGAGATAACTTCTTCAGTGGCTCTACAGAGAAATATGCAGGCGTATTGTACGGTCTAGGGGTTGAGAATGGACAGAATACTAATAATTAGAAGAAAATAACTTGTAGACTACTTTCAGTGTAAGACTTAATTTTATCTGTATAAATTATGCAATCAGAGTTTCAATAATAATGTTAATCATATGTGTTGTGTATGTTATTTTGGTGTGTGCATAAAAGTTGCATGGCCATCTCTGGTTGAAGTCGCCGGATTTTAGGTTGTTCGGCGCAGTTTTTCCGATGACATACTGAACGGTGATTTAGAACTCAATCAGGCAAGGTGCAGGGAAAGTGGTGAAACTGTAAAAAAAAAAAAAAAAATTCCATTCTCTTACATTTTAAATTTCTTCCGTCATTGTTGTCATGTTAGAAAAGAAAAACACTGACACTGAACACTCCGGTTTTTTTAAACAAATACTCGCAAAAATGAATTTCGAAATTAATGATAGAATAAATGAGTAATGAATTTAATAAAACCAAAGAATTGAGTTTTCAAATAATTTTCATGAAAAGGATTAAAATATAATATAAGATATAATATGAAGAGTGTCACAGTACTTTTACCTATATTTGTTCGGTTAAATCAAATCTACATATATGAAATAATTTTAAAAAATAATTTTGAAAAGTTGATTTTAAGATTTTATTTGAAAAAAAAAATACTAATTTAAATAAATTGTGTAGTCCCACAGCTTACTTGAAATCCTAAAAATATTTGGATCCCATCCGAAAAGTGTTCAAAATAAATATATTTATATACCTATAAATTATATTCGGTATCTCTAAATATGGGTCAAATTAAATACAGATAATTTTAAGCATTATATAGATATTGGCCTTATGATTTAAATATACTCAAACCTATCGCTAAAACAATGTGGTCTTAATGTAGACTTGTACTTGATTTTATCCATTTTATAGGGGTAATTGAAAATGCCCATAATTATAAGATAGGCATGTTTAATAACTTTAAAAAGACAATAAAAGCATCTTCTATATATCATATTGTCTGGGCAAAAAATTCGATTATTCGATCTCGGTTTTGGATTTAGTAAAACCCTCCATCTCTCTATCATTGAAGGTGAATTTATTTCGAGAAAGCTAGCATTACAATATTTGGTACACCACGCCTTAAGAAATATGTCGATCAAAGACCGTAAAGTCATCATTAGGTTTGATTGTATGCGTACTTATCGTTATTTTGAGAAGATGAACTTGATAATTTTTGGGTTAAAAATAGGTAAAAAATATGATTTTTAGTGATTTATTGATTATATAAAAAATTATAAATTTGTTTTTGAAAATATAATTTGTTTCATTTTTTAAAGTCTATGTAACAGGGGTAAAGACAAATTTTAAAGAATGTCGGTTTGTTAAAATTAAAAATAAATTTAATTTTTTAGCCGACATGGTTGCTAAAGAAGCCTGTGAAAGAGCTGAAAGCTTTGTCAAACAAAAAGAGTTGAATAAAAGAGATTCTGATTTAAAGAAAAATCTTTAAAAAAAATTAAAAAAAAAAAAAATTATAAAAGCCAAGAAGTCTTTGATTCTCACATGAATCAAATATATAATAAATAAATATTTATTTTTTGTTTTTTACATTTTAACTAAACTTATTATTTTTTTTCTATTATAAAAATTAATATGGTATAAGAGCGATTTTTTTATCTTTTGATAATTCAAAGAATATTGCATTTTTAAGATTTTAAGGATTAAATTAATGATAAAATAAAAATAAAACAATTATTTATATTATCTAAATAATTTATCTTTTATTTATTATGTAAGGTAATTTTTTATCAGCTTATAACGACATTTAATATCAAAATGATAAAAAATTTATAACCTTTAAACATAAATAACCTTATCGGTTAATTTTCAAAATCGATAAATAAATTTATACTACAAACAAACCTTAACAATAATTAACTTTTGGCATAAAGATAGTTTTCACCCTTAACGTTTATAATTTTTGTCATTTTGGCCCTTATTCTTTTTTTTTGGATAAATTTAGCCCTTAACCTATGTCTTTTTAACAAATAACTCATTTTTTAACTACCATGATAACTAAACCGTTAAAAATTTAATAATGATAACTTATCATATATATGCGATACTAATATATGTTAAATGATATAGAATCTAACCTATTAAACATATACATATATATAATATATAATATATAATTTTATTCCAGTATAAAATATAAAATAATTAAAATTTAAATAAAATATTAAAAATTAATTAAATCCAAAACAAAAATTTAATAAATATTCTCAACCCTAACTAGACTAAAATATCTTTATAAAACCCTAAAAATTCGATTTAGATTAAAACTAAAATATTTAAATTCTAAACTAAAATAATAATAATCCAATTGATTATTATCAAAATCGTTTATTTTTGATCCACCGGTAACAAATTATACAAAACTCTTTCTTTTCAGATTATGTTCATACTTTTTTAGATAAAATTTTGATTAGTATAGTTAAGGTTGAAAATATTTAGTAGCCTTTTATTTTAGATTTAATTAATTTTTAATGAATAAAAAATTAATTTTTAATATTTCATTTGAATTTTAATTATTTTATATTTTTAGATTAGAATAAAATTATATTCTATATATATGTATATGTGTAATAGGCTATATTTTATGTCATTTAAAATATATTATCACATATATATGACAAGTTACTATTATTAAATTTTTTAACGGTTCAGTTATAATGGTAGTTAAACAATGAGTTATTTGTTAAAAAGACATAGGTTAAGGGCTAAATTTATCTAAAAAAAATAAAGACCAAAATAACAAAAATTATAATCGTTAAGAGTGAAAATTATCTTTATGCCTTAACCTTTTATATTATTAATAAAATCTAATTATCCTATTTTTATCTTTATCCCGGATCAGATAAAAACATGAAAAAGGAAATGAACGGCGGAAGGTTATCAATTTCCGAAGCTCTAAAACCCTAAAACAATTATATCTTGAAATGTGTCACACATGGACCCAACTTTTTTCTTCTCATCTAATCTAAATGGATTGCAAATCAAGGTCAGAATCAGACCCACGCACATCGCTCTCTTCCCTCTCGCTCGGCCCGGACTTGGAGACTTTAACAACAACCGTCAACCAGAGAGAAAAAGAGGTGGGAAGGGAAAAATTATATCATATGATGAGTTCTATCATGTGTCTATGGGACTAACTAATAATAACTATTCACTTCATTAATTTTTTTATGTCATATTTTTTAAGTGAATTTTTATTTTTAAAAATTAAAAAATAATGAGGTGATAATTATTATTAGTTGGTCTTATAGATAAACGTAGTAGGATTGACCCATGATATAATGGGTTGCAGACAGTTTATATAATAAGAAAACCAGAAATCGAAACAAAGAAATGGAATCTACTGCGCCACACCATTTTAAATATTTAAAAAAATATAAAAATAAAAGTGTTGCTTTTAGAAATAAAATAAATGAAAATATAAAGAAAAAAAGGCGCCCTCGTATTTATGTATACACTACCCACACACCCCATCTGCCATCTTCCTCACTTTTCTATCACATTTTTTAAACCTTTTTCTATTTTCTTCTCTCTTCGCCACTCCTAATATCTTAACTTCTGCCTCTTGCAAACTCCATATATTATCTTCTTATTGATAGCCACTTTTCCCCATCTGGGTTCTTCTTCTCTTGTTTCGTTGGGTTTTGGTTTTTTGGTAGTGGTGGTGATGATGACGGTGAAAGACGAGTGGGTTCGGGCTGCGATGACGGACGACAACGTGGTGGTGGAGTTGTTGGTAAGGCTAAAACAAGCGCGGGATTCGCTGCCGGCTCCGAAATCTGCGGTGGCTGCACTCAAATGGGGGATACGTCAGCCGAGGTCCAAGGCTATGTCGATGGGATTTGACACCAAGAGAGACGGGGATTTCAACGTCAGCACTAGATGTAGCCCCACAACGCCTCTTTCTTGGAGCGGTGGCGGCAGCGGTGCCTCTCCTTCCACCGCCGATGGCTTCGAAGAGACCAGTAAACAAGTCTATCGCTCTCCACCAGCCGCACCTTCCAGATCCAAGGTTTGTTTTCGCTTATCCCTCACACTCTTATCTCTCTCGTTCTCAGCGGTCGATCTTTCTGTGTGTCATGCGGTGGTTTGGGTTGACGGAAATGTCCCTCTATCGCATGTCAAATTACGTACCACTACCATCGCCTTCCGTTTGTATCGTCGACGAAACATTCTTGTATTTTGTTTTCTTCCTTTCCTTCAAAAAAAACGCGGCTGAGGCTTAATCTGCCGTTTTTCGTACGTTTCTCGTTATCTTCAACTTTTCAGTTCAGACTCGATATCTACGACCATCGGTTTAACGGATTGGAACTCCGTTGACGTTTTCTTCTCGAGGAACAACACTGTAAGCAGATTGGAACTCCTTTGACGTTTTCTTCTCGCTTCGTTTTTGGTCACCTGTCATTCTATTGTCTGCTATTTCTAGATTTACTAAATCACCTTCCAACCCCCTTTAGATTCTACTCACCGCGCCGGACAGTTTTGTCAGGATATGGAGATAGTTTTCCCTGGACACATCCACGGTTATGAAACTGGAAACTTCCCCGTTGAGGATCTCCTTCAAGGGCATTCTGGTCATAATAAAATAAGTATGGTCCACTGAGAGAGAGGGGTGATGGTCTGCGTTTTGGGTTAACTGTCGGATGGTAGGTTTTTATTTGAGGAGGGAAATGATCATGTGTGGCGCGGGTACTGTTAAATTCTGTGTCTTCCCTTCCCATCGCCATCTGTAACTGTACTTGTATATGTTATCTGGTTTTTCCCCCGAGACGGGATATCTTTACGGTTAAGTTTGTCGGTTGTTGCCTTGGGCTTAAGTTTGATGATCGGTTTATGTATGTTGCAGGGTACTGCTGCTAATGAAACCACTAGCACAACTACCAAGATATCAAGAAGGAAGAAGGTAAAGTAGTTGATCTTCACAATTCATGATTTTGCTGGGAAATGTTTTATGCTAGAGAAATATGAAGATGATTCATGGGTATATGAACTATGAAGAATTCATCATATTTTCAGACTTTTGCTGAACTTAAAGAGGAGGAGAATCTGCTTTTGAAGGAAAGGGTTAATTTGAAAATGGTAAGTTGAATTTTCTTCAACGTAGTGCTTTGCTTGAACTCCTCATGTCCTGCTGGTTGCTTCTAGATAATGTTACAGTAATATTCTTGTTCGTTGTACAGGAGATGGCATCTATGCGTGCTACTTGTAAAGAACAGAGAGCCTGGAATGAGAACTTAAAAAGAATTAAGGTCTGCAAAATGTTCCTTCAGTATCTTGAGTTATACATCTTTTTTTTTTGTTAATTATTCTTTTATTGTCCTCGTTTTGATGTTAGCATCTGTTAGTGCAGCTTGATTTGAACTTGCAAGTTGCAAAGAATGAAGCTGAGGAAGCACCTTCTTGTTTACACCGTCAGAGTGTACCCTCTACACTTGGCTACGCTCCCTCGCCCTATCGTAAAGCACCGTTAGATTCTTGCAATGTAGGGAAGGCTGTACTGCCTGATCTAAATATGATGCCCGTTGAAGATGATTATGTCACCGATACTTTATATGGCACCACATGAGAAATATGTTTTGACTAGTTCAACCCTTCTCGCAGCTGAAGATTGTGAGACAGTGGTGGGGATTTACAGGAAAATAGTGACACTGGCCAAGGCAATGAGCTTATTTGCCAATTAACTATACTGGTTGATAGTTGATACTAAGGCCAAGCAACAAGTATCACAATTTGAGCTTGCTTCAGTTGGCAGCCCCTGAAAAGGCAGAAGCATACCGGCTACACTAAAGATTCTGCAGTTGGAACCTTGAAAGGATTCTTGTGAATGCTTCAGGCTTTCTACAGTCCTCCGATATTAGTTGTGGTAAAACTTCATTGCTTGATTTTTACGTATTTATATCAAAATGACTGATTCTTTGTAGGTGTAACCTGATGGTATAAACTTCTTTTAAGCTAATTTCAGAATTTTGTTGTTCTAAACTCTGTTTTTAGCCTCCCCTTCAATTTTTTATGTGCATAACTTGTGGATTGATATTCTCTATAATCTTCATGACTGGTGAAATTTCAGGAAGGATTGATAATATTTCTCTATCCATAAATTTAACCCAACTTGACCACTGTGCATATCATAGGACTAGATTTCCTGAACAGAGTGAGAAAGATGAGAAAATGCCATTGTTGCGCGAGCCCAAGTGGACTGACACAGAAAGTGGGATTAACCAACTCTCCAACAACCTTGTCAGAACGTGGTAGGTCAAGTACAAGTTGCAGCCACTTCCATCAAGGGAAAAAACCATCCCCAAACCTTGTATAAAGCCATGTATTCGGAATACAAACTCTGTTACCCGCATAGTTTAACTGTTTTGAAATATGACCACCAGCTTCAGCTGAACACAGGAGACCAAGAAGCACCCCAACCAACCCCCTACCCAAAGATGCGTAAACAACTATGGCATTGGCATTCCAATGTTATGACCCCTGCAAATATTTTACCCTTGTATATATTAAAAATAATTAATTATTAATTTGTTCTGGCTTTTAGATATTTTTATTTTTATCCAATCCCTAAAAAACTGTTCATATTACTCTCCTCGCCATACGTCACCGACTAAAACACTGAAAAATTTTCATTATCTAAAAAGCCAGCAAGATATAACGTACCTCGGATTATGGAGCCCAAGGCTCGGTCGGTGGTGAGAAAGAGCTCGATCAATTCATGGTATGCAAACAGTTATTGCTTCCTCTATTGGTTTTGATTTTCTTGAGAAGTGATTCTTAGTTATGATAATTACATTTACAGCTTTAGAATGATAATATCTATTTAACATGGAGAATTCATATCGATCATTTGTTTTGGTTAAATGGAAGCGGTTATGGCTTGTTGGGAAATTGAGCAATCCTTTCAGAGTTTAACAAGTATGGTCTACGTAATGCTCTATTACCTGCAAATATAGTTTTTTAACCTATGCTTTCGGTGCGTAAACAGGAGTATCTCCTGGGGAAGGTACAGGTGCAACAATGTCAGATGATGATGAAGGCCAGGTAGACGGTGATTCCAACTTGTTTGATGGCGGTTTCAACGGTCCCGATTCAATGGATTCGGGACTCTGGTCCCGACGGAGAGTGAAAGGTCTATGATGGAGCGTATGAGACAGGAACTGAAACAGGTAATCAAATTCACAGAATATATTGATTTGTAGAGATTTCCTGGCTGAGAATTAAGGTGTACTACAATTCTTTACAGGGTTACAAGGAAAAGATTGTTGACATAAGGGAGGAGATTTTGCGCAAGAGAAAGGCGAAAAACTTCCCGGCGACACAACCTCGGCTCTAAAAGCCTGGTGGCAGTCACATTCCAAGTGGCCATACCCGACTGTAGGTTGTAGGTCACCATGATTCACTTCGGTTCTAAACCCGGAACGTTTCCTTATCATCCTGCATGCCTAACAAATCTGCAGGAGGAAGATAAGGCAAGGTTGGTTCAGGAAACGGGTTTACAATTAAAGCAGATAAACAATTGGTTCATCAACAGAGGAAGAGGAACTGGCATGGCAACACATCGATTTTGACCGAGTCGAAGAGCAAACGGAAAAGGTAAGGTGCATCTTCTTCATAATTTAGCATAGTTGACATCAACAACTGATATTAAGTAATGCAGCAGGTGAAAACAATGGTGACCGGTTTCGATCCGGATTAACACAACGCCGTATAATCTCCAACGATAAATCTGACTTCACTGAATCACAGCTGAAGGGTTGAAGTGAAAGGAACAGATTTGGTTTCTTCATATCTGTGAATAAACATAGTAAGATAATGCGAGTATACAGTGTAACAAAGTTTGCCATATTTACAGTCATACAAAGTTCATTTCAGCTGATATTTTGGCACTCCAATGCATGGATTTATTTGCAGCAAATCATTAAAGAATGCATATGTTCATCATATTATTGTAATGGATTCAAGGATGGATACAAATCGAGTCGAATTTTTAACTTATTTAAGTTCGACTAAAAAATATACATCCTAATTTGAGTATTTTCGATCGAATTTTTTAAAAAATCTATAGATACACGTAAATAATATAAAAATACTATTAAACAAGATCATAAAAAACTTAATAAATCATAACTAAATTTTTTTATTATACTCCGACATTTAAAAACGTTAACTTTAATCATTCAAAATAAATTAAAAACATCATCTTTATGGAATTTCTATAAATTCTACATCTTTCTCTACATTTATTTTAGACTATTCTATTTTCTTAATAAAACACATATCCCTGATTTAGCTCGAAACCCTAATCAGACAAAGAGAAAAACAATGATTAAAAATGAAAAATTCTGTCATTTCATTTTTCCTTTAGCCATTCATAGAACACCCATCAACGGAATATAGATTATTCCCCTGTTATATTAAAAGTTCCGAAAAATTACTGTTTTTATTCTTATTGTCGGATTGTTTTTTCGTTTCGTTTGGGGATTCCCTCAATCCAAGAAAATGGGGAAGCCGACGGGGAAGAAGAGGTTTCAAGAAACAGGCAAAAATATCATCGAAACGAACAAGCAAAAAAAGGGCTCTGCCGCCGATCGAGCTTCCGCCAAACCCTTCGACAATAACATGGCGATATTCATTAACATGTCTCAAGAGCTCAAGGAAGAAGGTAACCGGCTCTTCCTGAAACGCGACCACGAAGGCGCGATGTTGAAATATGAAAAAGCCCTTAACCTTCTCCCTAGGAGCCATATCGACGTTGCTTATTTGCGCAACAACATGGCTGCTTGTTATATGCATATGGGTATCGGTGAGTACCCTCGCGCCATCAATGAATGTAATTTGGCTTTAGAAGCTTCCCCAAAATACAGCAAAGCTTTGTTGAGAAGAGCTAAATGTTACGAAGCTTTGAATAGATTGGATTTAGCTTATAAGGATGTTTATAATGTTTTAACTCTTGAACCCAATAATTCCTCTGCTTTGGAGGTTTTGGACAGCGTTCAAAAGGCTATGGATGAGCAGGGTATCACTGTTAATGAAAATGAGCTTGGTTTGTTTGATAATGATATTTCCGGGATCTCGCAGTTGCGGAAACTGGTGAATGAGAAGTTGAAGAAGAAGAGAAATGAAGGAAAGAATGTCGATAACCTTACAGAAGAGAAGGCGGTGGAGGATAAGGCTGTTGTTGAGGACGAGGTCAATCTTGCCAATGAGGTCAAGGATGAAGAGGTTGTTATGAAGACCGCTGAGCCAGAGAAGAAACCTGTAGAGGAAGAAAAGGCTACACGGGTGCGGAAAGTGGGGCATCATGAGAAGTCGAAGAAGAAGAAACACGAAGGAAAGCATGAAGAGAAGGGAGTGGAGGATAAGGCTGTTGATGAGGAGATGGCTAGTCTTGCCGATGAGATCAAGTATGACGAGGTTCTTATGAAGACCATAGAGCCAGGGAAGAGGGGTGTTGAGGAAGTAATTAAGGCTACACGGGTGCGGAAAGTGGTGCATGATAAGTTTAAGAAGAAGAGGAGGAAACACGAAGGCAAGAGTTCTGAGGTGCACAAAAAGACTGCCAATAATGTTACACAAGAGAAGGCGGTGGAGGATAAGGCTGTTGTTGAGGAGAAGGTTAGTCTTGCCAATGAGGTCAAGAATCGAGAGGTTGTTACGAAGACTGCTGAGCAAGAAAAGAAAGCTGTTGTTGAGGAGGAGGTTACTCTTGTCAATGAGGTCGTGAATGGGGAGGTTATGAAGAACGCTGAGCAAGAGAAGAAAGCTGTTGTTGAGGAGAAGGTTAGTCTTGTCAATGAGGTCATGAATGGAGAGGTTGTTAAGAAGAACGCTGAGCAAGAGAAGAAAGCTGTTGTTGAGGAGAAGGTTAGTCTTTCCAATGAGGTCATGAATGGAGAGGTTATGAAGACCGCTGAGCATGAGATGAAAGCTGTTGTTGAGGAGAAGTTTAGTCTTTCTAATGAGGTCATGAATGGAGATGTTGTTATGAACACTACTGAGCACGAGATGAAAGCTGTTGTTGAGGAGAAGTTTAGTCTTTCCAACGAGGTCGTGAATGGAGATATTGTTATGAAGACTAATGAGCAAGAGATGAAAGCTGTTGTTGAGGAGAAGTTTAGTCTTGCCAATGAGGTCATGAATGGAGAGGTTGTTGTGAAGACTACTGAGCAAGAGATGAAAGCTGTTGTTGAGGAGAAGTTTAGTCTTTCCAATGAGGTCATGAATGGAGATGTTGTTATGAAGACTACTGAGCAAGAGATGAAAGCTGTTGTTGAGAAGTTTAGTCTTGCCAATGAGGTCATGAATGGAGAGGTTATTATGAAGACTGCTGAGCAAGAAAAGGCGATTTCAAAGACGTTGGTGAAGTTGGTGTTGAGGGATGATATTAGATGGGCGCAATTACCTGCGAATTGTACTATTAATTTGATGAGGGATATCATTCGAGATAGGTTTCCGGGGCTGCAGGGTGTTATTGTGAAATATCTGGATCCAGAGGGTGATTTGATTACACTTACTTCAACAGATGATCTTAGGTTAGCTGAATCAGTTAGTAGTGTAGCAGGAGGATGCCTTAAGTTCTATATTGTTGAAGTTAGTCCAGACCATAAATCAGTTTATGAAGGAGTAAGTAAAGAGGACGTTGACCATAAATTAGTTTATGAAGGAGTAAGTAAAGAGGGCGTTGTCAAGAGTGAAGAGAAATTGAACCATAAATCAGTTTATGGAGTAAGTAAAGAGGACGTTGACCATAAATCAGTTTATGAAGGAGTAAGTAAAGAGGACGTTGAGCATAAATCAGTTTATAAAGGAGTAAGTAAAGAGGACGTTAACCATAAATTAGTTTATGGAGTAAGTAAAGAGGACGTTAAGCATAAATCAGTTTATAAGGGAGTAAGTAAAGAGGACGTTAACCATAAATCAGTTTATGAAGGAGTAAGTAAAGAGGATGTTGTCAAGAGTGAAGAGAAATTGAACCATGTTGAGAATGGTGAAGCTATAAAGGGAACATGCATAGAAGATTGGATTGTCCAGTTTGCCCTACTTTTTAAGAACCATGTTGGGGTTGATTCTGATTCGTGCTTGGATCTTCATGAACTTGGGATGAAATTACATTTAGAAGCAATTACAGATGCTGTGACAAGTGAAGACGCACAGGAGCTGTTTGAAAACGCTGCAGATAAGTTCCAAGAGATGGCGGCTCTGGCATTGTTCAACTGGGGAAATGTTCACATGTCCAGGGCAAGGAAGCATGTCAGCCTAACAGAAGATGGTTCAAGGGAATCTACGCTATCCCAGGTTAAGATTGCGAATGAGTGGGCACAGAAAGAATATGTATTGGCAGCAAAGAGGTACGAGGAGGCAGTGAGAATTAAACCAGATTTTCATGAAGGTCTTCTTGCATTGGGGCAGCAGCAGTTTGAGCAAGCAAAACTCTGTTGGTACCATGCAATTGCTTGCGATGTTGATTTAGAGAGCGGACCTTCAGAGGAGGTCTTGCAGCTTTATAACAAGGCAGAGGAATGCATGGAGAAGGGCATGCAGATTTGGGAGGAAACGGAGGAGCGGCGGCTAAATGGACTCTCCAAATTTGACAAGTATAGGATCCAGTTGCAGAAAATGGGGATAGATAAGTTGTTTAAAGATGCCTCCCCTGAAGAAGTTACTGAGCAGATTGCAAACATGAATTCCCAGATATACATGTTATGGGGAACCTTACTTTATGAACGTTCTATTGTGGAATACAAGATTGGTTTGCCAACTTGGGACGAATGTTTGGAGGTTGCAATTGAGAAATTTGGACTTGCAGGAGCGTCTCGAACAGATCTAGCTGTCATGATTAAGAGCCACTGTTCGAATCAGAACACATCAGAAGGTATCTACAAAGAATCCTCTGTAAATTTCAATTGTCTCTAGTTAGGAAAATTTGTTTATGACTAAAGTTTGTCCCACTTTTATATCAGGTTTAGGATTTAAAATTGACGAGATTATACAAGCATGGAGTGAGATATACGATGTAAAAAGGTGGAGAACCGGGGTTCCATCATTCCGGCTAGAGCCATTGTTCCGTCGCAGGGCACCGAACCTTCTTTCTATCTTAGAGCTTCTTTAAATTTTCTGTTGATTGATCATTCTTTTGGGGCATTAGACAAGTGCTCCAGTTCTGTTTCATTCATTTTCCAAGATCAATGTTTATGTGCAACTAAGCTAGGTAAAAACTTATTACTCTTCAGCCTCTTTTCTCATAAATTCTGTCAAAGTTTGCCGATCGGTCCGACCGAAGACGACTTACGCTGTTTAATGTTTTATGTTATTGCAGGTCTTATTTTTTGTCTGCCTCATTGTTTGCCATGGCAGCAAAGAACAAAAGCTTGTGAACTGTGAGTTTGATTCTGAAAGGTGCAGCTTATGAAGGCATGAAGCCCTAGTTCACTCATTCATATTTTCTCAATTTTGGGAGATTATTATTTCTTCTTCCACACAGCAATTTGCTGAGTGATATATGATTCGATTTGATTGGTTCATCCTCAATGATCATAATAATTGTTGGTTGTAATCTGTAAAAATCTTTTTTTTTCATATAGAATCATAGGTCATCTTTTTTAGTAAATTATACTATCAATTTGCTTGTAGCTTATGTAACACGTTGGTATTCACATTATAATACCAATTTTTTTGAATATATAATACCAATTTTAATACTTCATTTTTTGCGTTATTTTAAAATTAATTAAAAAAATACACACAATAATAATTACATAAATAAAACATAAAGAATTGCCCCGACTAAAACAATCTGACCAGGAAAAGACATAGCACAACATATTAGGAGAATCAATTGGGCAGAAGAAAATATGAATAAATGAATTAATTAAATCAAAATAATATTATTTTTAAATCGTATATAGTGATTTTTTTTCTGTCTGTCAATTTTTTATATAATTTCATGAAATAATAAATTTATTCTAATTTGTTTAATAAGTTAACAGTGATTATGATAGTATTTATTCTAAAATATAATCTTCACATTTAATATTATTAGTGTTTAAACTCGTAACCTATAAAAAAAATAATCGTTTCATTAATCGCTTGGGCTAGAGTCCTATACTTATTCGTGTAACAACTAAACGGTGTAACATACGACTATGGAAACTAGTACTAATATTAATATACTATAGAAAAGCAAGGGGACCATGAGGAGCAATGTAGCTGAAACATAGGGTAACAGTTCCAAGAGCAGGATAAATTAACGTGATGAAGTCTCCCTTTACTTACAGTATGCATCAGAGCCGTTGGTTTTCTGATCCTGAATCCAAATTTCCAACGAGAGATTAGATTAGAGCTTTCCCTCGATTCTCAATGGAAAGAATCAGAAGAGCGTCTCATGCAGGATCTTGGTACACTGATAACCGTAAGTTTTTTCATGCTCTTTTTTGCTTTCTCCAAACCCTTAGCGATTTTCGTAGCTGATCTGGATTCATGCTTTTTTTGCTTACCTTTGTGTTAATCATCAAATCGACGCAGAAAAACGATGATTTCGAGAAAATTAAGCAATAAATCAATGTGGATTGAGGAGTTAAGCTTAGTAATTTCGAAGAGTCAATTAAGATAGTGTTGTTCTGGAATGAATTAGTCTTCGATTAAGTAAAGCTGGTAGAAATTAAATTCGTCTAATGATTTAAGTGTTGAATTATAATATTATTCATTGAGCTGATCTCCTGAAGTTGAAAACATTGATGATTTCAATTTGTACCAGAAGGCTTTAAGGTAATTCATTATTCATGCCTTATGTGTGGCTAATTATCTTTGTAATTTAAATTTCTAAGGGAAAAATATAATGATTGTTTTTAATATTTGAGAATTTAATCAATGAAATAAGTTAGAAATGTCGTACTTTTTAAAATACACACGCATTTATATTTATATACCATTTTCTCAGCAAAAGAATTAGAGGAAGAGCTTGATGGATGGCTTATGGAGGCTGGCTTGCCTAAATCTTCTGATGTAAGAGGTGTAATTGCTCCGTAAGTTGCTCTGTCGCCTCCTCGTTGTTTTTTTCATAACATCTATTAAAATTTTAATGCATTCTATTGTCTCTGGTTTGATGGTGTGACTTGGGAAATTCAGGCATGCGGGCTACTCATATTCAGGACGTGCTGCTGCCTATGCTTTTGGAAATATAGACCCAACACACATGTGCGCCTTTTATTATACTTCTTCTTTATTGCTGTAGTTTAATATCACATAATGTATATCAGTTCCCAGAAAATATGCTTTTTTTAATCATATCTTGAGCCAAATTTTGTGAAGATCATTATATTTGAACTAAAACTAATTACTTCATCTGCTTCATTTATTGCTAAAACTAACCGTGTGTAAGAATTTACAAACACAGTTCTCGTGTATTCCTTCTCGGTCCATCTCACCATTATTACACTCCAAAATGTGCTCTATCAACTGCTACGGTGTACAAGACACCAATAGGGGACTTACCTATTGATTTGGAAGGTAAAATGATGTCCATTTACATTGAGCTAAATATCCTTTTTCATTGTGCTTTGCTGAAAATTTCAGTAAAATGTCTTATATATTTTATTGAGCCGACTGATTGGGTTTTTTGGTTTTGGTAATTCTTTTCCCTTGATGAATGGTTTGTGTGTTTTTTCCCCTCAAATCTCCAAACTTCTCTCACCTCCAAACAAAATTTAAGTAGAGTCATTTGATTCATCTTTCAGTCATCGAAGAGCTGAAAGCTACAGGAAAATTTGAATTGATGAATCTTCGAGTTGATGAAGCTGAGCATAGCATGGAAATGCACTTGCCTTATCTTGCAAAAGTATTTGAGGGGTAATTTTTAAACATAAACTATTAAGCAATGCTCTACACTTGATTCTAGTTGAAGCTGATTTTGGGTGATGGTGATATAGGCATCCAGTGAAAGTTGTACCAATTTTGGTTGGTGCTCTTAGTGCTGAAAATGAAGCAATGTATGGAAAGTTGCTGGCCAAATATATAGACGATGCTCAAAATTTCTTCTCTGTATCATCAGATTTTTGCCACTGGGGTTCTCGGTATGTTGGATTCTGTCTCTGATTCCTCTTAAATCTCATCTTTTCTGTTTGGCATGAATGTCATTTGTTGTGAATGATGCATAAGTTGTCAATTTTCCTTTTTACTTTCAAACACAGCATATTCAGCTGGTTCATCGATGGCTTTATCAGTCCATAGTCCATACCCATAAAAGAACAAATGCATTCTTTTCCTTTAAAGAAATTTTGTTGTTCAATGGTTTTATCCGTATTCTATTATATTATATGAACCAGTGCAATTTTCGGATGAAGACAGTTTTTACATTGTGTCCCAAATATTTACCTTTTCTATAATGATGCCAGGTTTAATTACATGCACTATGACAAGAAGTACGGTGCCATACATAAATCGATTGAAGCCTTGGACAAGATGGGCATGGATATAATAGAAACAGGAGATGCTGATGCATTCAAAGAATATCTTTCAGAGTATGACAACACTATTCAAAAAGCATTCTTCAAACTATTTGATGGCTTCTTTTTTACTTGTTTTTTTTTAATAAAGGAAACATTTGTTATTCATACCTTTAAAAAACTACCCATTAGCCTGTAGCAGAATGGTTAATTGAGTTTTCTGGTTTTCATTTTTTTATGGTCATGCTTATCTTTGAATATATATTTCAGATGCTAAGGAACAACACAACAAGAATAAAGATCAAATTCCTCTGATACGAGCAATCTAGTCAGTGCAAAACAACAAGAGACAGCAGTGTGAGTTATGCATCTGCCGCAGCAAAGCTGGATACTTGAAGATGTGAAAAAATATAAATAAAGTATTCTCTGGTGTGAGATCTTCCGACAATCCCAACTTATTTGATTTAATCTTGTAATGTAGTATAACTTAAAACCATACATTTTGCAAGATGTGTTAATTGATGGGTTACTTTCTCAAAGATTGAGACAAATAACGTTACTCTTGTTTCTGCAAATTGCTTATTTGCTTCTCTTTGTTTGGGTGTTAGAATCTGTGCTTTTAAATTCGTCTTAGAAGGTGTAGAACGCATGGCATTGTGACGTGATCTTGAAGATGACTTGTGTTAGAAGCCTTGGTCTAGATAAAACCCAGCTTCATGAACATTATAATTCCAAATTTCTTTGCTACTTTCGGCTTCAGTTGGGTGCTCGATCATCAGCCCGTTAGAGGTACTTTGCCTCTGGCTGATCCTTAATTCGATCCTAATAACCTTCTGTGTTTGCTCTCAAATGGAGACCCATAAAACTGCCGGCATTTATGTTTCACTTTGCCATTTTGGCATTAGCATCTAATGCCATTCATTAACTGTGGAAGTGGCCACGAAGTGACCTCCATTTCAGCGGGTAGGTAAAGCAATCGCCTCTGTATTGTCTGTGATGGGGAAATTGGCCAATTTGCTTTTGCAGGTTTCCACTTGTTCAGCTTCTTGCAGTGAAAAAACCTAGTCCTGATAACAGGGATGGCTATGACACTAAGGATGGTGATGACGGCGAGGAGGAAGAAGCAGTGGATGATCAAGACGAAGTTGCAAGTGCTGCTGCTGCTGATGATAATTTTCTTCTGTTGGCTGATGGTGGTGGTGCTGTTTGTAGCCTTAAATTTTTTTGGTTAGTGAAGTTTATGCATCCAAAGTTTTAGATACCCTTTTTAAAGAGAATTCTGCAGAGCTAGCAGTAACTAACAGTAAAGTTGAAATAACGAACAAAAGGAAAAGAAAATTCCTTTCTGCTTTCTAAAACATATGAATTACAAATATAGACAGCAAGAACTCTAACTAAACCTCAAATCTAATTTCAAGGGGAGGAACCCCAAAGTACTTCTGCGACAATGGAGGCTATCTCTGCCTCAGAAACAGAGGATTCTCTGACTCTCCTCAAAATCTCCAACTTAAATTCTGTTTTCTCTTTTTTACTTAACATTTCCCCTGATTCTAACTGCACTGCAAATCTTGCAACACAGCCTTCAAACGAAAAATTCCCCACATAATCACCCTCTTCGTTGCTGCCCGTTTCTCGATCTGATCCGTTTTCATCCGCACTGGATTGTTTTTCTAGTCTCTGCAATATCACCAGCCTCTCAACCAACCCTGCTTCAAGCATTGCTTCAATGGCTTCTCTTCTACCATAATACGCAATTCCAAGTGTGCAATCTATGGCTCCAGCTTGAATCTCCACATTTTCTGAGCTTAAAAGGCTTACAATTCTTGGGATTTCTTTGTGTGCTTCTAATTCATCAACCAAAGGGATTCTAATAAAGTTGATCAGTAAAGAAAGAACTCGAATCGAACAACAAGACGACATCGATATTAAAGCTCCAACAGTTTGTCCCATTAGCACCAATCCAACAAAAACATCTTTATTGAATCTAACCAACGAAGCTATCACTAGTGCCACCTGATCTCGAATTCTAATCGAGCATGAAGAATCGCAAAGTAAATGTTCGAGAATCGAGAATATTTTGGCTTTCAAAATCAAATCTTGGAAATGAATATCAAAACCTTGTGATAAACGCTTCTCAAACTCAACCAAAATCTTCACTTTCTCATCCTCATCAGCTGAACCTTCAAGTTTTCCCACGAGGTTTTGAACGCTTTCTCGATCAAAATAGGTCTGGATTTCAATCTCTATTGCACAAGCAACTTGGTAAATCTTGTACTTGATGATTTGGCGTCTAAGTATGCAAGGAAGGCTAAAACCCAGATATTTTTCGAGCTTTTCAAGCTGGGTTTTGAGGTTGCAAAGCAACTGAGAGAGCTTGAAAAGATTAGGGTGGTTATCAAAAACAGGGCTTTCATCCTTTTCAAGCTCTAAGAAATGCTCAACAGTGGATTGAGATTCTTGCGTTGAAAAAAAGGGTGTTTTCTGCAGATCTTTCGAAGCTTTTTGGAGGGATTTTAGCAGAGAAAGTAAGCGCTGATTGTCTTGGTTCTCTGCTTGATCCATTTTCCCCCCAGAAATACTGCTTAGACTGGAAGTTTTCTGCATGTGGTGTGAGGAAGAAAGGGCGAGAACCAAGCTAACCGAGGGAACTCAATCCCAACTACCAGTCCAATCATGTAATTATAATCATGACCAAACCTTCAAATTCCTTTGATCAAAGGCAAAAACCTAATACTTCCGAAGCATGCCAGAATCTTCGTCTGTTTCTACACACATTCCAGTTTCCATCCAATTTCTTACCCATCACTTGCCGACAGTACTTTCAATCCGATTTGTTGTTTGCAAGTTACTGGTTTAGTTCATGGCGGTGGGCCAACCTTAACATTTGATTGTAGGCTCAAACTTCAAATAGATTTCTTGAAAAATATTCTTTAAATTGCTTGATAGATCCACTAATTCGCCCATGTTTAATGATGTTAATATTAACTTATTATAATAAATTTAAATTTAATATTTGTATTTATATTAAAATTATAATTATCTTTATTTGATAAAAAAAATAGAGACTGAAAGTTTAAGGCTAAATCATGCGGATAATCCTTCAAATGTTTTTCAGCTGAGTTATTTAACTATAAAACATTACAAGTTATTAGTCAACTAATCAAAACTTATAAAAAAAAGATAATATACGTTTTTTTAAAATATAAATATTTTTTTGTTTATAAAATTATCCAAAATAAATATGGTATTTATTTAAATTAAATAAAAATATATCAATGCCAATTAAGTTCGAAATATTTTCTCCCATAATTTTAACTTAATTTTTCTTATAAATAGAATGAGTTTATTTAGGGCTGAGTATTCGATCGGATCGAGTCGAGTCAAAAAATTTTGTGTTATTCGAGTTGATGAGCAATATTTTATGATTCAAACTTTATTTGAAATTTTTTCGGTTCGAGTCGAGTTTAAGAAATTTGAGTCGAGTCGAGTTCTCGAGTTCCTATAATATTTAATTGTAATTATTTATCATGTTATAGCATGATTTGATTCCAATTTAAACGACTTTCTCTAATCATATAAGATATGTATATATATATTCATATGTAGCAATATTTTTTTTATATTTTTATATATCAATGTATATATATCATAAAAAATGATAGACACATCTTAAACTTAAAAATTAATCCTTTAATTACTAAAAATTTTGAGTTATTCGAATTTCCATTTTACAACTCAAACTTTATTTGAATTTTTTTCGAGTCGAGTCTATAAAATTTTGAGTCGAGTATTTTTGTCTCGAGTCGAATTATTCGGTTTTTTCGAGTCGAGTCGAGTTTTATTCACCCTAAATTTATTCATTAAAAAATAAAGTTAAACTCAAGAGGTAGAATTTAGAATTAATACTTAAAATATGTTTTTTTATTAGTGAAGTATAAAAAGAAACATTAAAAAAGCAAAAGAGTTTTGTCCGAAAAAGAGTTTGAGTAATATAGATATTTACATAAATAAAATTTATTTATTCTTTTATGAATTTTTATATAGTTTAATATTAAAAAAATAAATTTTAAATTTTAACTTTAAATTTTAAAAACATAAACTTTAAATTTTATGTTTTATTTAAATTTAAAATACAAATTTTATGTATAAAGACATAAATAAATAAACAAGATTTCTTTTTCCATTTACGCAAACTAATTAGTTTTATTGCTCAAAAAATAGTCTTGTGATTTAATTAGTTCTTGTTGTTAAATACGTAATTTTACACTGCCTCAAACGTGTATTTAAGTGTGCAAAACGAATGCAGAAACTAAACCGCTTCTTCTTTCTCTGCTTCTTTAAGTTTACTCTTCAGAAACGACATTTTCCCTCGCTTTTTCCTTCATAATTTTCTCGAGAAAAATTAATCACGGTATCGCATTATCCAAACTCATCGTTTCTATTTGAAAATCAAACAAATCTTTCCTAATATGGCGAGTTGCTGTAGATATTCAGTGTCGACTTTCACTTTGCTATGCCTTTTCGCGATCCTTATGGTTTTCTTTGACTATGATCACTTCAATTCATTCTTAAGCTTCTCTTCTCCAACTCTTGAATCACTACGGCCAAAATTTGAGTTGCAGAGAGTAATCGTTTCTACTTCTGATCAGATCAGAGCCGTTGGTTTCAGCGAAACAACCGATGATCATCAGCACCTCAACCGAAGCACCACCATTATGGTAAAACTGTATATCTATCTCTATCGCTCTAACGTAATGAGAAAAAAGAAACCGTTACCTTAATGCTTTGAATCTTAAAGATAAATGCCGAGGGATCAATATCTTAAAACGAGACTGAAATTTTGATAATTTTTTCTTCCATCGAACTTGAATCTCGTTCCGATTTTCTTTCTTGTTACAAAAAATCATTAATGGAATGTGATTAACTATTTAACTATATGTTATCGTTTTATTACAGAGGGAAACGAAGAAACGAAGCAGAGAACAAGTGCTAGAACAAGGATTAGCCAGAGCACGAGCATCGATTCGCTCGGCGGCGATCGCTCGAATCGTCAGTACAGCTTCATTCAAGAACGACAATGACTTTCCCGTTGGAGATGTCTATCGTAATCCAAGCGCATTTTATCAGTAAGAATCTATTAACTTCTTTTATTTTAATCCAAAAACTGCAGGAATTGATTAACTTATGCTATGTTTTTAATAGAATTTATGCTATAATTATCAATATAGTTCTTATTAGAAGAGATTTCGAAACTACTTTGCTTCGAAGGTATAGTAAATTAATTATAGATATATCTGTATATTTTTTGTGTAATTTTGAAAGAGAGTTGAAGAATTGAGAACTCGTTTTCTTCTGACTGAAGCCAAGGCGGGGAAATTAAAATGAATTGAGGAATTGCGCACTCGCCAGCGCACTCATTTCCTCTTTACATTCCTCACTCGATATCCTATTATGATAGCTAACTGCAGAAAAAAGTGGCGCTGCTGCTTTTACACATGTAGATAGTTTGTTTAAGTAATTGTTGTCCACAATCTGAAAATAAATAAAATCTGTTATATTAAAATTTCAAAATGATTATATATAGTATATTTTTATAGTACTAAATACAAATTTATTTTCATTCGATACATCTGTTTCTATATCTTGTGTTTGTGGGTTTGTCGTACGCAAGGTAATAATGAGGAATGACTTTAGAGCTGGGTGAAAATTGTGGTGCTTTAGATTGTGGTCCAAGAAACAAAAATTCAATTGGCTTGCATTAATTATTACTCAACATGTGGAGAATATAATTTTACTTGTATGGTAGTAGCAAAGTGTTCTGCTAAGTGCTAAGTGGGTGCGAAGATGACAAGAGAAGAGTTCTCAAAGTCTTCCTTAATCCATTTTACTATACTTTAATTAGGTAATTCAATTAGTGTTGGTTTTAAAGAAAAGTTGTTTGTTTTGAGTTTTTTATATTGTTGATCCTATGCACATATTTTTCAAGAGTGTATATATGATTTATATGTATTTCATTAAGTATGTCCATGGCATATGCAGCATTTTCAATGATGATATTGTTGATATTCTATTGTTCATAACTCATCGGTAACTATTAATTTTAAGCATATGGTGCTAGAATCATGAGATTTATGAATTTTGGATTATAGTTGATATTGATATTTATTATGTTGATTATAATTGTAGGAGTTATATAGAGATGGAAAGGAGATTTAAGGTCTACGTGTACACAGAAGGAGAGTTGCCAATAGTCCACGACGGACCATGCAAAAATATATACACGATAGAAGGCCGTTTCATACACGAGATGGAGCATGGGGCTAAGAGGTTTAGGACTAATGATCCACAGCGTGCTCACGTTTACTTCATGCCCTTCAGTGTCACATGGATGGTCAAGTATATTTACACGCCTCTTAGTTTCGACGTCACTCCTCTCAAACAGTTTGTTTCAGATTATGTGAAGGTGATATCCACTAAATACCCATTTTGGAATCGAACTAATGGCGCTGATCACTTCATGCTTGCTTGTCATGATTGGGTCAGTTTTTCTTTCTCCGTTTTTGTTATTTTTTATGCTTTTTATTTTTACGCATATATTTTATAAATAAATTATATGAACTCGAATCTTTTATTTAACCGATCTAGACATAGGTATTATCACAAAATATGCCATAGTTTAAACTAAGATCGTTGCATGCTTCTTTTGCAGGGGCCTCACGCATCAAAAGGCAACTCTCTGCTCTACAACAATTCAATTCGGGTGTTGTGCAATGCCAACACCTCCGAAGGCTTCAACCCACGAAAGGACGTGAGCCTTCCCGAAATCAACCTCAAGTACGGTGGCTACCTATTCCCTCAACTCATCCACCCACCGCGCAATGCTTCTCGACCCCATCTCTCTTTCTTCGCAGGTGGTCTCCATGGCCCAATCCGCCCGTACCTCCTCCAACACTGGAAAGGCCGAGACAATGACATGCAAGTCTATGAATATCTCCCGAAAAACAAAGACTACAACTCCTACATGACACAATCCAAATTCTGCCTATGCCCAAGCGGGTATGAAGTAGCCAGTCCAAGGATTGTTGAGGCAATATACTCTGAATGTGTGCCGGTCATCTTGTCCGATAATTACGTGTTGCCTTTCAGTGATGTGTTACGGTGGGATGCTTTTTCAGTACAGGTTGAAACAAGTGAAATTCCCAGATTGAAAGAGATTTTAATGGCGATTCCAGAAGAGAGGTATCAGAAACTTCAAGAAGGTGTTAGAGTTGTGAGGAAACATTTTGTTTTAAACCAACCTTCCAAGAGATTTGATATGTTCCACATGATATTACACTCAATATGGCTTAGGAGAATTAATGCAAGACCTTAATAGATCTTAACTCTTTTCCAAATACATGTAATCATAATACAAATTTGTGCTACTTTTTTAACATCAATTATATCAATCGTGTGAATAATTTCACTTTGTTTTAACTTTAATCATAAAAGCATTATTGAGGTTATGCAAAATTATATGGCGTGAAAGTGCAGGGATTGAACACAAAGCAAGTATATAATATAATCACTTGCAAGTGCAGTACTTTCCATTTTATAATCGTCTCTTTTTCTCTTTTTCAGGTTTAGGAAAGGGATTAATAGAAAATAAAAAGCATACCAGTAGAGAAAATGGGTTCGAATTAGGCTTTGATATGGAAGTTGAGCTTGAACACAATCCCGTAAGAAAACGAGTCTCACAACCAAAATGTCACAAAAGAACCACTGCAGGAGCGTTTAATCCTTCGCCACAACCGCGATGAATAACAAAATGCTTGGAAATGCATACGGTTCAGAGATTCATTTGATTTCTTTCGTCGGTAATGGACAATCAGGTGCCATCAGTTTCGTTATGGCTTGGCTCCCTTGGAAACTAGCTGGTAATAAGAGTACTGTGTTTGGGATCCTTAGAACATAGCTTACATGCGTTACAGGTAATCCCTGTTGTGGCGATGAGATTCACAGTTTCAAGGGCCGAAATTACCCTAACACCAGAGTCCAGACACAGGAAAAACTAACTTCCAGTTTACTCAATCCAGATGGATGCCCGCGAAAACATGCATGAATAACTTGTGCATCACTCCATTGATGTTTGTATAGCTAAAACAACTTTTTAGTATGCAAAATAAGAGTATCAATGAATAAATAAATTTATTGTCTTGAAATAAATGAGTAGTCAAGCCATGTCATAAACAGATATGCCAACCAGTTTCAAGTTCCATGAAGAAACATGGTCACATGAGTGCCACATGAAAGTTCTAGCTCTTCACATAGGAATATTGAATAAACAAAAAGGAAATGACTCGTTGCAGAGGAAACTGAAACAGAAACATCCCCAAGCAAGGACTGAATAAAAAGTATACCAGAACGGAAGAAGAAGGGGCATGGGGCTGCAGAATGTGTTTGAGTCTCTCTAGCTGTTGACCTCATTCTAGAAACAGGAAGGTAGTGCAAACCCGTGACAAACAAAAGCAAGCACAAGATAACCAATAATTAGGAGGAAGATTATGAGAGCAACCCTGCAATGTGCCAAGCAAGACAGTAAGTAATCAATTCACCTATCCCAGCATTTCTTCTATTTCAAGGAACAAATATACACAGAGAGTTAGCTCTTTCATAAGAAAATTATGCACTTGTTTAGTAACTTTAACTTCCAAACTCCATGCAGTGCCAGTAAGGATACAAAATATGGTTGAAGTTTAGAAATCATACGTAAACCGGACATTTCTCCACCACATAGTGTTTTTAAAACGGCGTGATTGCTTTCTGAAGCGAAAAGTATTTCCTTGCATATTAGCAGTTTTGTCAACCAACAACTCTAAGCGATCGCCTCTCTCTAAAACTTTGTCGATATTCTCTATCATAACATTCCGCACCTATTAGAGCACAAAGGGAAACATTAGGCTATGGTCATAAGCGAAAAGGCCATAACTGCAGCTCTGCAGCTATGGTAGGGCTCCCTTTAAATATAACATGTCAATACAGATCAAAATAGAAATTTTATTTACAGGCGACGCGAACAGAACTAGATCCAAGCATTCAAAACTTACTTGATTCATTTCACCTTTCATGCGATTTATCCTATCAGCATTAGGATCATTGGAGTAATATTCCATTTGCTGGCTCAAAACCCTTGAAAATTCATCGTTCATGGCATAGGGAAGGGCTGAAAGTACAGCTCGGCCGTAAGTCCTGACAAATCTCTGGTGCATGTCTTCAAGAAATGTGAAGGGAATTCGCCCTGCAAAAGTTACAATAAACACATTCACCATCAGCAACATTGAACAAAAAGAGTTCTGATCAAAGAAGAGATCACAGCGTAATTGCTAATAAAAAAAATTATTCTATGAATTATTGCTACCATTGCAGAAATGATATGATCACCGCCATTTTCTTTTATCATTTCCCCTTTCTAGAATTGAAATGGCACATTGGAACTTTTAATAAATCGCCTGATTTTATCTCTAATTATCCTTTAATTTGGAACAGATCGAAAATACATGGCAGTCGAAATCGAAACGTAAGCATATCGCCTTAATCAAATACGAAAGAAAATATAACGGACTTACTTCCGGCACTTTCGTCGGCCATACAAAGAACAGTGAGTCCATCGGTGCGTTTGACGTGGAAGATGTACCGATCTTGCGAATACGAAACGTTAATGTCGTTGTCTCCCGTTGTTTTCTCTAGAATTTGTTTGGCAATGGCGCTAGCGTTTGTGGACGCCGCCGTGAACTCCGCCAGTACCACCGATCCACGCGCAACCAGAGTGTATAGTATCGCCATCCAAATTCTTCTTTATATCGCCGACCTACGTATACAAAAACACAGTAGCTTTTCCACACACAATCAGATAACACTTTGCAATCCAGTAGTTCAATTAATCAGCTGAAATAAGAACAATAAACAATTAAAAACTGAACAATCGAAGCTATAAACTTTTGGCATTGAGGTACGAAGGTAGGGCAGGAGAGAAGGAGACTACAGAATGTTACGCCTTCATTTTAGAAGGAAGGAACGCAACTTGGCATCTCCCCCAATAAGATCAGAAAATTTTGGCATTATATTTAAAATTTATGGATTTAACAAATATTTCATATTTTATTATGAATTTTAATCTTATATCTTCAACAATATTTTTATCTTTTTCGATGGATATTTAAAGTATTTATATCGGATATCAGATCTAATTTTTTAGGTATTTATTTTTTAGATAGATAATATAATAATCTATTTTTATCTGAAAAATTAGATGTTGGGTATTTAAATATTGAATAATCAGATCAGATATTCGAATATCTAATTATATAAAAATATTTTTAATTTAATTATTTTTTTAAATTTAAAGGTCATATTTATAAAAAAAATCAAAATTTTGTATCTGATAAAAAAACATAATTCAATCATATATCCAATCTAAAAAATAAATTCTAATCAAATATCTAAATTTTCAGATTAATCGAAAAGTTTATAATGCTTGTTTTGCATGCTTATATTCTACGTTTTGCAGACGGAAGGCACAGTTCTGCCCCTAAACTTGACGATTCGGTTGAAAATAAAAAATATACATTTGAACAAAAAGCCCAAATTCATGTACATGCTGAACAAATAAACTGGCAGAAGTGATGATCGAACTGAAGCTTTATGCTTTGGCAAAAGCACCGTTTATAGTTCGAACAAGCAGTTTCATGCTGTAAATAAACAGAGTTAGAAGATGGCTGGAGCAGGAAACTACCGAGCAGCACCTTCCCTGAAAATAATATTAGCCACAGGTGGTGGAAGCCAAGTTGGGTTGCCACTGCCAGTATGATCGATATGTTGGACATCGCTGTGAATTACACTGCTATGTAGATTCACTTTTGACGTCCAGATTCTATTTCCAACAAAAGATCCAGCCTTGACTGCAGTTAATACACCCACTGCAACCAGAAGTGGCCTCACAGCCCAATGAATATTTTCAAGATGTTGATATTTTTTCATCACTCCGGGACAATTCTTGAAGGAAACAACTTCCACTTCAGCTGGATCGGCCAAAATATCGCCAAGTTCTTCTCCAAAAGGTAATCTACCTGGGAACTTGACAACTAGGCATCCATTTGGTAGGATCCAGCAAATTTTCCCTGTAGCCCATGCACCTCTTTTACGAGGCCATGCAAAGCGTGGACTAAGAACATTAGATTTCAGCCTAACAAACCGACCTACGCATAAAGTTTCCGCCATCTGAAACTGAGAAGAACTTCCCTTCCAAAGAGTTTCTAACCCTATGAATCCAACAGCGACACTTCCATCACGGTCAATGGAATGGAGAATACCTACTGAGGAATGCCTTTTGTCTTCTTCCTTCAAACGTACCCAGTCCCCAGCTGCCAAGCCAAAAGTAACCCTCTCTAGTGTTGAAACCTTAACTCTTAATGGATCGTGAATGCCATGAACCCTCACCAAAACAAAACCATCTCGATCTGTGCTATGTTCTACTCCCACCACAATTCCTTCTGGGACATCCATGTTTTCAGGTTTGCAGGAGTTGGGTGGCTTTCTGGAACGCACTGTATCACCAACTAGCAAATGATCTTTTGAAAGAAACCACTCTGTATAGCCAGTGGTGCTACCTTTTCTGTCCGACGCGGTTGTGCTCCCAAGTTCTGTCCAACGGCCAGCATCTTCACCCCCAATCTCTGAGCTGAACATGTGGTCAATTAGTTAAATATATTAAGCAAGTGCGTTAACAGGAAATAAATACGAGAATAATTATTGTCATTTACAATTTCACGCCAATATTATACATTGCAATAGAGGTAATGGGAAGAGTGGAGCAAGACCTTTTAAAGACATGAAGTATGTCTTTCATCAAAGGACGACTTCTGAAGTCATGCTCGAAGCAACCAAGAAGAATTTTCTCAACCAGAGGAGGAATACCACTTGGAATAAGTGGCTTCTCCTGTTTTCTGACAACCAGGTCATAAATTTCATCAGCTGATTTCCCATGCCAAGGAACAGTTCCAGTGAGCATCTCAACAATACTGCATGCAAATCCCCATGAATCAGTCTCAAACGATACTGGTCCTCTTATTTCTGGCTGCCATTGTTCCGGAGCCATGTAATTGGGGGTTCCAAGCCTATGTGCCATATCAGAGCTGGGCAGTCTAATTCCAAGTAGCAGATATGGAATACCAATATCCCCTAGAACAGCTTGATCAATTTCATTAAGAAGAAAGTTACAAGGTTTAAGGTTAAGAACCAAAACTCCTCTGGAGTGCAATTCTAAAATCCCTCGCGCCAAATCGACCCCATACCTACAAATGTTAAAATGCAGTAAATGTAAAATTAACTACTCAGTTGCATCTTGAGTGCCAATAAGGAAAGCTCAAAGACATAATCTCCATCTATAGAGTATATCACCTCAAAACATAAGGCAATGGAAGCTTTCCTCCCTTACGACGAGTCATTGTATCCCCAATAGAACCCTCATAAAATTTCATTACAATACAAATCTGCAGGCAAATTAACAAAAATATAATTTCTTAGCAAGATAATCATTAACCAACCATCTATTAGCGAATCAATATAATCCATATTAGCTGTAACACAAACCTTTCCACTTATAATAGAAATTCCCTGTAAAGAACAAATATTATGCACACCATAGCACTTGGAATATAAATCATCAAACTTATCCAACAAAGTCCTCATATCATCTTGCTTAACTGGATGCAACATCTTGATGGCGACTTCATGGTATTGAACATTATCGTTAGTCAAACTATGGTAGGTTGCTAACCAAACATCGCCAAAATACCCCCTTCCAATTCTATGCCTAAGTTTCAATACAGAAGGGTCAATCCTGGGGATTCTCTGATTAGAAGATGAAACCATGGTTCTATGCTGTCCATCATCATCTTCAAGAAAATCATACTCAGAAAAACTGGCGGACAGAGCATCCACAACTTTCCCAGCCATTCCTTCAATACCAAGAAATTAAAACAAAAAAAACTTTAGAAAATACCCACTAAAATAAAAACATAGAAAGCTAACTGATAATAAAACAATGAATTCAAAAAGAATCGAATACGATCTTAAGACTTAAAAAATTGCTATATGTTTATACTGGGTCTTGTTTACAATAATCCACAATAAAGAATAATATAAGCTACTTCTTAAAAAAAAAACTTTGTTCTTCCTTTACAAGAGGAATCAACTGAAGAAAAGTCTCTTTCAATTCCTAAGAGAACCCAAAAAATGAAGATAACACAAACAATTCTTAAAAGGCGATGAAAATCATAATTAAACGAGTTTCAGAGCGGGAGAACTTACCTCCTCCACGAAGAACAAACTCGAACGACTTGTAAAGTGTTGAAATTGAAAGCGGAGGAATTTGAGATATCGGCGACTTAAGATGAAACAATCCCGGTAGGATTCTTGAGAAATTCAAAGCTGATAAATTGACTATTAAGTGGGAAATTTGAAGAGTGCGAGGCAGGAAGAAGTTTTCTCGAGAAAATAAAATGCGAGAAGCAACTAAATTCTTGACAATTAGTCTGGCTTTTAATGGTGTTTTCTAAATTTCGTTTACGAAATGATATATTAATAATTTATTATTTAATTAAAAATAAAGATTCAAATATTGGTTGATTGAAATCTTCAACTATAAGCCTGTAATTTATTAAAATTAATTAATAACTTAAATATCAATAATTATATTTATAATAAATTATTAAGAGATAAATTATAATCATAACATTTTTAAGAAAATAAATATATTAAGAGACAAATTTATTTTGGTACCCTTTGATTTAATAAGTCAAAGCCCAAAAGCCCAAACAGGATGTTTTGGTTGCTCGTCACTCTTCCTTATTTTAAAATTTAAATATAGTAAAATTTATTGGGCTACCCTGTCTCGATCTCCATGTGCAAGCTCCGATGGAAACTTTTAGGACTAAAAGAAATATAAAACAAGTAATTTTTTAAGTTTAAAGTATTTTTATTTTAAAAATATTTTTAAAATTTAAATTTTTATTTAAAAAAACACTTTTTAAAATAGTATTTATTTATCATTGTTTATATCATTAATCTTTTTATATTTTTAAGAATAATATTTAAAATAAATGGTTTAAAGAAAAATAATCTAAAAATATTTTAAAATTTTTATCATATTATTTTAAAGGCAATGTCAAATTAACCCTTAATCATAATTTTTTTTAATTCTTTTAGAACTGTTCTGTTTTGTTTTAAAAAATAGTATAAAAATAGAGTAGATGATATAATTTTTCCGGTTAAAAGCGTTTTTGAATTTTGATTGAAAATGATTTAAAAAAAATGGTAAAACTAGTTTTTTTGTTTTTATCAAAAATATTTGTGAACGAAATAATATATTTATACATTTATATCATATTTTTTATACTTTTAAAATATATAAAATAAATATTTTATAATAATATCAACCTTGAATTTTAACGAACAAAACAAAAACAAATACATTGTTTGAGTCTTAAGACAACCGCACGCAATTGGGCAAGCGAACCGCGTTTCCATTCGATGGTATCCGAGTTTTTTCAATATAATTCATGTTGATTTTATAATTTATGTTCAGAATTTACAATTCTTTTATTAAATAATATTATCTTTAAAATTTAAATTTAATTTTTTAGAAGTATAATATATTTTATTATTACATTTAATATTTATTGGTTTGATATCCGAGTTATTTTTGTTTAAACTTATATATGAGTGGTACAAAACTTGTGCCCATCATTTTCGTTAAACGTGATAAAAATAAGGTTGTATATTTTAAAAGAAATTGATTGTGAAAACTTTAAATTCGAATTAAATTTTATAAAAATTTATTATTAAAATAATTATTTAAAATTAATTTTCTTTATTTATAACGTTAATTTTTTTTTATCATACTTAAAAAATCTAATATTTCATCTCGCTAAACCAAATAGTTGTCGGTGACCAACATTCACATTAGTTTGTACGGTAGATCAATAGGGATAGCATTGGTAAAAGGTAATTAGGATTATTGATTTAGATGGATGATCAAAGACCATAAATCATAGTAAAAACATGACTTTAAGGATTGGGGGTGTAATTAGTGGTCAAAAGTAAAACCAGATTAACACGGAATTAGTGTAAACAGACCAAGCATTAGGACGATCCAAAATCATAGGCAAAAACAAAAACAGAATGATGTTGTTCTTGCTCTGTATCCCAACAACCCTTCAGGGAATTCACATCCTTTGCGACTGAGAGGTTAAAATCAACAAACCTAATGATGAAAGGTTAAAATCAATAAACAGTGACAGGGATAAGGGCACCCGGAAGTAGGACTAACCCTTAACCATGGAGATGTACCCCTAGAGATAAGGAGAAAGAGTTGAGTTTATAAGGAACTTGTGGGGACATGGTGTCTTAAAGTGATCCCATAGGCATTAAAGTTCAAAGTGTAGTCACCACCGGGGGACGGACGTGCCGTGTATGTCGACGGTAAGAGGGAGAATTGTCGTTCAATTTTAATGTTGTAATTATATTCTAAGTCATTGATAGTTCTAAAATCATTTTAATTGAAGTATTATTTTTTTCTGAAATTATCTGATATAATTTATTTTATAAGAACTTGTTCGTTTTAAAACTTTTTTAGGCCATTCTATCCTTTCTCTGCCAGTGAAAAATGGGTCTTTCTGTCTTTAAAGAGCTGTTATTGGTTAGGGGTGCTTGGATCCCTCGTAGGGGGACCTTGTTTTAAGTGATGAGGAAACATGAAGTGCTTTGAGGTTTTAGGAAGGCACGTTAAGCCTCCCCACTTGTTTTCCTAGCGTGTGGACCTTGCCTATGGACTGACATTGGAGACTGATTTTTTTGGCATTTTTATGCAAATGTTTGGAAAAAAAATATTTATGAAAACAGAAATCTAAAGGATTATTTGTGAAAATAACATATTTACACCACATGTTTTAATTTTGAATGTTTTTTTAACTAAAAAAACTCATAATTTCATCAAGTTTAGAGGTACAAGGCATTTAAATTTATGTCAGAATATATACATAGATGCAGATGCCAGCTAAAGTGACAGTAAATTATGAGCTATCCCATTGTTGGGTTCCACCACACGAGCATGATGATCCAGAAGAACTGGGACAGCAGCAGCTGGCACGGTATTAGCCGGGGCTACGGCTAACATGTCGAGCCCAGCACGTGAACTTCACAAGGAAACTCTTTCCATATGTTTCGAAACAAAGCCCTTGACGCCCTACTTTCGCAACCCCACCACGGGTGAGCATGATCGAAAGAATAAAAACACATACCAAACGTATAATATGTTGTTGGCAATCTGTCCAAGTTCATTCCTCTCTCTCCTCCCCTATTATTGATCTATAGTTCCGACAAAACGAATCGAAATTATTTTTATCAGGAAGAAGAGTTTAGTTTTGAATCATTACAATGAAGAAAATCAATATATCGATCTTTGTAAAATCTGATTCAAATTAATCATTCGATAAGTTAAATACCACTGATTAAAGAAAACTATCGGTTGTCATGTATGGATGTCGTTAAAACTAACTGTCCATGCATCATGGTGTATTTGAGGACCATTTGCCGACATATTGATACATGTTTAGAAACTGAACTCATGTGCACAGACTATGTTGCTACTGTCACAACAAAGCAATTGCAGCCGGAGGGTCTAAAACAAAGCAAATGCCTACTTGTTTTAGATTTAGTCAGTTTAGATTACACTTAAGAAGAGGGAGATCAGTTTGGTAATTGGTGGGGACATAAACTTGGAACTAACCTACTGGGATTTTAGGCGGATCTGGCGCGTTGGCACATCCTTTTCCTCACCTGTCCGAATCATTGCTAGGCTTTTTCCCGACCCAACTTCCATGCTGTCCCTAACTTCCTCTCTTCCACAAGACACAAGTCAATTTCTTTTCTCACATTCCCATGTATATATATATACCCAGTTTTTAGCAGAAACTTCATTCTCTTTAAGCCCTTTCTCTCTTTCATATTTTATTGGGTTTCAACATTGTTAATTTGTACTTTGATTTCCATGCCTAATATGGAGCTCCGACTTGGTCTTGCTCTCCCTACACCAAACATAATAAAGGGGTTCGACCTGGACAATCATCGCCTGAAAGAAACGGGTGGTTTGGGAGCTTGGAACAAGCCTAGCAAACGTAGTTTTGAGCAAGCTTTTGGAAACTTCGAAGAAGAGTGTAAAACGAAGACTTTGCTTCTTTGGAGTGGTCAGCCAAACGAGGAAGAAGATCACAAGGATCAAAAGAAGAAAACTTTTTCAGCCATTGATGACAAGTAAGTAGCTCTTCTCTTACCCACAAAAACAAAATGAAGTAACCAAGGTGATAGTTCCTTTAAGCCATTGATAACTTTTTAAGCAATCTCAGATGTTCGAATACTAACGGCCTCTATAAAGAACTTATACAAAATCCCATCTAGATTAGTAGCGGAAGTTTGTCTAGTCTCATGTTGAATTTGTAGCAGGAACGCTGAAGAGGAAGTTGATCAAGTTGTGGGGTGGCCACCCATTAAAACATGGAGGAAGAACATATTCCAGCAGCAGCACCGAGTGGGTAGAACTGAGTACAACCGAGCTGCAGATAAAGAAAATGGTGGATCCATTTATGTTAAGGTGAAGATGGAAGGAGTGGCAATCACAAGAAAGATTGATATAAGGCTTTATCAATCTTATCAGACACTTACCAACTCCTTGATCACCATGTTTACCAAAGGTAAGTCACTCGATATATAAAAAAATTCATTAAAAATAACAGTACCCAAAATCTCAACGTTTAGTTTGTTTTGAACAGACAAGAAATGTGCTGACGACGATCAGACACGTTATACTCTCACCTACCAAGACCAAGAAGGAGATTGGCTGATTGCAGGAGATATTCCATGGCTGTAAGTATATTCTCAAATCCTAACATATTTCAACTGAATGTAATAATGCATAGACTTAATAATTTTGTTTCATGTTGGTTTTGCAGAAGCTTTATTAAGAGTGTGAAACGGCTGGAGATCGTAAAGAAATGGGGTTGAAACATTGGATTTGCAGTCAAAATTCACTAGTTTACCAGAACATGTATGCATTTCAATATCAAATTACTCCTTCCAATAAGTATGTAGTTGTGAAAACAGTTTGAATGAGTGGCATATGAAAGATTTTATGTAAGTTTATATAGTCTAAGCTAGCAAGAAGATGATTGAAGCATATAATTAATTCCAATTACATTGCATGTATTGAATAAAGATAATAACATACAATTAAACAAACTCCCTACCAATTATGTTGATCTTTTGATTGTTCGATTTCACGCCGAGCGCCCGTGAGAGGGGTAGGCAGGATGAACAACCGTGACAAGAGGCCAATCACGAGGTTGAGTGAGAGAGAATGTCACGTCTAAAAAGAGACATAGAACATTGATCCCACATCGAAAAAATGGAAGTCTTGAGATATACAAACGGTGGCGCTGCACATCCTATTAGACATGTCTATTAAAAAGAGGGTAATGACCCTGTGACAAGCGGTATCAGAGCACCAAGTGGTTAAAGGAATGATTGATGTTTCTAGTGGTCACTGCCAACACGAATTTTTTACAATATATATATAAATAATAAATAATTTAAATAATAAAATAATAATAATAATAAATAATAGAAAAACAAAAAAATAATAAAATATATAAAATAAAAAATATAAATGAAGTTCCAAAACAGAAACGTGGGACATGGAAATTGGTTTTAGAGGGATTGAGTTTTAGTGTGGGTTGTTGGATGAGAGTTTTTGGGGATGAATTTCCTTGGCATTTGAGGGACTTTTCACGGCTCTCCACAAAAGGAGATGGGCACTGCATCAAAGGGAACGGTCAGCATCAAAAGAGTTCACCTTTGTAAACGTTTCTCGGTCCTTCCACCGAAAGTTACTGAAGCCTTGTAAAAGTTTGGAACCATCGTTGATGCCTCTGGACCATGGACACATGAGCATGCTCTGCTTGCCTTCACTTGACGTACATGGTTATTCACACTGAAGCATATATTGGTCAGCCTAAAGTAAAGTCTGTTGCTGCTGCTTGTCGCTCGATCAACTCCACTATACAGATTGTTGAACACAAACAAGCTTTACGCACATCTAATGCTTTGGAAATTTTGAGCCAATATGATATAGTAGTAGATGCAACTGATAATGCTCTCAGTCGTTACATGATCAGTGATTGCTGTGTTGTGTTGGGAAAGCCTCTAGTACCAGGTGCTGCACTAGGATTGGAAGGGCAGCTGACAGTATATAATTATAAAGGGGGTCTATGCTGTCGATGCCTATTTCCAACCCCACCTCCCTCAACTGCTTGTCAAAGATGTTCGGATAGTGGTGTTCTAGGAGTTGTTCCTGGAATTATTGGTTGTCTTCAAGCTCTAGAAGCCATTAAAATAGCAAGTGATGTTGGTGAACCACTTTCTGGGCGGATGCTTCTTTTTGATGCGCTGTCGGCTCGAATTCATATTGTCAAAATAAGAGGCAGGTCATTGCAATGTGAAGTTTGTGGAGAAAATACAACATTTAACCAACATCGTTTCAAAGATTTTGATTATGAGAAATTCACTCAATCGCCACTGTCGATGTCTCCACAAAAGCTGAAACTACTCACCCCAGATTCTAGAATAACCAGCAGGAGGAGCTTCTCGCATGGCGGATCCAAGGCCTAGAGGAAAGAAGCTGCTTGTTCATCCTTTCTACTAGCATGACAATTTGGCTCAGTTAATTAGGGGCTGGTCTTTGAATCCTAACATGGTTTTGATTCGTGATCCTGAAACAAATATCCCACGTGCTAGAGGTGTAAAGCTTGATGAATTGTTGAAACAAAAAGTTAAAGAAAGTGTACCTGTGAGGATCGTGCTTTGGAACGATGAAACTTCATTGCCATTTTATCAAGAACGAAGGCACAATGCGAACACATGATGGGGATGCTTTTGCGTATTTCAAACACACCAAAGTAGTATGCAAATTATGTCCTAGATTGCACCAGAGAGATGCATGCACTAATTCAATGGTTCTCAAACAAAACCTGCTATTGAGCAAGAAGCTTGACAGGTGTTTCTTACACGTTCACCTAGTTGAACAACAGGTATGCATTTTCTTTTTTTTTTTATTAATAACATGTTTCTAGTGCATGTTACCATCATTTTTCTAGATGTTGGTTTATATATGCCTAATTCAATTGTAAATGTTGTAACTGTTCCGCTGATGTATATATTAGGCTTAGAGTTAATTAATTTAACTTCCTTATTTTTAATTAATATTTGTTTTGCTTACATTTTTTAAGTATATAGTATATTTGCTAGAATAACACTTTAATTTTCATGTAGGTTAATAATTTAGAGCCCTTTTTAGGATTAGTCACTTAAATTAATTAAATTTAATTAGGGAGAAAATCTAGTAACATAACATGTGAATCTTATGTCTCGGATACACTAAAGAGGTTGGTGTTTTGACGCACTATGATGCTAACCTAGAGAGTGTACCTTGGCATCGAATTCATGTGTTATTAAAAACCTAGAATTTCGATAAAAACTTAGGTTTAGAATTAAAAATGGATAGGTAAATAACTAGTAAACGCTAGTAACTTAGGTTTTAAAAACTTAAGCAATGGAGCCTTTCCTAGGGTTAGAACTTAAAATGAACAAGATAAAAAAATAATCATGCATTTTACTTTAGCCTTTTGAGGCGGAAGTTACATTCTTTTAAATTTGGGTGAGGTTTCCTATCTAGAGGACGCCTCGTTCAACTCGAGTTTAAAGGTGGTGTAACTTCTAAATCAAAAGGATATCTAAATTCGAATAATGTTCGTTTAACGATAGAAAATTAAATTAATACCTTTCTCCAAAATGTCAATGCCACGTAATGTTTTTCAAGGTACCAAATTTTGGGCGTTTGTAAGGGCCGTCCTTACACGTAACCGACTCCTGAATCCAATGTTTTTAAAACGAATCTCTGGTTTATTTTTATGGTGTCTGGCCTACCTAAGTGGCCGGTGGCGACTCCAAGTCAAAATTTTTCAAATTTAATTAAGATTTTTTCTAAAATTTGAGATTTTCAAGATTAAATTTGATAATTCATTTTTTTTTAAACTTATCGTCGAACTATTTTCACCCTACTAACACTTTTTTTTGGTGGCGTGTGAGTGGGTTCATATAGCATGCATTAGAGATATCGATTCATGAGCTAGTTGTATAGACAATGGTCATAAACTAAAAGGTTTGATATACAAGTAGAAGACAATATGCCAGGATGGATCATATTTGAGAAGACTCAGTACGCGATCAGATTTGGTGTTCGAGAAGACTCAGTGCAAGATCAAAGTTAATGTTCGGGGAGATCGAGTACCGGTAATACAAGGGTATTTCAGAGGATTCCAAGCATGGGGCACGTCTACCGAAGTTAAGGTATCTTAGTTGTTGTCAGGAGAATGGTCACAACGCCAACAACTACGAGGTTTTGCTACACCATTCCAGCCTCAAGTCGGGTTCAACGATTATTCAAGCCTCAAGTCGGGTTCAACGATTATTCAAGCCTCAAGTCGGGTGCAATAATTATTTAAGCTTCAGGTGGTTAGGAGGCGAAGATCGTCAGAAGGCGCATATTTGGCGATTTAATTTGGGGCATCCCAAGGAACTATCGAAGGCTGAAGATGGGAAATAGAAGAGAAATTCAGAAAGTACAACACGACATGCGGAAAATCAGTTTGCAAGTTTTGAATCGGTGTTTCAAGTAAAGAACACGTCAAGAGCCAAGCCGAGGTGGTTACTCAGATGATGCGTAGATAGAATTGGCGATCAAATTCAGAACCAAGTTCAAGAAATGTCAGATACATGGATCATGCCTGATAAAGCAGAAGACACGTCAACAAATTCTACCAGGACAGGTGTCGAACCAGATTGAACGAGGTGATCAAGCAAGAAGCTCGGGCCAGCTATCTATCAACAAATTGTCTTCTCCTTGTATTCGATCTTTTAGTTAGATGAATGTTGTCTAATGATTAGCTTTTGAAATCGGTATCTCTTGCATTCATGCATTGCACCATTCAAATATTGCCTTTTTAGGAGAATAAAAAAACAAAAATATTGCATTTTGTTTTTAAATACTACTTTTAAAGTAGCATTGCATTTTGACAAGCATAAATTTGAACATCTTAAGATTAAGAAATTTCAGAAAGTTGTTGAGGATCACTTGGGTAATATGAAAGATCAGACGGTCTCAGAAGCAGACACCAATTTTCACATTGTTTGGAGTCTAGGAGACCGAGAAAGAAAGACATCCAGATGAAATGCAGATACAAGAGATTGGTATGAAAATTCATCTCACATAAGGGTTCAGTTTCAAAAGATTCTTTTTACAAAAAAGAGAGGAAAAAAGAAAGAGAAAAATTCAAAAAGAAGTCAAAAGGAGAAAAACGGCCGAATTTAATAATAAGGGCGTCTGTTGAAAATCTGAAAGATCAGAGTTTGAGCTATGAAGGCAGTGTTCGATCATGATGCTAACAAATCGACAAGACTTCGGGCATTTGTTCACCCCAAACGATGTAGGTAGGGGCAAATTATGTTGAGTCATGAATTCACTTATGAAGATCAGACCAGATATGGGGCAACCAAGAGAGAAGATACACTGGTACTTCATTGATCGAGAATTCAACATTGAAACAGAAGCAAGGAAAAGCAAAGTTGATATTAGAAGTGGGGTAGTTGAAGCTCACTTTGATTTTTCTTGATAAAGGGTAGACAATCAAATCACGGGGTCTGTCTGCATTTTTGGACCATTACGGAGTAATGCCCTGAATCATCCCAGTTGCTTTTGCCCGCAAGCATTGGAGGTCCTTTGTAAGGAAGGCTATTTCAATCTCTTCGCTTATGATGCTTGTTTCATATATGTTCTTTTTCAAGTGGCAAATATTTCATATTTTTTTGACTCTTTTCTTTAATTATTTGATTCTTTACTATGGGTTAATTTTTTGATCAGGTCTTGAATATTAATTGCAGGATTGACTTTAAATCAAATTTAGAGGTCAACTTTAATAATGTGACTCGTTTCTACTTTATGTAGGTCAAAAAGAGAACATTAATGAGTGTTTAGGAAACACGAGAAAATCTCGTACAAATTTTGAATGGTTTCCTCTCAAGCATTGTTGACTAAGGTCTTTGAATGAAGTGATAACCCAAAACTTCGTCCAACTGGAGACTGCTTTTCTTCAAAGATATTCAAGTATGGGATGATATTTGGCATTCCTTGATTTCCCTTCTCAAAAAAGAAAATAAGAAAAATATCATTTGTTGTCCCCTTTGAGCCTAATGTTATTTTTCTTTTGATTCAACCCAAATTAAGGATCAACCCTACATTGGGGGCAAAAGAGGATGAAAATGTGTTTCAAAGTGAAATATAAAACCAAGTCAAATTGTTGACACAAAAGTTGAAGCATTAAAGAAAAACGAACATATTTTTTGATGAGATGAACCACTGGAAAAAGAAGTGGTGAAAAGGAGATGACCTCTAGGGTGAAAACCCAAAAAAAGGGTCAACCTAGAGTGATCCGCAAAGAAAAAGAGAAAAGTATTTCATCAGAGCTTGTTCGGATCAGTGCGACAATGATCCTTGATTTTATCATCCTTGAATTATTTGAGCCTATATATCCTTTCTTTGGTAGCCATAAACCATAGCCCACATTACAAGCCACAAAAGACCATTTTGACCGTATACGGGTATCGGAACAAGGAGAGTTAGTCTTCAGAATACATCCCGCTTACCAGGGTTAACCTTTCTTCAGGGATTTTTAGTCTTCTAATGCTTGATTGAGATCAGAAAAGAGAGAAAAATTGGGTATGGTGAGCTAATGAGAAAAAGAGTGCCACCTAAACAGGGTAGAATTAGAAAATGGGAATGTTTCTCCTGAAGGCCTAATTAATGGAAATTGGTCACATCAGAGTTGATCTTTGCAAATTGGTTCGAAGGCTTTGTTGTACTTGGTATTTAGAAGCCTAGTTTTGTTTTGTTTGCCATGACAATCAAATTTTTTTTTTCAAAATACTATTTCTGCTCATTGTTTCTACAAGCATCTTGCAGATAAATTGATCAAATACAAGAAAAGCAAAGGATTTCATGGGTATTACTATGATGTACTAACCCTTTAAGTGCAGACCGAGCAGAAGGTAACCGTAGTACTCGATTGTTGATGAAGACATGATGAAGAATAGTTAGAGCTCCAAATGTCAAAGTATTTGAGCAAGAGCAACAAAATGACCCAAGTAGCTTGGGGCAAGGAAAGAACATTGACCATTATTTGGGGCAAAATATAGCCGGGTCAATTCACCAACGCGTGGAAGTTGTCTCAATCAGAATGAGAAAATAGGACAATTATGTTCAAGTTTGAGTGGGGCAATGCTACCAAAGTGTGTCCCATACTATCATGAAAAATTCGAAAACCGAAGCAATGGAAATGATGAATTCTTTCAGAGCGGATTGAGAATACAAGAGAAAAGATCATATGTTGAAGACGAGAACAAGCGTTATTGAGATCGTGATAGACTTTATTTGTTGAAAAAAGAGACAAAGAAAGAAAGAAAATGACGAAAAAAGAAAAGAAAGAATAAATCTAAAGTGAAAACCTGAAAAGGCGCTTTAGAGCAAAAAAACAAAGACTTTGAAAATTGAACCTGAGTTTGAGATGAATTCTCATATCAGTCAAAGAAGATATGTCAGGAGATAAAGCAAGAAATTATGAGCTTTTCCTGGAGTTGGAAGTTACCCTAGTGGTTTTCAATTACATTCATGCATCATAGGGTTAGGCATCCACATGGTAAAACATGCTAACTCATGCATTCAAGATATCTTTGTTGTTAATTTTAACAGGAATTTACAGGTCAACAAAGCAATCCAGATCAGGACAAGAAAGATTTCAGAGGAAAGAAATTCGAGAAAAGACATTTCAGAACCTGCATATCCATTCGTGCATTCGGAGAGTGGAACTCTTTTTGAACTTGCTTATCTATTCGAGCATTCGGAGAATAGAACCTGCATATCCATTCGTGCATTCGGAGAGTGGAACCCTTTTAAATCTGCTTATCTATTCGAGCATTCGGAGAATAGAACCTGCATATCCATTCGTGCATTCGGAGAGTGGAACCCTTTTTAAACCTGCTTATCTATTCGAGCATTCGGAGAATAGAACCTGCATATCCATTCGTGCATTCGGAGAGTGGAACCCTTTTTGAAGCTGCTTATCTATTCGAGCATTCGGAGAATAGAACCTGCATATCCATTCGTGCATTCGGAGAGTGGAACCCTTTTAAAGTTGCTTATCTATTCGAGCATTCGGAGAATAGAACCTGCATATCCATTCGTGCATTCGGAGAGTGGAACCCTTTTAAAGCTGCTTATCTATTCGAGCATTCGGAGAATAGAACCTGCATATCCATTCGTGCATTCGGAGAGTGGAACCCTTTTTGAAGCTGCTTATCTATTCGAGCATTCGGAGAATAGAACCTGCATATCCGTTCGTGCATACGGAGAATGAAACCCTTCTTGATGTTAAGTTCTCCGGGCATGATGTTAAGTTTGAAGGATTTCTGAAGAATAACCTCAAGCTTCAGGTATAGTATTCGTGTTTCTCAGTCTTTGCCCATCTCCTGCTCCGCAGCATCGAGCAAAGAGGGGCAGTTGTCAACACGAATTTTTTACAATATATATATAAATAATAAATAATTTAAATAATAAAATAATAATAATAAATAATAGAAAAACAAAAAAATAATAAAATATATAAAATAAAAAATATAAATAAAGTTCCAAAACAGAAACGTGGGACATGGAAATTGGTTTTAGAGGGATTGAGTTTTAGTGTGGGTTGTTGGATGAGAGTTTTTGGGGATGAATTTCCTTGGCATTTGAGGGACTTTTCACGGCTCTCCACAAAAGGAGATGGGCACTGCATCAAAGGGAACGGTCAGCATCAAAAGAGTTCACCTTTGTAAACGTTTCTCGGTCCTTCCACCGAAAGTTACTGAAGCCTTGTAAAAGTTTGGAACCATCGTTGATGCCTCTGGACCATGGACACATGAGCATGCTCTGCTTGCCTTCACTTGACGTACATGGTTATTCACACTGAAGCATATATTGGTCAGCCTAAAGTAAAGTCTGTTGCTGCTGCTTATCGCTCGATCAACTCCACTATACAGATTGTTGAACACAAACAAGCTTTACGCACATCTAATGCTTTGAAAATTTTGAGCCAATATGATATAGTAGTAGATGCAACTGATAATGCTCTCAGTCGTTACATGATCAGTGATTGTTGTGTTGTGTTGGGAAAGCCTCTAGTATCAGGTGCTGCACTAGGATTGGAAGGGCAGCTGACAGTATATAATTATAAAGGGGGTCTATGCTATCGATGCCTATTTCCAACCCCACCTCCCTCAACTGCTTGTCAAAGATGTTCGGATAGTGGTGTTCTAGGAGTTGTTCCTGGAATTATTGGTTGTCTTCAAGCTCTAGAAGCCATTAAAATAGCAAGTGATGTTGGTGAACCACTTTCTGGGCGGATGCTTCTTTTTGATGCGTTGTCGGCTCGAATTCATATTGTCAAAATAAGAGGCAGGTCATTGCAATGTGAAGTTTGTGGAGAAAATACAACATTTAACCAACATCGTTTCAAAGATTTTGATTATGAGAAATTCACTCAATCGCCACTGTCGATGTCTCCACAAAAGCTGAAACTACTCACCCCAGATTCTAGAATAACCAGCAGGAGGAGCTTCTCGCATGGCGGATCCAAGGCCTAGAGGAAAGAAGCTGCTTGTTCATCCTTTCTACTAGCATGACAATTTGGCTCAGTTAATTAGGGGCTGGTCTTTGAATCCTAACATGGTTTTGATTCGTGATCCTGAAACAAATATCCCACGTGCTAGAGGTGTAAAGCTTGATGAATTGTTGAAACAAAAAGTTAAAGAAGGTGTACCTGTGAGGATCGTGCTTTGGAACGATGAAACTTCATTGCCATTTTATCAAGAACGAAGGCACAATGCGAACACATGATGGGGATGCTTTTGCGTATTTCAAACACACCAAAGTAGTATGCAAATTATGTCCTAGATTGCACCAGAGAGATGCATGCACTAATTCAATGGTTCTCAAACAAAACCTGCTATTGAGCAAGAAGCTTGACAGGTGTTTCTTACACGTTCACCTAGTTGAACAACAGGTATGCATTTTCTTTTTTTTTTTATTAATAACATGTTTCTAGTGCATGTTACCATCATTTTTCTAGATGTTGGTTTATATATGCCTAATTCAATTGTAAATGTTGTAACTGTTCCGCTGATGTATATATTAGGCTTAGAGTTAATTAATTTGACTTCCTTATTTTTAATTAATATTTGTTTTGCTTACATTTTTTAAGTATATAGTATATTTGCTAGAATAACACTTTAATTTTCATGTAGGTTAATAATTTAGAGCCCTTTTTAGGATTAGTCACTTAAATTAATTAAATTTAATTAGGGAGAAAATCTAGTAACATAACATGTGAATCTTATGTCTTGGATACACTAAAGAGGTTGGTGTTTTGACGCACTATGATGCTAACCTAGAGAGTGTACCTTGGCATCGAATTCATGTGTTATTAAAAACCTAGAATTTCGATAAAAACTTAGGTTTAGAATTAAAAATGGATAGGTAAATAACTAGTAAACGCTAGTAACTTAGGTTTTAAAAACTTAAGCAATGGAGCCTTTCCTAGGGTTAGAACTTAAAATGAACAAGATAAAAAAATAATCATGCATTTTACTTTAGCCTTTTGAGGCGGAAGTTACATTCTTTTAAATTTGGGTGAGGTTTCCTATCTAGAGGACGCCTCGTTCAACTCGAGTTTAAAGGTGGTGTAACTTCTAAATCAAAAGGATATCTAAATTCGAATAATGTTCGTTTAACGATAGAAAATTAAATTAATACCTTTCTCCAAAATGTCAATGCCACGTAATGTTTTTCAAGGTACCAAATTTTGGGCGTTTGTAAGGGCCGTCCTTACACGTAACCGACTCCCGAATCCAATGTTTTTAAAACGAATCTCTGGTTTATTTTTATGGTGTCTGGCCTACCTAAGTGGCCGGTGGCGACTCCAAGTCAAAATTTTTCAAATTTAATTAAGATTTTTTCTAAAATTTGGGATTTTCAAGATTAAATTTGATAATTCATTTTTTTTTAAACTTATCGTCGAATTATTTTCACCCTAAAAAACCACGTTTTTTTTAAAGAGGTCGCGACAGTCACGGGTTCGAGCACTAGTGATGCCAGCAGAGTGATTGAGCGATCAATGTCAAATGATGGAGATTATATTCTAGAACAGATACTTCTGTAATCACTATTAGCTTGTTAAAAAAAACTCCCTGCCAGCTAGCTAGGTGTTATGAGGGGAAGCTGTTCTTCGATGGTGGTTGTTGTTTACCATCTTTCTTTTCCTATGCTAAATACATAATCTGACTTGGTATATCCACGTGTATAGACACGTCAATCTCCTTTCATATCCAAAAGTAGACGTGGATGTACACGTCAAGTGCCAACTACTCAGATATACCTTCCATGAGGAGGCTTATACAGTGACGGTAGCTGTTGGGACAGTAAAGAAAAGAAACGTATGGTAAATTACATATACATCAACTCCTTGATCAGCATGTTTACCAAAGGTAAGTCATTCATTATATAAAAATTCATTAAAAATAACAGTACCCAAAATCTCAATGTTTAGTATATGTATTTTTGAAAACACATTATTTACATTATCTTTTGCAAATAACATTATTAAACTCGGATCATCAAACAAAAATAAAACACAATATGGTACTGAAATTGTTTTTTTTAATTCAAGAGAGGTATATTTGTAAGATTAAATGTTTGAGTTTAATTGTATTTTTATGTTAAAATTAAATTGTAAGAAAAATAAAATAAAAATGTTAAAACAATAAATTTTAAACTTTGGGAAATGATAAATTTAAATCATACAAATTTCGTTTTACTCGAAAAATTATATCAAAGGTCAGTCTCACCACGTGTCCATGGATCAACTATGAATAGTTATTAGTGATTGGTCCATGGAAGACGTGGTAAGACTTACCCATAATATAATTTCTCATTTTACTCCCCTTTCTCTAGGTTTATCTAGTCTAGATATCTAAGTAATTAGAAAGAAAATGATGTCCGATATTATGATCGAATTTGATTTTTAAAAGTCATGAACTAGTTGTTTGATATCTTTAAATAAGATCAAATTAAATCGGTTAAGAGTAAAAAATTTAATTATTTTTTTAATAAATTACAAATTAAGAGTTAGGAATTATAATAATTAGGCTTCAACCCTGAAGTTAAGAGAAGCTTGTTAAAAATAACTAAATTTTAATTAAATAAGACATGTTTTTTCTCTGTCTCTCTTATCTTTTGAATAATTTATAAAATAATTTAAAATTTTTATATAAAAAAAAAAACTAATGTCAACATAGATAAAAAAGATAAAAATAATTAATATTAATTTTTTTCATCCGTCGGTTATAAAACTTTTAAAGACTAAAAATATGATTATACCTCTTCATTTAAATTATTATTTTAAAACTTAGATTTTTGATTATACATTGTATTTCTTTTATAAATGATAAATGAAATATTAAAAATAAAGAATGAATTCAAATTGAATTTTAAAAATAGTTATAAAAAGAAAATAATTATAAACTTTGTACACAAATTATAAAACACTTACAACTTTATAAGAATAAATTAATAGATCAAATACAAATTAGAATAGTATTTTCCATGAATCTATTGAAGAAAATAATTATAAACTTTAAAAATTTTATTTTTTCCCGAAAATTTTCATGAACAGAGATTGAGTTAGCCACATGCCGCATATTTCAAGTTTAAAAATTTTGAATTATTTTCAAAGTTTATAATGTTCAATTTAATTTTAAATTTTAATATTGAATGTTTAGTTTTATTGTTTTAGTTAAATATGAATTATAATATTTAAATTTTAAATTATTCAAAAATTAGAAAAATAAATTTTAATAAATATCATTTTTATTTTTAATAATTCGATAATTGTTATATTCAAAAATTAAAAAAAAATTAAAGGAAAATGTCGGCGTCACCGTAAACTGTACGCGTAGACAGTTCTACAAATTGCAAGTTTTAAATAATGTCCCGCAAAGCATCGAATCACAACCTAATCTCTGTTTCATTTCTCGCTCGGAAATTCAACACGCCAGAGACGAGATATGATGCCTACATAACAGCCGTTTCTTACCAGAAATCTTTCACTTCATCCATCCGAACGGCCGTGATCTCTCCACGTCGCCACTTTCTTAATCCACCGCACTGCTTCTTTGTTACCGGTGAAGATTCCATCGCCGGTTTTCTGGTGTTTCTTCGTCGAAAGAATAGTCAACTGATCCATCGCCGTTTTGGACTGATCGGTCTTCCTTCTTCTCATTACACTGCAGATCTAGAAGGTATATTTATTTAAAATAACATTTTTTTTCCTCGTTTGTATTTAGACTTCATTAACGGTCTAATTAATCTTAATTAGAGTTGGTTGATTTTGTTTAGAAATTTACTTTTGGAGTTGAAGAGTTGAAAATTTAAGTAACCTTACCGTTAGGTCAGTTTGGAACAAAGAGAGTTGAGTTTGGTTGAAATCAAACAGGAAAGATGCCGAGCACGATTCGGAAAGCGATCGGGGCTGTTAAAGACCAAACGAGCATTGGAATAGCCAAGGTAGCTAGCAACATGGCGCCGGACCTCGAGGTGGCGGTCGTGAAAGCGACGAGCCACGACGATGATCCTGCTGACGAGAAATACATACGAGAGATCTTGAATTTGACCTCGTACTCACGCGGATACGTGAATGCCTGTGTGTCTGCGGTGTCAAAACGGCTAGGGAAAACACGCGATTGGATCGTTGCACTCAAAGCACTGGTGCTTGTTCATAGGCTGATGAATGATGGAGATCCGGTGTTCCAAGAAGAGATCTTGTATGCTACGAGGAAAGGTACGAGGTTGTTGAATATGTCGGATTTTAGAGACGAGGCTCACTCGAGTTCTTGGGATCATTCTGCTTTTGTAAGAACCTATGCTATGTATTTAGATCAAAAGCTTGAATTGATACTTTTCGATAGAAAAAGCGGCAGCGGTGGCCGTGGTAGCGGGGGTAGTAGTCATGGGAATGGTGATGATAGATACAGTGGAAGAGACAATTTCCGGTCACCACCACCAAGGCAGTACAAGTATGATTATGGGGATTTCAGAGGTGATAATAATGGGTATGGAAATTATGGGATGACCAGGAGAAGTAGGTCTTATGGTGATATGAGTGAGGTAGTTGGGAGAGATGGGAGAGAGGAGAAGAAAACTGTGACCCCATTGAAGGAAATGAAACCCGAGAGGATTTTCGGGAAGATGGGTCATTTGCAGAGGTTGTTGGATCGGTTCTTGTCTTGCCGGCCTACAGGATTGGCTAAGGATAGTAGGATGATCTTGATGGCTTTGTATCCTGTGGTGAAAGAGAGTTTTCAGTTATATGCAGATATTTGTGAGGTTTTGGCTGTGTTGCTTGATAGATTTTTTGATATGGAGTACCCTGATTGTGTTAAGGCTTTTGATGCATATGTGAGTGCAGCAAAGCAGATCGACGAGTTGATTGCATTTTATAATTGGTGCAAGGATGTGGGTGTGGCTAGATCATCAGAGTATCCTGAGGTGCAGAGGATTACTGGTAAGTTGTTGGAGACACTGGAGGAGTTTTTGAGGGATAGAGCTAAGAGACCAGAGAGTCCAGAGAAGAAGGAGCTTCCTCCTCCACATAAAGAGGAAGAGCCCGAACCAGATATGAATGAAATAAAGGCGCTACCTCCACCTGAGAATTACACCCCACCACCACCGCCAGAGCCGGAGCCTGTTAAACCTCCAGAACCGCAAAAAGATTTAGTGGATTTGAGGGATGACGGTGTCACAGCTGATGACCAGGGAAACCAATTGGCTTTGGCTTTGTTTAATGGTCCTGCAGATAATAATGGTAATGGATCATGGGAAGCTTTCCCATCTCATGGGCAGCCTGAAGTAACATCTGCTTGGCAGACCCCAGCTGCTGAGCCAGGGAAGGCAGATTGGGAATTGGCTTTGGTTGAGTCGGCTAGTAATTTATCGAGGCAAAAGGCAGCTTTAGGTGGCGGGCTTGATCCATTATTGTTGAATGGCATGTATGATCAGGGAATTGTAAGGCAACAGGTCAGCACTGCTCACTTGAGTGGGGGGAGTGCCAGTAGTGTAGCATTGCCAGCACCGGGGAAGACACCAGTTTTAGCTCTTCCTGCACCCGATGGGACAGTTCAGAATGTCAATCAAGACCCATTTGCTGCATCTTTGTGCATTCCACCTCCTTCATATGTGCAAATGTCCGACATGGAAAAGAAGCAACATTTGCTTGTCCACGAACAGCAGGTATGGCAGCAATATGCAAGGGATGGAATGCAAGGTCAAGCTAGTTTGGCTAAGATTAACCCTAACCCTGGGTATTATGGACCTGGACAAATGCCTGCAATGCCTTACGGAATGCCACCCGTTAACGGAATGGGGCCACCTCCTGGGTATTACTACACTCCTTACTGATTTTTCCACATAAATGGTTCTTTGCCCACCTTTGGCTTTTCTATTGAGAGTATATAATGTTGTTCCTAAAGTTGTGCAGAAAAGTCAGGAGAGGAGACGGTTCAAAATTCAAATACTTAGTGGAGATTCATTTGATCTGACTGATATGTCTGTTTGTGCTTTGTAATATTAGAATATTATTTGCACTCATATCTTTATTGTTTTTACCTCTCCTTGAAACTTTTGAAATAACTAAATATTATCGAGGCTTGATTAACCAAAAAATTTTTATCTCCCTCACTGTTAGTATGATGATGAGTTCTAACATCTCATGCTGGTTAGGTCTGCCATTGTTTTCAGTTTAGTTGGTGAATTGACAAAAAGGTTAGACTTGGGTTCATTGCCGTGCTAATATGCACCTGTTTATGGTCCTTTTGTTGATATGAAAGAACTCGATTATGCCAGCTTGACATGTAAGATTCCTTTTTCAGTGTTTGAGCCTGGTTTAACATCGAGGGGAATCAAAATCCGACACTTTAGAACGGTGGTCCACGTTGAATTTAAGCTCGTGTCCTCCATGCTGCTCCTTGGGACCATGGTCGTAACATGTGCTTATTGGGGAAAAAATCAAGTGAATGGAACATCAATCAAACATTCGCCAAACTAATGGAGCTGAAACCAAGCCAAGAACGATGATGTTAATAGCTTTGTAAAAGAACTCTGTTGTCTTTGTTCAGGACGGTCGGTAGAAAAGGACCAGGCAGGGAACCAAGTCCATAGATTCTCCCAACCCCCATTAAAGAGCATGACCCGCATTTCCCCCACAATCTTTAGAATAGTGCCAGAAAACCACCATTTCTATGGCATCTTTTAGCTTCCCATGTCTTATTCAGACACTGAGAAATCAGTTGTGGTGTGGGTCTTTTTGGGACGAAGAAGAAGCAATGCAATGGGATTTGAGCAGCAGAGTGAATCCCCCTGCTGGTTTTACCATTCTGTCACGGGTCAGAGTTTTCGCGCAGGACTTCTACCCGTGCGGTATCTCGGGTTCACTCAAAATCTCTCTAGCCTATGTCATTTTTCTTCTTTCAATTGTTTTTTTGTTTTCGTAAGATTCTTAGCATTCTAGCTTTAAACATTTAAACCTTACTTAAACGGTTTACTGAAAAAAACGCGTCTAAGACCGCACGCCCCGAGAAACTGAGTTCTACGGACGTGATAATTCCGTACAGCCAGGCCTAATGGATTTAACTTCCAAATCCAAAAATGAGCTTTGAGAGTTGGGCTTTCTTTCAGTAGATTAAGTCGGTAGGGATAAAAAAGGTGAATACGAGTTAGCGGTGTGGTAAAAATTAAGGTTCGATTAATGGGCCAGTGAGGTCACGATCTTTAAAAATAAAAATAAAAAATTATCGTTATTTAAAATAAAAAAAAGCTTTTAAATATTTTTAATCAAATTTTAACTCATTTTCTGTATTATTTTATTAAATCATTCAAAATTATTAAAATTTTGATTAAGCACTTAATTTTTTTTTGAAAAAGCCCTTTTTAAAAAAAAATACTTGCTTTCCCTCAAATTTTTAATCTAAATTCCGTCACTGTTTTTAAATCATATAAAAGCAAAGAGATGAAAGATTTGCATATCAAAAATCAGTATTTTATGAAACGTGTGCTCGTGAAATAGGATAAGATTCTCTAACTTCTGAAATCTTTCTCTTTTCTAGTCATAGTAATCCATGTAAAGGAAAGGATAGAAACAAAAGTGGCGATAGAGTGGATCGAGCCGACAAGTGCTGGTGGCAGCAACTGCTACTACCAAGTACTAAGCTTAAAATAGAAGGTGCCTCTGCTTTAGCAACAGAGACAGTAATTAGCCAATTTTGAAGTAAACAGCAATCTTCTCATCCTGTGTACAATGTGGGTTCCATTGTTATTGCTCTTTGGTGCCTTTACCACTTTGCTCTTAGATTCCTTTTTGCTAACTTGTTTATTATACCTTAAAACACAATAACCATACATGTTTTGTAAAAACACATGCATACATAGGGACCTCAGTTGACACCCAAAAAAATGGAAATTTATATGGAAAATGTCGATTTTGATAAAATAAGAGTTAACGTCTGAATCTTTGACACCATAACTTAAATTTTTTAGTTTTACCCTGCATGAACATAAACGAATATATTATATGTGCATATATATGTGTGTGTGGAGAGATAATTTATGATTAATTTTGAAAGTTTTGGTTAGCTCAAGGAAAAGATCTTATGAATAGGATAGTTAATGTTTTTGTGGAAGGTGGGTGCTCTTAATATGTATATGTTCTCCATACGGATTAGGTGAAGTGTGGCAGGGGGGGAGGGGGGTTCAAAGATTAGCATGAGACACGCCTATAGGGGGCAGGCATGTTTGCAGATTAGGTATGGGGGGTGAAGGGCTCCAGTCAAGGCCACCATCTGTTTGGTGTAAAGGGCGTGAGAATTGTGATGTAGAATTTGCCAGACTGTTTGACATCACAAGGGAGGTGTTTGCAGAGGGAGGACATATGGTGTAAGAGGTTGGGGTTACATGATATATGACACCAGGCACCGACAGTGACAATGTTACCAATTCTTCAACCCTCTACCACTAAGCACTGTATATTTTTTATGTATGGTCAGGACAAGAAGATATAGTATTGTAAAAATGCAGCCAAATAAAAAAAAATGAAAAAAAAATGTTTAAGAAAAGGGGGAGAAAGAGAGAGAGACTCTTGGGGCTGGGGGAAGCAGGCATGTGGATGAGTGGGGGACACACCAAAACTCATCGATTAAACCCTCCATGAAATGATCAAGTTTGTGACAAAAGAGAAAGAAAAAGGAAGCCCTCCCATTCTCTTTTTCTTCTCTCTCTCTTTCACTGCTTAGTGTTTTTTGTTTGCTACAGTACTGCATTTTGTTTTTGAAGGGTCAGTGTATGAAAAAAGAAACCCAAAAGCAGAAGCTTTGAGTAGAGCTACCAACAAGTTTCTATAGAGCCTGGTGTCCTTGGCAAAGGCAAAGCCTTTGTTTTTGTTTCTCTTTGAAGAAGCAAAGGGCTTTTTCCTCCTCTTTCTTCCATTCCTCTTCAGTAAAAGGAATCATTGAAGATGCCTAGACCTGGTCCAAGACCTTATGTCTGTGAGAGGAGAGCTTGGCACAGTGATAGACACCAACCCATGAGAGGTTCTCTCATTCAAGAAATTTTCAGGTCTTTTTCCCCAGTCTTGCTTTGTATGTATTTCTACTTGGTAGTCTTGTTTCTCACTAGTTCCTTTTTTATATGTATTTCAACATTTTTTAGAGTTGTGAATGAGATTCACAGCTCAGCAACTAAGAAAAACAAGGAATGGCAAGAGAAGCTCCCGGTTGTTGTCTTAAAAGCGGAAGAAATTATGTATTCCAAAGCCAATTCTGAGGTAATTATTTTTTTCAACTTTTGTTGAAATTCAGCACTGTTTATATCCTCCTCTGCTCTGCCGTGTTAAGTCTTGCTGAAAAGGACTCGCTTTGGCCATGATATTTTATGTTGTTTTGTTAATTGCTGAGTTAAAACGTTCCACAATTTGTCACCTGCTTTTAGCTTGTATATTTGGGAAGTGAATGGAACATTTTCTGGTATTCTCGTCTACTTTAGGGGAGGGGATGAGATTGGTTATGCCAAGCTCATATTTTTTTTTGCATTCTAATTATTGCATAGGCTGAGTACATGGACATTAAAACCCTCTGGGATCGAACCAATGATGCCATTAACACAATTATTAGACGTGATGAGAGTACTGAGACTGGAGAGTTTCTTCAACCTTGTATTGAAGGTACTCTTTCAATTTTGTGCCTACTTCCCGCTGTTTGAATTTTTAGAGTTTAGACAAATAAAAGCATATTTACTATTCGTTCTTTCTTGTTTCTGGCTTCAATTATGAAGACCACTTTCTTCAAATCTTACCTTTTTTCTGAGATGTAATTATATATCTATTTTATTGTTGGTTAGCTGCTCTTAATTTGGGATGCACTGCAAGAAGAACTTTGAGGAGCCAACGCAATTGTAGTCCGAGGTTTTACCTTAACCCGGGCACTCAAGAAGCAGAGAACACTACTCCAGGAAGTCTCTTGACTAATTCTCACTGCATGTCTAGTTATTCCGGCTTCATAAAACATACAACCATGAATGTGGCACATAGGGGCACTGAAGTTCAGAACGGTGACCGTCCCAATGACAAGGTTTCTTTTCCATCTAAGAATGGTCCACTTTCCAGTAATGCAGAGAAGAATGCTCCTAGTATGTTTTCAGTTTATCCTCTTTTCTATGGCAATCATCTTAAAGTTGAAGATCTGCAGCATAGCTATAGAATCTCCCCGAAGTCGATTTCTAACACAGTAGAGCCCACTAAGATGGGTGTCATTCATAACATTTTCTCTCCTGATGTGTACTCTTCAAATAAGACGAACCAGACAGATGCTAGAAATACCTGTAATAACCCACATGAAATTACCTGTGATCTATCGTTGCGGTTGGGCCCTCTTTCGACACATTGCCTGAGTGCTGGAAACAGTCGGCCCAATGAAATTGAAAACAGTGGTTCCAGCTTTCTAGAGTGTAACAAGTTCAGTCATCTGTCACCACCAATTGATAAAAGTTTATCATCCTTTCCAAGGAGCAACACAGATGCGCCCTTGAACTCGTCTTCATACGAATGGAGCCTTGAAGGTGGACAGGTGAATGCAGATGCAACAACATTGAGAAAGCGAAAAACAGTTTACGGCCCACCAGTTGATCAGCAATTTTGTTTGCCGCCAAAGCTTCCTTGCTGCGATTTAACTGGAAGACTGAAGCGTGTAGGATCCTAGACTGTCCCTTAAGAACATTGACACTGTCTTGGTGAGTATGTGCTGCTGAAGCTCTTTTCCCTTTTTGCCTTCTTTTTGTAGTTAAAGTATGTGGTAATGAGCAGTGTGTTAAAATGTTGCAAGAATGTTAGTTGTGATATTTGAATGAGGTGAGTTAGATGAGGGAATCACCGACAAAATGACCGAAGAGACTCTTGAACTGTAACGTACAAAGAATGCTGTCTTACATGTTGTTGCTTGTAGAAATATAGCTCTATCATGTTCCCTTTTGATACACCATTCCATCTGTCTGCTCCAAGATACACCCTTGAAAAACAGTTTACCGGAAAAACATGAGATTATAAACGTAACCATGGGCTTTTAGTGCAATTGAGTCTGCATAGTTGTGGTTATGGCACATCGACCTTATATTACCCTGTATGATTTATTTGATTAAGAAGTAGGGAAGTGCTAATAGATGTAAATCTGAAGAGACAAGTGTGTGTTTGTAGTAGGGGACAAGGGTCTGTGTTGAAAAATCTAGCCAGTATTATTTTGGGGTCAATATTCTTGATGCCTCTTGTGTGGACCCTTTATGCTTGGTCTAATTAGTAAGGCTAGAAATCATTAATGGATGCCTGGTGAGTGCTGCTTTCCCCCCCCCCCCCCTTTCTTTTTGTGTTTTGAATTAGGTAATGGTTTGTGGTTACTGTTTGTAAAGGCATGTGTACTGACTGCTACCAATGGTGGGGGGCAGATTCTGATCTCTTTTTTCTATTGGTTTCATCAAGTTTCACAACCTTGAATGGGGTGGAGAATATGAACCTTTCTGGTTATGTAAATTTGTGTTTAAAAAGTTTAGGGAGATAAGTTCAAAGGTCGTTTTGAACCGACCGACTCTTATCGCTTAATCCACGAGAGTCTGCCATTAGTAACCTCGGGCATCAGAGTTTTAATCCACATTTTACTTCTTTGTTTCATGTGAGAAAGGTTGAGCGGTAATGATCAAAGGTGTTCCCTTTAGTTGGTGTGATTTTGATGGGAATTCAACAGGTTGATGTACACGCATGTGCTAAAAGGGAAAGTTCAGTTTATTTCCCTGTTCAAAGGGAAACTGCCTTGGTTCAGAAGACTAATGCATTCGATTCCCTTGTTTATAATGGATGGCGTGCAGTATTAGAAATGGGTGAAAAACTGACAAGTCTTAGTTGGAATGTTCGTATAAATGAATGCTAGGGAGACAGATTCATGAACTGTATATTAATCGTTCAATCATTATACTGTTATTACTGGTGTTCAAACCTGTGACCTCTAAAAACGACAATCGTTCATTCGATGAGGCTAGATGATTCGTGCAAATCACTTACATCGTTAGTATGTGAAGTTTCAAAAGCTTGTCCGTCACGTTTCTGATCTCAACAATGGATATTGGGCTTGCAAAAGCATTTGGGTTTGAGTGGTTTGAATCATTGGGCCGACCTTAAAAAAATGGAATATATTGGAAATATGAGGACTTGATTCATAAAGTTAGTTGAACCATTATATTTTAGTCCCTAAAACATATAATTTATATCGTTGAATTTTTAATTTTTTTTGATAAACCATTCAATAAATAAGGTTAAATTCTAGCGCTAGTTATCAAAAGTGTTTCCTTTGAAGCCAAGTAAACCCCTTTTTATCGAGAAATTATATCATGGGTCAGTTTCATCACGTCGTTCATGGGACCAATCAATAGAAACTGTCCACCTTATTATTTTTTTATTTTTCAAGTGAAGATTCACTTGGGAAAAAATTATGACATGAAAAAATTGATAAAGTAGACAGTTTTTATTGGTTGATCCCATAAACAAGTGGTAAGACTGACCCATGATATAATTTTTCCTTTCGGTCCACATCAGTAAACCCTTTTTAATCCCACGTGTATATCTTTATTTGATTTGTTTTTAAGATTGTAAATACTTAATCCCTACCGTTAATTCCAAGTTAATTAAGCAGATAAATATATGATGTCATCTTGACATGAATATGACCAAACCAAAGGAAAACATGTTGCCTTGGGCAATGGGAATCATGGGATTTATGGGTCATCCATCTCTAAGCCCTCGGGACGGAAAATATGAAATCAACTACATATTGAAATTACTTTTTCAACCTTCGAGTTCGTAAAAAAAAGTTACATAAAACTTTTTTATTTTTTTCTAAACTTTTTCTAATCAAATCTCAATCAAACATTAATCAAAATAAAGATTAATTTTTTATTTATCACTATTAATTATTTGATTAATTTAAATGTAGATTATACTAATTTTTTAATCAAATAAAACTTTGTTACTATTAGATCGACTGATGATTTCGTATGAAAATCATCGATTCTTCAAATTATGTTTTTTAAGAAAAATATTCTTAATGATAAATTTTAAAACTAATAATCAAAGATAAATTATAATTTTAATAATTTTATTACAATTTTTTTAAGTGCATAAATTAAAGTGAAGTAACTACGAACGGTGGCGGATCTATGTTTTAAACTTTTCAAAGTTTACATATTTATTCTTATTTTTTTAATTTTTATGAATTAGTCCTTAAGTTTTTTTAAAGCTTTGTGCTCGCCCTGAGATTTCAAAATTTTATATGTGCCCACACTCATATAAATTTTTGGATCTGTCACTGCATACGAATTCAGTGATTGTTATATATTTTATAGTTCGATAGATGAACAATAATTTTTTATCTTAATCATATCTCATATTAAAAAAATCTTTAAAATTAAAATTTAAACTTTAATCTTAATTGTTATATTTAAATCATAAACTCTAAAAATATATCATACTTATAATTTTTTAAATATTAATCACAACTCTTAATATTAAGCCCTAAACTCAAAATTCACTATTTTAGAATAAATTTTTATTTTTTATTTTTAAATAATTTTTTATATTTTTTATGTATAAAATCTTATTAAAATAAATTATAAATATATAATAAAACGAGATCATATAATAATTTTTACACCGTACTCTACTTCGACGATTACCGGAGACCGGTGAGGAATATCCATGAAATCTGAAAGCAAACTCGATATTACAAACGCATATAACTGTCCTGTCGAGAAATTATATCATGAGTCAGTCTCATCACGTCATCCATGGGACCAACCAATAGAAACTGTTCACTTCATTATTTTTTAATTTTTCAAGTGAAGATTTATTTAGGAAAAATATTATGACATAAAAAAATTAATAAAGTTGACATTTTTTATTGGTTGCTCTCATAGACAGGTGGTGAGACTGATCCATAATATAATTTTTCATGTCCACTAGTTCATGTGAGAAACCCATGAAATGTTGTTTCTTTGCCACGTGGCTCACCGTAATCGGCTAATCAATCGAGATTTTTTAAAAAATTAAAAATTAAATGATAAAAAAATTATAAAATTATTAAGTGATCCAATAATATATTTTATTTAATAGTTAATTATAAAAGTTAAGCGAAAAAATATAATTATACAAATAATAAATAAAAGCAGAAAGAAATATATTTAACAAATTAATAAATTATTCATTTTTATTTTGTTATATTCTTTTAAATTATTTATCTTAATTCCATTAAAAACACCCCCTTTTCTTTCTTTAAAGTTTCATTTCTCCCCACCACTATATAAAAAGCTGAATTATTAAAGATATTAATAATTATTAATTAGCCAGCTCAAAAGTGAATGCCGCCTCGACCCATTCAGAAAGATTTTCCTGGTTTTAAGAGATTTGTTAATATACTATTTTTTTTTTTAACTTTTTCGATATAATATATTAAATTTGATCGAATATCAATTATGTGATAATTTAAATTAATTGATTGTTATTTTTATCAAATATTAAAAATTCATTATTTGTTATTAAAGAATTATTTTTTATACTGTATAAATTATTTTATACATTTTTATTAATACTAGAGTTTTAATTTTCAAAACATAAAAATAAATTATGAACTTAAATTAATATTCTAATTGACGAGAGAGTTACATGAAGTATTAAAATAAAAAAAAATTATATTTTATAATCAGAATTTAAATTTATATAAAATAGGTATCTTTAGTCATCCGATTAATTAACGAATCTCAAATAATTGTAAATTTAATATTATTTAGATATAATTTTAAGTTTGAATTACGTAAATAAAAGGGTAAATTCCAATGAAAATCACTCAACTATGGGTAGAGTTATACTTAGATCACTCAGTTATATGTAAATTATATTTGGGTGATCATTCATATTTTTAAAAAATTATCAATTCGAATATTATATTAATTAATGATTTCAAATAAAATAATTTAATGTTAACGAGATATACAAATGATTTAAAAGAAGAAAAACAAATTGATGAACTTTTTAAATACGAAGGGTGATCCAATCGTAATCATACTCATAATTAAATGACCTAAATATAACCTTTAATAATTGGTCACCCAAACAAAACCTTACCCATAAACGAGACCCAAATATAACTTTTAATAATTAAGTGACCCGCATATAATTATTCCCATAATTGATGATCTATATTATAATTTACTCTAAATAGAAAATAATATCGGAAAAATACATTACTCCTTGTTAAAAGTTATAATTAAATATTTTTTTTAAGATCATTATCATTCAATCACTGTGCTGACATTATTGATGCTCGAACTTATGACCTCTAAAAATAATAATTATTTTCAAAACCACTGGAATAGATAACTCATGCTAATTGATTTAATAATTAAAACTACTTTTATTATCATATTTTATATAAATTTAAATATATCCTTTTATGTAATTAAGGAAAGTACAATTAAACCCTGCGTTCAAATTTAATTCCAATTCTCAAAGAAAGAAGGTATTTTTCTCGTGGCCCAGCCTTGTTGACCCATATGAAGCAACAGAGAAGTCTGGTTCTTCCGCGTAATTTTCTTTCCCACTGGGCAATAAATAGTGTCCACAATCGTCATTTAATTCTCCGGCACAACTCGCCAACTAACTCACTCAATTTAATACAAACAAAGGTACAATCAAATAAACTAAATGCACCCATCTGGCATACGAAGGAAAATTACAAAAATACACAATTTATTAAAAAAATTACATTTAAGAGATGAACACGTGTCTTTTATTTTTTACTTTTAAATAGGAAGCAAGTGGATACATTTAATATGGAGGGGACATTTTTAATGAAATGGATTACCTCAGGGTGTAGTACGGATAATACTGGATTATTTCTGTTCCACTAATATTAGATGTACTAGGTATATCGAAAATTAATTAAAATAAAATTTTAAAAATTAAAAGAGTAATAAAAATTATATTTTTAATAATTAATTATATAAGATATATTTAAAAATTTATTGATTAAGGATTTTTAAAACATTTTTATATTTTTATTAATAATAAATTTTAAATAATTATAAATTAAAATTTAAAAATAAAAAAAAAATAAAAAAAATTGATAAAATGAGTAATATTTTATAACCAGATTAATATGGACAATTTCCTCTTAAAACCGTAATATGATTTCTTTTAAGATAAAATTATTTAACCCTACATAGATTCTCCTAAATTTATACACATATATTTTTATCTTCATACTTAGTGTCCATTTGATTATATAGTTTTAAGTAGAAAATGTTGTTTAGTTGGTTAAATTTGAAGGAATATTCTCTTTTAATTTTTAATTAAAAATATATATTTAAAAAATAGAATTTTTCCGGTTTTAGTATAATAAAAAATTAATAAATTATTTTTTCTTCCTTTTAAAATTTACTCTAGTCAAATGATATTTTTTTTTTCAAATTTTGTTTAAAAAATATATTTTTCAATTTAAGGAATATTTAACCAAACTACCCTTTCAATCAGAGAAATTATATCATGGGTCAGTCTCACTACATTATCCATGAGGTCAACCAATAGAAACTGTCCATCTTATTATTTTTTAATTTTCCAAGTGAAGATTCACTTGAGAAAAAATTATAACATAAAAAAATTGATGAAGTTGACAGTTTTTATTGGTTAATCTCATTGACAGGTGATAGAACTGACCTATGATATAATTTTTCCTTCGATTGAGATATTTATTTGTATTTTCAAACCTCGACAACCAATTAACCAACAGAGTTCCGTCCTTTTGTTTTGTTGCACAATACTTTTGACGTGTGACTTTTCATTTCATTTTCTTTTTAATTTAAGAAAAAAAGAAAATTAGGGTTGTAAATTTTCCACATTTCCCTTTTTCTAAACAATAATTTTCCACAATATTCGTACATTCATATGTTGGATTTATCAACTAAACCCCACCCCATGTAATAAATAAGGTATGGCAATTTCCATATCATCATCTTCTTTTTATTGGATAAATAGTTTTTCTATATCATCTTTGGAAGACCAAAACACAATAAAAAAACAATCTTCGAACCATAAAAAAATAAAAATAAAAGCTTGAAAACGATGGAAAGGTAGCTCAGATCTCTCTTCAACTTTATGACAGAAGCAGAAACAGATTTAGGAAAAAGCTAGAGACCCATGTTTGCAAATCCACTTGTTGATGCAATCTCATCCAGACAAATGTGGTGAGTGGCTGCGAGCTAGCCCTTGTCTTTCATCTTCTATGTTATCTTCAGTTTCTCCTTCCATGTAAAGGGGAAGTACTTATGTTCTGAGTTTGCCTCACGTTTTCTAATATTGTATCCAAAAAAGCTTCCTTTCATGGCCGTGTGAAGAGCATCCATCAATTCTAGTCGGTCGGGTCTGTTTGTACGTTCGGTTTCATGGTCAAATGAGGAGTGCCCATCAGTTGTCAACTTGTCCTTTCCATCACTGATTCTTTTCCTTTTGTTTTGATCCTATTGTATAGGTAGGTCTTTGTTTAAGTTTTAGGGGTCTTTATTCTGTTCTTTTGAGCTGTGAGATGAACAATTAGTCTGGTTTTCGCCCCCTGATTTGAAGTTTCTGCCTCTTCTCTTTGTACTATTTCAAAACCCAGATTTTGTTGAATACAGGACTAGGACTAGTTAGCTTAATATATGTATATCTTCAAATCTGCTTCCTCCATAGCTTAATAATGTTTTTGGAAGAGCTTGGTGGATTAAATTCCTGAAACCCAGTAATTATCCTACTTGGTTCTAGCATCAGTTTGTTGTTCTCTGCTGAGAAGATTCCTTGTTTTGGTTCTGAACTTGGAGTTTTGCAATGGAAATTCTGGGGTTTATTCGTTTCCTGGGATTTTTTGCTCTGTCTGCACTCTTCTTCCCAGGAATCTGTACGGCTAGCATTATCAGTACTGGGTCGATTGAACCGGGTTTTCAAGGAACTCAAATGAATTGGATCGACAAGAATGGGTTGTTTCTTGAATCTAACAACTCAGCATTTGGTTTGGGGCTTACAACTACCCCAGATGTCACATTATTTCTCCTTGTTGTCATGCACATGGAGACCACACAAGTGATCTGGGCGGCTAACAGGAACTTCCCGGTTTCGAATTCTGATCTCTTTGTGTTCGACAAGAGCGGGAACGTGTTGTTGCAGAAAGGAGGAAAAGTTGTTTGGACGACAAATACTGGTGGCAAAGGAGTTTCAGCAATGGTGTTGCTGGATTCAGGGAATTTGGTTTTGCAAGGGAATGATGGCACAGTAATCTGGCAGAGTTTTGATCATCCTTCCGATACCCTTGTTTCGAACCAAGAGTTTAGAGAAGGAATGAGACTTGTAAGCGATCCTAGCTCCGGCAACTTGAGCTATATCCTTGAAATCAAGTCCGGTGACATGATACTTTCGGCCGGTTACTCGGTTCCGCAGCCGTATTGGTCGATGGGGAAGGACACACGAAGAAACATTAATAAAAATGGTGGGGAGGTCACTTCAGCATCCATTGATGGAAATTCATGGAGTTTATTTGATAAAACCAAAGCCTTGTTGTGGCAATTTAGAATCTCGGATCCTACTGATGCAAATGCCACATGGATTGCTGTGTTGGGAAGTGATGGCTTTATATCTTTCATCAATCTCCAGGCTAAAGGGTCTTCATCATCAACTAATATTCCAGATGATCCTTGTGGCACACCAGAAGCCTGTCAGCCGTATTTTGTTTGTTCAGGACCACGGGGCAAAACCAGGTGTCAGTGCCCGTCACCGCTTAATTCCGGCTCCTGCAAAACAGGCATTGCCTCTCCTTGCAGTCAGGGTAAGGAATCTGTAAGCCTTGTAGATGCCGGAACTGGACTCGATTATTTTGCAGTCAACTACGTTTCTCCATCGTCGAAAACCGATATGAGTGGTTGCAAGGAATCCTGCTTGCGCAATTGTTCTTGTATGGCTATGTTCTACGACAATAGATCAATGATTTGCTATCTTTTTGACCAGATTGGTAGCTTCCAAAACTCTAAACAGAGATCTGATTTAGTTGCTTTTGTCAAAATGTCAAGCAATGGAAATGGAGTAGGGGACGGAAACGGCAACAAAAGCCTGCCGTATGTTGTTATTATAGCTGTTGCCACGGTTCTTGTCATTTTGGGGTTAATCTTTTTGGCATATCGATACTACAATAGAAATAAGAAAATGCCAGGATCTCCTGATGATACTTCAGAAGAGGATAACTTCTTGGAGACTTTAACCGGGATGCCTACTCGTTTCACTTACAATGACCTTCAGACTGCCACGAATAACTTCTCTGTTAAGCTCGGGCATGGAGGATTTGGCACGGTATATCGAGGAACTCTTCTGGATGGAACCCAAGTTGCTGTGAAGAAACTGGAGAACATCGGTCAAGGTAAGAAAGAATTTCGAGCTGAAGTCGGTATTATCGGCAGCATCCATCATGTCCACCTTGTGAGATTGAAAGGCTTTTGTGCTGAAGGAAATTATCGACTTCTTGCTTACGAATACATGGCGAATGGTTCCTTAGAAAGATGGATCTTCAAGAGGAACAGAGAAGATGCCCTGCTGGATTGGGGAACAAGATTCAATATTGCAGTAGGAACAGCTAAAGGTCTAGCTTATCTCCATGAAGATTGTGATGCAAAGATTGTGCATTGTGACATAAAGCCAGAGAATGTATTGCTTGATGACAATTTCCTAGCCAAAGTCTCGGATTTCGGCTTGGCGAAGTTGATGACACGAGAGCAAAGCCATGTTTTCACTACTCTAAGGGGCACCAGAGGGTACCTTGCACCTGAATGGATCACAAACTACGCCATATCAGAGAAGAGCGATGTTTACAGCTACGGCATGCTGCTACTCGAAATCATCGGCGGAAGAAAAAACTTCGATCCGGAAGAATCTTCAGAGAAATCTTATTTACCATCATATGCTTTCAAGATGTTAGACGAAGGGAAGCTGAAAGACATCCTCGACTCGAGGCTGACCATAGAAGGTGAAGATGAGAGAGTTCATACTTCAATCAAAGTTGCATTATGGTGCATACAAGAAGATATGCATTTAAGGCCATCCATGACAAAAGTTGTTCAAATGCTAGAAGGTCTGTCTCCGGTTCCAACACCACCCATGTCGTCTCCGTTGGGATCTCGCCTTTTTTCAGGTTTATTCAAATCGATGACGATGAGCGGAGAGGGGACATCGTCAACCTCGGCCTCAGCCTCGACACCATCGGACTGCAACAGTGATGCTTATCTTTCAGCTGTACGGCTTTCTGGTCCAAGATAACAATCACTTAAAAACAGAAAAAAGGTCACTAGAATTATTCTAAGGATTTGTATTACCAAATATGATGTTTAACATCTCATCTGTCTTGTATATTCATTAGATTATTATTCAAAAATTTTGTAATATCAGCTATTAGCTATAATCCAAATTAATAATTTAAAATTTAAAGTAATCTTTAATTAATTTTATTTTAATTATATACTATATTTCTTAAATAATAATTTAAAATTTATTATAAATAAAATAAACTGAATTTATAGACGTACTTACATAATACTAAAAATCTATAATAGCTGTATAAATCAAACTAATCGAGTAATAAATTGAATTTATAATTATTAAAAATCATCTTTAATTAATTTTATTTTCAATATTAATTAATGAATAGAGAGTTGTATTTTCGTCACTGTATTTAGATGGGGGAGTGCCGTTTTCCCTTGGAAGAGAGAGTTTTCGGTTTACCTGGAAATGGATTTGAAAGCAGCTCGTATAAAATACCTTTCAGACTTCAAAGAAATTGTATTCGTACAAGAATCGGAGAAAGAAAAAGGAAAAGAAAAGGTTCAAATTCCAATTAAATTTTGAAGATCTTCCTGTTTAGGGGCTTAGATGCTTTAATCTTCACTATGTACCTTACAATCTTCCTTTTACTCGGATCCTTCGCATTTTCTTTTACTATTTTCTCTCGTTGATCTTCTTCTCGGCTTCTTGGAGTGTTGATTTATAGCTCTCTTTACGAGGTAAGAAATAAAACCTTTCTTTTCTTTTCTGAATTTCTTTGTTTGTTTGGTTGGTTCATACGAAAGAATGAGGGTTTCAGTGTTTATTCTCTCTTTACGAGGTAAGAAAGAAAATCTTTCTTTCCTTTTCTTTTCTGAATTTCTCGTTTGTTTGGTTCCTGAGAAAGAATGAGGGTTTTAGTGTTTGTTCTCTCTATACTAGGTAAGAAAGAAAACCTTTCTTTTCTTTTCTGAATTTCTTGTTTGTTTGGTTGATACGAAAGAGTGAGGGTTTTAGTGTTTGTTCTCTCTTTACGAGGTAAGAAAGAAAACCTTTCTTTTCTGAATTTCTTGTTTGGTTGGTTCCTAAGAAAGAATGAGGGTTTTAGTGTTTGTTATTTGGTAAAAGTTGATTAATGTGCAGCGAAATGTGTTGATTGTTTGGTAAAATTCAAAGCATGCTTTTATTTCGCTTTTTGTTTACTATTTAGTTGCAAATAAGAGATCTAATTTAGTCCTTTTTTCCTTTTTCTTTTCTTGAATGTTATAGCAACAATGGATTTATAAACGCGTCAGGTACTTTACGAATATCCATATTCGGTTTCTTAGAAAACTGAACGTAAATTGGGGGGTGGGGAATGGGAAAAGCGTTAACCAATCGGAGCCATATTTATCCCATAAGAAGTTGAAATAGATAGACGTGGATAGATATAGACCAATTAAAATTAGTAAATGCTGAAATTTGTATTGCTCCAAGGGTTTTGAGAAATGTTAAATTAGGATTACATTTTTGTTTGTTTTATTTTTGTCAGCGTGATGGATTCAGAAAATAACATGTCTTCGTTTGGGCTTGAAGCTGCCCAGAAAAATGATGTTAATCCGCAACATTGTGTGCCTGGGGATGATTGTGGTTCAGATGATGCGAGTGGCAATGTTGAGGAAACCGTTGAAACTTATCTGCAAAATGGAATGGATGACAATGGAGTAACTGAGGAAGGTACAGAACAATCCAATGACTTGGTGGAAAGCAGAGGATTGGTTGATTTTGAGGTATTAGAAGTTTGATTGTTCAAGTGCTTTTATTAATTACATTATTTTTGTATCATATCCGTGAATGTGTCTGTATTTTTGTAGGAAGGAGAAATAGAGGATAATGTGAAGCAATCCAAACCTCAAAAGGTTCAAGGAAAGACCAATAATGAGAAGCCATTAGGTCCCAAAACTGTTCATACGTCTTTGGCGAAGAAAAACAAAGATGGAAAAACTACAGAGGTGTCATTAACACCTTCAAATGGTGGTTCTGTTGCTACAAATTCAGTTCCGAAATTGCCTCATAAAAGTAGACCATTTAATGAAAGACAAGCCAATGCATCTAAGGTTAAAGTTGTTGTTATTTCCTCTTCTGATTTATTATTGTTCCTGCCTTTTTGAACATTGCTTTTCTTCTCTCTTCTTCCAACAGCATTCTGAAATCTCTGATGGAGCCTCTTCTGAAGGAACTATGTACGTGCTACTCGTACTTATGTTTCAATTTCTTAGCTTTGCGTTTCTTTCATGAAGCCTTTTGCCCTTCTTATTTGATTTTGTTAACCAACAGATGAGGGAACTTCATAGTGGTCACCTTTTATCTGTATATTTTCTCCTGAAACTTTATTGGTAGATGATGAAAGATTTTTATCCTGTCATTTTTGTACTGTTCTATTGAATTGCAGGGAGAGATCCAAGCTGAAACCTCTCAAGAAAAAGCCAGTTACTAAATCTGAAGCAGGATCAGAACCCTCGTATCCATTCAATTTTGAATGTTTTTATTACTTTCTGACTGGGACTGTAGGGTGAAACATTTTGATATTTGAGTTTCATTTGCACTACATTCTATAGGCTTCTATTTCTCAATTCATCATGTTTATGTTCATCCTTAATTACTTCATAGAAGTCCCACTTCAACTGATGCCAAACCTCATAGGGTTGGTACTCTTCCAAATTATGGTTTCAGTTTCAAGTGTGACGAACGGGCTGAGAAAAGGAAAGAGGTTGGTGCTTATATTATGTTCTCAAGATATATTATGTACTCTTGCAGCAATTTTATTGAAGTCTCCATCAATGTATTATGCAGTTCTACACTAAACTTGAAGAAAAGATTCATGCAAGGGAAGTAGAAAAGAGCAACCTGCAAGCTAAGTCCAAGGTGTTATTTTTTGAATCCAATGGTTATAATCCAGAATTCACTCTTTCTTGCCATAATAATACTTCAATTTTCTTCCAGGAAACTCAAGAAGCTGAGGTTAAAATGCTTAGGAAGAGTTTGAACTTTAAAGCAACTCCATTGCCAAGCTTCTATCAGGAACCTCCACCTCAGGTGGAATTAAAGAAGGTTAGTTGAATTTTATGATGAATAAAAAACTAGATGATCATTTCAATATAGAAATTAGCATGAGAAATTTGTCTCGGTATTTCAATTTTAATGACAATGACATGTTTCTTCATATTATTTTGTTCTTTATTCTTTTTTTTTTTTTCATTTGAGTAGGGTAAGGTAGGGCTGAAATTCTGAATATGCAGGTGCCTAGGTTACTTTCAAGGTTTTAGCTTTAGGTTTGCCACATTTTCCTGTTGTACACATTTGTTATTCAGGCATTTGCATGTCTCTGTCTGCCTATCATCCTACAAGAGCCATTTTCTTTTCTGCAAAATGTTGTTTTATATTGATGAGGTGCGTTTATATCCCTCCTTTGGCAGCTGCCATTGTTAGTTGTAGTTGATACATTTAGCTTTTATGGATAACTTTGAATTGAACTGCTTTAATTTGCTTTGGCCCAACCCTGACCTGACAGACCAGTTGATTGGATGCATTCATCATCTATTTTGGATGATACACTTGTTAACCGTAGTATGACTTTATTTCTGTTTTTCTTATTCATATGGCAGCATTGAGTTTCTCAATATATGCTACATTGATCTTTTTTTTCTATTGCCTTGATGCAGATACCAACAACAAGAGCTAAATCTCCAAAGCTTGGCCGAAGGAAAAGCACAACTTCTTTAGACTCTGATGGTAACAGCAATAGAGGCCTTCGATCAAGCCGGCTAAGTTTGGATGAGAAAGCATCTCCCAGTATCTCTGTCAAAGTAATTTCTTCTGTTCGTTTTAAGAAGGCACGGCAGAAATCACTTCCCAAACTGGCTTCCCCGAAGCCTGGTTTGCCCAGTGCTACAGATGAGGAAAATACATCCAAGGCATCCAGTCAGCCATCTGTAACTGCGTCCAAGGCAACTACCAAGGGAAAGATAGCCTCAGCCTCGTCTAAAGTGACGGAAGAGGAGAATGCCACCTCTTCCAATGTGACAAATGAGGAATTATCTCCCGTCCAACATCAGGAGGCGGTTTCTAAAGCTGATTCATTTGAAAGTCATCCCGAAACTGATCAAGGGCCGGAGATCGAAGAGCAAGGACAGCTGGAGTTGGTTCAATAGCGTCCTTGCACTGAAGCACTAAGCATGGCAATGATCTGAAGTGGACGTTCATATACAAACCTCTCGACCTCATTTCGTGTAAATAAGGATATGAGGCATGAAAATTATTCTATATTATGGATTATGATGTTTTCACCAATGTTCAGCAGCTTTCGTTGTTTCGCATGTCAGCTTACCAAAAGTTGGTGGGCTTCTTGCTAGAAATCCTCCATTCCTGTTTCACCCAACTGTATGTCCTTCCTCCTTTACTGCCGAGTTGTCCTAATTTATATATGTTGATTTTAAGGATGGCTTATTGAATATATATATATACATTTTTTTAATATTCGGAGTCATATACTGTACTGTTTGGCAATCCAGTGATCGAACAGGGTTTGCCCAAAACCAAATGGAAACACTTGTTATTGTGAATTAAAATCCATTTTAACGATGATTCCTCTACATTATATAATCATGCTTTTTATGTGTTCTTATGAACTTAGAACCTACATTATTCGCAGAGACTATGCATCGGCTAATTAGATAGAGCCTACATTATTTGCGTAGACAAAGAGCATCGGCTACCTACTGGCTACCGCAATCAATCGACTTTCAGCAGGGGACAGTAGAATTTTTATTGTTTTCCTCTCTGAAAGTAATCTCGTGTTTTTGATGTCACGTTATCTGCAGTTATAGCATTAGAATGATTCACTCAACAAATTCGTGCAATATTTGAAGTTTGTATGGGAAGATATGAAGTGAATATTTTACAAATTTTGTTTGAGGTGATTAAATAGAAGGGACTAGTTTAGGTCTTGGAACCAGACTTTTTTTTCCAAGTTATAAAAGCTTTGAATCCAATTCATCTTTCTTAAGTACAAGATTTAACATATCACTAAGATGATGGATCGACAGGGATTTCATGTTTAATTGATCTTTAACAGTAGCATTTGGAGATAATGGAAGATTATGTATGCAGTATGGTTGATAAAGGAAGATTCGTTTCACTTTATTAGATGTCTCCAACAAAACTAGATTTTTTCTCTCCTTTTGTTGGCGAATGTAGGGCCTGTGATTATCATCTAGAATTTGTATTTTTTACATGCTTGGAGCATGAAGTTAGATCCGTTCACAGGCAGCAGAATTCCGAGGAAGTTGAGACAATGAAGCAATCAACAGTTCTAGATACATAAAGTTCGATCGCTTTTATTGATATCATGGCAACAGGAACGTACAAGACTTCCAATGGCGGATTTGGTACTCGGTACATTGTTGAGAGGTTACAAACTACAGTTCAGAGCAAATGAAACCAGTAAACACAGGGCTTGGTAAAAAAGAGGAAAAAACAACTACAAGAGTTGTCATGGCAGACTATTTAATCTGTGCCTGCCATGGCCAAAACCCATGAGTGCTGGACACCAAACTTACTTTGAACTGCCAGAAGCAAACTATAACTAAGACGACTCGAGGTTTTCAATCCGCCATTGGAGAGAACAAAAAGACCCAACCATCACGTGTAAAAGAACATTCGAGTTTAACAGTACGACAAGCTTAGCCGAATGAACAAAGCTAAGCAAAAACACCATGCGCCAGAAACCCAGCAAACTGAAACCTTTTAAACATAGAGAAAAGATACCCTAAAATCCAGAACCCAGCAGCAACTGTATCCACAGGGAAGTTCGACCATGAAGAAACCAACACCCAATTATTGGGACTCAAAACCTGGTAACAGGTCTCTGATGAAACGAAACCTGCAAAAAGAATTTAAGGAGAATGGCCGTATTCCCTGGAAAAGGGGGCTGAGCTCCGGACTATAGAAGACCCATAGCTGATGGACCCAAAAACTACACAAACTGCTGCTACTCACAAAGGCTAATTCTCAAGCTTCTAGGCTTGCTGATAATCCCAAACTGGGATATTGTTCAGAAAAGGATATCACACCTCCATAGCTGTTCCACAAGAATGTCAACTGCAGCACCACTGATTGCCTTGCATTGCTGCAGGTTTAACCCCAAGAGGGTCAGACCCAATTTTGCAAACGATGGCAAGCTTTTGTCTGAGATCATAGGGCAACCAGAGACAGATAGGATCTGCAGATTGATCAGACCGGAACAAGCAAGAGCTGCAATTCCAGAGTCGGTAATTGCGCACTTGGAGATATCAAGATCACTGATCAACTGACAGTTCTCTGCTATTGCAATCAAGCTGGCATCAGTGATCTTACAACAACCATCAAGATTCAGCATCTCTAGAGTCCACCCATGTGAATCAGCCATCTTGCAAACAACGTTGTCACTCAAATTCAGACAACCACTGAGATCAACCTTCACCAAACCAGACTCACAATTATCAAGCAATGGAAGAAAGCCAACATCTGTTATCCCATGAAGCCCGCGCAACTCCACATTTTGCAGTTGAGGGCACAACTTCCCCAATGCAGCCAAACTAGCATCACCAAAACCAGGGCAATTACGAATGGACAGTGATCTAAGGGTTCCACAGCGGGATAGAGGAGGCAATCCTAAGTTTAGGTCCCTAATACCCAAGCAGTTCACAAGAGAAATAGCCTTGAACTTTGGACCACAGTTAAGAAGGGAACCAAAAAACCCAAATTGGGTGACCCTGTGACACTCCTCCAGTTCCAAGCTCTCTAGTGAACCTGCGGCTTTGGCAAAAGACACCAACCCGTTATCGGATAAGAAAGCACATTTGCAGAGGCAGAACTGCTTCAAATTTGGGCAACCCTTTCCAACAGCTTCAAGTCCAAGATCTGTCACTCCAAGGCAGGCTTTAACAGTGAAAGACTTCAGTTTCTGTAGCCCGTGACCATTACCCATCACCCAGAAGCCCTTCTCAGTCACCTTTGGAAGGCTAGTGAGAGTAAGGTCAACTACTGCCTTGCCATAGTGTCCAATAACAGCAAGAGAGACATCGGTAATGTTCAAGGCCTGAAGCTTTACTTTTGTGAGGGAAAACGAGGCTGATGTCAACAGGTTTGCAATTCCTTGATCTCCAACAAGGGGGCAATCTTTGATTGAAATAGACTTTAGATTTGGACAGCAGCGTGCTACAGCCTGGATACCTTCATTTCCAATGTTTGCACAACCTTCAATGGTCAGATCAGTCAAATCAGGGCATCCCTTTGCAAGGGCGAGCAAAGAGTCATTAGTTATAGCAGGACAGTGGCAGAGATCGAGCTTCTGTAGCTGGTGACACCCATCAGCAATCTCACGCAGACCTTCATCTCCAACAGAAGACAAATTCCACAAGGAAAGAACCCTTAGAGAAGGGCATCCACGGGAAATGGCCCTGAGGCCAACAGCGGTCACTCCACGGCTGGAAGTGCTTCCTCGGATCAAAAGCTTGCCCAGTCCTCCACGACTAGCAGTTCCAACAGCAATAGCAGCAAGTCTAACATCTGTTGCTTTCTTCCCTTCCAAACTCCTAGAGAGGTATCCACCTCCCTCGACATTCTGATCTTCAACCTCAGAATCCACATCCTTGAGATTCAAGGCTTCAATGGTCTTGTTGTCACTGATTTCATATCTGCGGATGTTGCTAACAAGTGTAAGCCAGCGCTTGGAGACACAAGCACATGCACTCCTCTCTTGGCCTCCAGACAACCGTCTGAAGATTTCAAATAAGCATTCATCAGGGAGAACCTCGATTGATGGCTTCTGCTCAAATTTCTCTCCAGAGAAAACAAAAGGAGCACTGATGCGGGACCTCTTGTTAGAGGGAAAATAAACATCCACACGACGCCCAAGGGACAAAAGGAGACTAGATTCCTTGGGGTTTGGGTAGATCGAACTCCCAGGGAAAAAATCATCAGTTCCTGAACACCATGAAAAAAATGATGAGAACAGAGAGGTCTACCAGAGGAATATAAGAAATCAAGTTAAAGAAATAAAGATATTTCTGATTATCTAACAGTTTTTGATGGCATAAATCAAGTCCAACAGACACAGAGAAGATGAAAAGGAACCTATGGATATTTACTCAAGAAGCCAAACTTTTGGCTCCAAAGGTTCAGACAGATCCTCAATTCATAAGGCAAATCCAGAAGATCCATGAACCATATAGAGCTTTGAATCTAATAACCCACAAATCCTTCTCAGATATAGTCCCAAGAGAACCATGTATTCAGAACAAACAACCTAAAGCTGAAATGAAAGGCATCTAAACCTTAAATCCCAGCTGATCTATTATGAATAGACCGGATCTACAACCAAAACACCTCTATAGTTCTCAACTTTAAAGAATCATAAAACATAAACAGATTAAGCTAAGAAACACCCAAAATCTCCTATAAACTGAACAGCGAGGGCAGGTTACGGGAGAGAAGAAGGGATTAGCTCTAAGGGCGCATGATCTACGACTTGATCAACTTCACAACCTTGGGTTTTCAAAGAAACAAAACCAACAAATAATAAAACCTGATGTCAACCAAGTTCTTCCCCCAGATCAACCTGAATTAACGATTTCACAACCAAGACTTAAAATTCAACTTTTACCTAATCAACCAGATACCATAATAATAAAGATCAGTACCCTAAGCTACCATAGATATTCTCAAAAGTCTCAGATTCGTTCATATTCATATTATAACTTTATCATATCCGATCTGCAAACCAAGTTGAACAAAAAACGAAAACCAAAAATACCCAGATAGAAAAACGAAACTAAAGCTAAAAAACACCATCAAAGACGAAGAATTTACCACTAAAAGAAACGAGCTTTGACATGAGTACAGCTCAAAAAAACCTCTGTGGGTAAAATATTCACCGTTCGCTGCCCACAAACCCTCCAAAGAGAGAAAAAAGAGAGACCCAACAAGTAAGAAAGCTAAGACTTCAAAGTATGTAGCTTGAAGACACGAATGCATGAGATGGATTGGAGCTAGAAGGACATGGAAACCCTATCAAATAGGGTAAAAAAGAGAAGAAAAATGGAAAGAGTGGAGGAAGAAGAGCAATGAAAGATAGATGGGAAAGGAAAGGGGTGGCTTTTATGATGAGAAGAGAGAGGCTTGGGTATGCGACAATACACATTAAAAAAACCCACATGCAATGTATTTGAGCTAAGAAAGTAGCGAAGCTCTGCCGTCTTCATAAATCTTCTCTCTCCTCTCTTACCGCCTTTGCTGTTTCTTTATTATTATTATTATTCTCTTTCGTAATCGCCGTGTTTGGGTGCTCGTTCAAACTAATCCCAGATTCGGTTGTTGAATCCTATTCTAGAATAAGGCGGTAATATATTTTCTTAGGTCTAAAAAAGTATTTGAGTGCCCTTTTAAATTAAAATTTAAATGTTTTTAAAATTATTTTAGTAATTATTTTAAATGTGTGACAAGTGAAAATAATATTAACATATGATTATTATAACTGTGTGGACCAACAAAATCCTACGTACAAGATTTGGTTAGGCCCCCGTGGCCGTGGTACCCGACACATTTATTCGGTTTGAAATTAATTAAAGCTAAAAGTTGAGGTCCAGAAATAACGAATATAACACGGAAGAGATTATATTATAGGTTAAGTTCGTTATATCATTCGTAGTTTTTAATTATAAAAGTTATTTATTTTGATATTAATTATTTATGTCATTAATCTAATTTTAAAAAATATATTTTTAAATGATATTAAAAAAATAAATAAAGATATTAATTAAAAATAACTCAAAAGATAATAATAAAGTGGATAATTATAATTAAATAAAATTATATTTAATATAGTAAATCAAACTCGTGATATAATTTCTCGTAACACGAAAAAGCACTACCAAAGAAAAAAATAACCAACTTCCAATATACTTTAAACATTGAAATCAATTAGAAAAGCATCACACATTGTTGGACAACTGACTGCGACTGGCAAATTGCAATGGATGTGGGGAAAGGGAAAGAGATGGATGACATACATAGCGGCCTCGGTCAAATGCATAGAAATTTTATACGAATGGGGTTAAGATTTTAGGTTAAAGATAAAATATAAATATTTAAAAGTAAAGATATATTTATAATTTAAAAAATATTAAAAAAATCTTCAATGGTGGAAAAACGATTCTTCTTCTTCATTTCTATTTAATCCTGTCACAACATACTTGTTTAAAATATTATATACTCTAATGTTGAGAAATAATTTAAAGTTATTGAATTTTATAAAACTATTTATCATTCTATTTTAAATAATGTAAATTGGAAGAAATGTTTGAATTTAAATATAGTATTGTCGATAGTTTTTATAAGTGTCTCTATAGAAAAACAGATGATGTTAATCATAAGAGACGAAAAATATAGATACTACTTCCGGTCTAAATACAACTTATAAGTTCGGTCGACGCTCCCGTCTTCTAACCCGTGACGAGGGTGTCAAGTTGTCCCTTTATTTTTTGTTTTAATTTAAACTTAAAGTAACATGGAACTTGCATCCATAGTCGTAGACACCATGCATGACATGTTTTTTCCTCGCTACTTCTTTTTATATTGGAAGTTGAAACCAACCACTTGGACTGAACATTTTCCATGAGGGAAATATTATATACTACTACTTCATAAAATGACCAAAGACAGACAGATTTCTTAATAGTCGTAATCTTATCATTCAAACTATATAACATTAAAAAAATATGTCCAGCTCAGCAAAGTTGTAAGTGCATGTAATGGACACATTCTACAATGGACTATATACCACTTGCTTCACTTATATATATATGTATATATACCACTTGCTCTTTCCATGAATATTAAAAGAAAAGAAAGGGTGACCACTTGTGTTTGAAAGGTGGCAAAGGGAAAGAATGGTGCAACCGTGGGGCCAACAACGCGCACACTTTGTCTGTCAGAGGGTGAAGAAGCCATCTCTTCTTTAAATTCCTTGTCCATGTCGAATTCCATGCATGCTTCCAAAAACAGTCACTCCATTACCAAGCACAACCCGACCCGGTTTTACTTTTACAACCCATCGGTTGGACTTGGATCCCCAACTTTCAATCATAACTCTAGGTTGACGCCATCATCAAGTTAAACGTGAAATTGTCTGGTTTACCAGGAAACTTCCAATGGCTTCCGACACGAAAACAACACTACTTTTACATGTGTAGAGATGGTAAATGTTCTTGACAAATGGGGGCCACTTTGATTTTTGTGGCAGAACAGAAGAGCACTTACTGTTAATGTTTTGAACATGAACACAGGACAACTGTTATGGAGTTCTGAGACACAGTGGGCTGGAACCAGGTCCCTTGTAAGTGGTTATTGATGGTTACAGTTCATTGTTAAATACTGTAAGAAACCAACACAGCACAAGTCAAATGTCTCCTCTCTAATCTTGTAGCTCGTTGTGCATCATCCAGCTTAATTTTATGAGCCCTCTAGCTCCCAAATATCAACTAGAAAAGTCACCATTTCCTGTCACAGTGAACCCAACAAGGGTTGAGGAGTTCTACAAGGAGGACAAACAGGATATAACATTGTATGGAGATAGCTAGAAGGGAAAGAGAACTTACAGGAAGCGGAATCGGGTGCGGGAATGGCGTATAATCCCCACGTAAACCCTCGTAGATTGTATTCCAACTGTAATAAAATGGTGTTAACGGTATGCACCAGCAGAATGAACAAGGCCTGTCTTTAACAGTGGTTTAAAACTACTTAAATTACTAACTTTATCTTGGGTTCTTGAGGGTTCATCCGTTTATCAGGCTTCTTATCTCCAAGCCATTGTTGCCTTGTTTGGTTCCAAAGAAGAAGGCCTGCAAGCAAAAGTTCAATCACCAGAAAATTTACCTCGACGAAATGGCAGGTTGATCTTTTTCCGAATGGTACTAAAAACTTTGAAACAGCATATGAAAACATAAGAAGCAATGGGATGCTATTTAACTATATTTAGTGGTATATAAAAGCTAATATATCTCAACTTGCCATGATTTACAAATTCAGAAGGTTGGCTCGTGCTGCTAGAAGGATCGAGATTTGATCCGATGTTCAATGACATGTTTCTCTGGGACTGGATTCTGCTATGTTCCATTTCGCAGGCACTGCTACTCCAGAAATCATCAGACAATCTAGATCTCTTCTCTTTCTGATCCCGAACACTTAGACCTTGCGATGGATCATCCACCGCAGTAATCAGTGAAGGTTTCATGAAGCACCCAAAACAACCTCTTCTCTGTTACAAACCAGGAGTAACCAAGAGCATAACTGGTACCGAGTACTAAATATATCAACTTAATCCTTAAATCTAGCAGATGGAAGGAAAAGCCAATCATTTTCACAATTTACTGAGTCAACATGACATGAACATGAACATGAACTACATGTATGACAGTCGAGCAGCTGAATAATGCAAAATTTGCCGGTCTAATCTCCGGCAAGTAGGGAATCAAATTTGTGAAGGAACAAAGACCAACAACAAATGACATTCAAACCTTATTTCCCTAATACATAAATGCCGGGCAGGTAAGTAATACAAACTGCATCAGCTTAATCTCCAATCAGCATGCAGGGGATCAAGCTTGTGCAGGAAAAAACAACTAAGAATATCACTCAACCCCATTTTCTTGAAGTTTCAATACAGAGAATTTATGAGCCCTTATAAATTGTAGAGTCTACATAACAATAGATTACATATATAACCACTAAATCTTAGGAATGAAAATCTAGTCTATTTCTAAAACAAACAAAAGAACATAAGAGAGAAGTAGTTCCTCACACTGAAAACAGATTTGCATTTAGCCTTGAATGCTTCCATTAGCCAGAGTTTTAAAGCACGAAAATAAGCTCCAGAAAACAGAACAAGAGAACAAAATGGTTTCTTCCCAAAACACCTCTCAGTCTGGGCTAATAAACAACACCTAGGATCCATTCCTCCCATAGAACCCCAAATCCCAGAAGCAAAACCAAAACTCTTGTGTCATGCAATCAGCTGCCCAATGCTTCAAGCAACAAAATGCCTCAAAAATTGAAAATTCCCCCTCCCTATGTATATGTAGTCTGTACGTCTCATTTGATAGCTCGCTTATTCAACAAGTAAGCACTAAACATAACCCAAAGATTCCATACTTGAAAGAAAAAAAACAAACTTGAACTACACAAAAAAGCATTAACAACTTTGTTTTATAACTAAGAAGCTTAAGAGTCGGATTTGATAATTATTAATTAATAACCAGCTTCAAAGTACAAACTTTTATTCCCTGCAATAGAAAAAAATGCAGAAGAAGAAAGAAGTCTGACCCCATGCAGGCAAAAAGGGCAGTGATCCAAGTGGGAAGGTAACCAGAAGATTGCATCTAAAATCCCCACAGCAAAATCAAAATTCCAGGAAAAAATTACTTAAATTCCTGCAAGAATTAAAAAAGGCAACGCCTTTATTTTCCAAATCCTTTTCCCTGGAAGTGTCCGCTGAAAATGAAACTAAGACAGGGGGAAATGGTTCTAATGAAAGAAAAAAGAAATGCAATTAACACCTTGAGAACGATATGTTCAAAATAGATATGGATATTTCGTGAAGAAAACGTAAATTTTGTTCCTGGAAAGTGGTTGGTTTCCAGCTTCTTCTAGTTACCAAACTCCAAAGGGTCTCTCTCTTTCAGTTTTCTCTTGATCTCTCTTTGCCACCTAAATTAATCTTTCTTGTGTTATTGAATGGCGTGAAATTGTAAGCTTTTTAAAATTTTATCTTCCTTAATCTGTTTTTTCGTTGCCTCCTAAATCTTATCCTCAAAGTTGGTTACTTTTAGAAAAAACTATTCCTTTCTCTGAAATTTTAAGATTATAATATATAGTTTATATTTATGTCAAAAAAATAATATATACTTTATATTTTAATACATAAATCAATTCACATTCCTTAAAAGATTAATCTTGAGAGTTTTTTTTCTTTCTGAAATTAGCTTTGCAATTATAGAACTGTTAAATTACAACTATTTTTCAAGGAAAAAGAGCAGCCACCAATGAAACTAAGTAGTAAATAGCGGAGGAAGGATGTTTGATTTGTTTACATGGAAGCTTTGGTTTCCAGAAAAGTTTCAGTCCCTGGAAGTGATGAAACTGAGCAATCTTCTCCAACATTAATGGGGTAAGGAAGCAGCCGATCCGGCAGATCCTCTTCAAGTGTTTCACTTGACTACAAATTCCAGTTTCTTTCAGCGATGGAATTGGCTTCCTGGAAACAATTTTTGGTTTCTGGAGTAGTGAAAGTCATGAAATTGTCCAAGATGTTCATACAAAGAGCCATACGAACACGTTTGAATGAACATAGTTTACAATATATACCGTCTTAAACCAGGAAAAGAGTAGCAGAAAATGGCCGGCGTAAATTACTAAAACTTTGGGAATATTTTACATGCACAAGGATAGGAGCATGAACTGGTTTTTTATACGAGTTAATTAGCCTTAATAATATTGAATCTAATATTCATATTGATTAGTTAACATCTTTTTGAATGTCCGTATTGCTTATTACACAGGTAAGTAATGTGTGCATGATTCATGAATGGAATCAAAATACTGCAAAAAAGAAGGAATTTTCTGATGAAAAAAAACTGATTTAAAAATGCATTTGAAGTCATTCCTTGCTTGAATAATGATGCATGTGAATTAAAGATAAGAATATAGATGAAAAGGTTGGAAGTCTTAAAAATGTAACTAAAGCCAAAAGAAAGGTCAACTAAAACCATGATTCATGGCAGTTGAAAGATCAAAACAACAGTGAATAAGTTTCGTTCTTATTGTAAGAGATGCACAGTAAGTTTAAATCTTCCATTAGCACAGCGAAGGCCATCAGAGATGTACTGATGTATAGTGGAGGACCAAAACCACTTGCTAATCCACTCACTGAAACAATACCATGATCGTATATATACGAGGAAAGTAGGAAAACCGAAATAAATAATTATATTAGCAAACTTCCTTATAAAACATAGACAATCATCTTTGAACAATCACAATAGGTTATAACAACACAGGATATCAACTTAGACAGTTGAAAGTGTACTAAACATTACATCTTTCAAAATGGCAGAGTGGCTTTGCTATCTAGAAAAGTCTGATCCGGCAAAAGAATTTGCGGCCAAAACAATCAAATATCGATTATATTCGATTGGCTAGGTACCTTACCAGAGAGTTGATAGGCTTACCAAAGTCGACATTTTCAGTACCCTGGTTCTTAACTTTTATTCGAGCTAGGTAATCAGCAGCAATCCAAGCAAAACTTAACATCAGTACCCCTTCATCACCGTCGGACTTCTGGAACTCTAATGCCTTCTTGACCCATTTAGGATGGTAAGTTACCTGGTACCATGCAGATGCCTTTCTTTCATACAATTTATTTTTCTCTTCCTCATTGAGCTGCTCAAAGTCCGAATCCATGTTCTCAAAATGTTGTCGGAATTCTTTCCTCAGGGACCCATAAGAATGACTGAGCTTCTCCTTCAGATCTCCTAACTTCCTACTGGCATATTTAGGCATGGACCAGATATGCCCAGTTACGACCTCTTCTTCCCTCTTAACTTTGTACTGTTGAAGAAGTCCAATCAGTTGTCCGTCATAGGAGCACTTTTTATCCCATGCATCCGCAATGAAATCAGCAGATCCAGTCATTTCAATATCTGGATCATAATTGATGTCACTGGCATCAAAATTGAGCTCGGAAGATCCAGAGACATCTTCATCATAGGCATCTTTGATATGACGATATAGTCTTCCCAAAATTTTGCTCGACTTGTATGATTGGAACTCCTCTTTTCCCATGAAATCAGGGTAAAGTTTCGGTTTTAGTTGAGCAGGCATTGACACAATCTTCCCGGTTTTAGGAAAATCAACAGCTATAGCCGCCAACTCTGCGAGATGCGTGCATTTATCATCTAGAGCACCATATTCACTAAGGTCAGAATGAACCACATGTGCATTGCAAATACTTCCGAGGTGCTCATTCACCATGTTCCTTGAAAAAAACTCTATTATGTCCTGGAGAACAAATGTGAAAGAAAACATCAATAGATTATGTCTTTCACCTACTTGGAACTTAAAATAGTTCAATCATCAGAATGCAAACTGACTAGCCCCTATTCAATATATTTTACGTTATTGCCAATGACTTTACTCCAGCTTCTACCATTTTAGGGTATTTATCCTTTTGCACACTGGGAATTCATGATAACGTAGTCATCATGATATAAATCAGAAACCAATGTTTCCTATTTTACATGATATACTCAAATTTACTAGTGTTATTGCCACCTTCCCCCCCCCCCCCCCCACGCATTTCAACCTATGGAAATTATATTAACACAAACAATAAGAAAGAGCTTGTTATAAAACCATACAAAAATAATAACATTTAAGCAAATAACTATGCACTGATTGCACTCAAACATGCATGTATTTGATGGCAATATTCCTTTCAATACTAGCTCTTCCCATACAAGAAAACAATATTGTTTTGTGTTGACAAATATATGGTTTTATTAAGGAATACTAGTAACTTGTATAATGCATTTGAAAATAGGTAATAAAGAAAAACAATTCTTGGAAAAAAAACATAAAAGTAAAACAGAACAAACGATTACCTTATGAGTGACATTGCGTTGCAATTCCCGAGGCTCGTCAGGGTCATACTGCATGGGTGGGGAGCTCTTCTTGCTAGGGGGGATAAGATGTTCTTCCCATGTGACAAAATAAAGGTCCCCATCAAGATCACTTCCAGAAGCTTCATTTGTATGTGGTCTCTCACCCTTTTGAGGGAAGACCAGACAGTCATGCAAGTGGTGTAAACCAGGGGCATCAACTGCTTCTAGAATTCTTATATCTCCGGGGTGAAGACAAGGATTCTTAGCTATAACCACCAGCCCTTTAATCACTTCAAATTTTTTCTTTGTTTCAGCAAACCTAGAGCCATGTTTCACGAAGCAGTTTTCTATAGAAGGATTGGACACTTGGATGAAGCACTGACCTTGTTCAAGTACTCCTAGTTCATCCAAAACACCCATTAACCACCTGCCTGAATTAACAAAAATCCGAGTTTTTTCCCTAAGACCCCAAAGCTGAGATGCTCTTACACAAGTCAACATTCCTCGTAAATGAGGTTCTGTCTGCGGCTTGAAACCTGCGCTCAACATTATTGCTGGAGTATGCCCTTGCTCACCACATGATGAAGTGAGGACTTCAAACGCAGCATCGGTGTCCACAAGGATTTTGTCTAACTTAGAAAGCATGCCATTTTGCATTCCCCAAAATACTTCATCCGGCACACCCAGTGTTGAAAGCAATATAATAATTTGCCTATTCAGGAAGCCAGGCTGAAATCTCGTCCAAGAACAGATTTCCAGAGTAGTGTGGTTAGACTGGAACTTAATCATACTGGTTCGTAAAGAAAGACGAATTCCTTCACCTTGTTCAGGCCAACAAGCCACCACCCCTTTACAACCAGCATATCTAATTTGATAAGCACAGGGAGGATATAAGTCCAACTTCAATTTCTGAGCAACTTCCATTGCAAGATCGGGAGTAATCTTGCCAATCCCATCAGAGAAATCATATCCATTCCTCTTTATATCTGGAAGATGCATGTTAACCTGTGTTGAAGGAACTTCTACTGTTGCATACGTTGACGAGAAGCACTGACCCATCCTGGCTGCACATTTAGCAATATTCCGGTTAGTAAACCTTCCCATCCAAGTTGTAATCTGAAGCACATTTATCTTCCCATCTTCAGCAAAAAACCATGCAGAACGATCTCTCAATTGATTGGCCGAGAAAGCAAGGAAAGAGTATTTGCGACCACACAAGTAAAATCCATCTGTTAGAATAGACCTTACCCTTTTGAAGATTCCCGTTTTCTGAGAAAAGGAGGTAGATGTCACATCCCTTACAATTGAAGCATTGTAGTAAGTGAGAACATGTGCATTCATCGTCTGCATGCCTTCATCCATAAATGTGACCCTTAAAAACCGATCAGCAACATCTTTATATTTCCTGAGAACCCTATTAGATAGCTCAACTTCAGGAAGAAGACAATAGGCTTTGGTTGGAGTAATGACCAATCTTCTGATTTCGACAATATCATCCAACTGTGGAGGGATCTTAAAGAGTTTAGGATTCCTCAACAGCCACTCATGGACAACTTTCAGCCTACCATAGGCATCATACACTGGACGTCTAGAGGTATAGATGTGCTTTAGTGCAGCCACATTGACCTCCACTGATTGATTTCTCAGTAGGTTAAAAAAGTCCACTGATAACTGATGCTGATTGAATATGCCTTTGTGCATTACAGCATTAACCAAAAACATTATCTCAAAAGGAATCCCTTCCTTGTAACCTATATAATAGAAGGGATCTGACATGGACCTCCCAAAATCAGGTTCATTATGGATGCTAAGTTGCAATCTGAGATTGTCCACTGCAACTCTTCGGTCTTTGAGATGATCCATGGCCTTCTTCAGCTTTAAACCATGACGAGGACGGATTAAGACTCTGTATGTGTTACAACGACCAATAGCTCCACTTGCTGTGAAATCAGTTGTCCTGATCCACTGATCATCATCATCTAACAGATCAAACGGAACTGATTCTTCAACGTCATCATCAGCAGTTCTATACCAGACCCAAGGTGATGAAGCCAGCTGCAACAGCACTACGAAACATGATGATTCTGAATACTGCTTAATCTCAATGATCTCCCTCGCCAAGAACTCCACCTTGAAGTCACATTTTATCACAGCATGCTCGTTTGTACCTTTGAACGAGAAGGCTGTATCTCTAGAGAAACAAAATTTGCAGGTGTTATCAAAAGGATCCACAATAAAATCAACCCCAGAAGGAGGTCCTCTCCAGCCAACAAAGAACTGATTGCGGCTAACAAGTGATCCAATCTCCAGAGAGACATCAGGTAGCTTAAAGGGTGTTTTATTCCTTCTCCGTCGATTCAAGTAAAAAGGATTCTCGGGCCCCAAACTTATTTTCAATAGCTGATTGTTGAAAGCAAGCTCAGTGCGACCAGCAGCATCCACAGCCCAATTTACTGTTAGAGGCGAGGCAAAATGAACAAAAGCATGGGGCTCCACCTTCTTATAGTCATCTGTTCTTCGGATAACTGTGGTGTCAGTTATCTGGAAATTAGGATAGGATTCTGGTGGCGTCCATGAGGTTTTCAGTCTGCACCTCCAGACAAGCCCGACTTGATTGTCCAGGTAGTCCATCAGATCTTTGGCTTTGACATCTCTGTTAAATCCACCAACACTAACTTGTGTCACCACAGTGTCCTTTGCACTTCCTTCTAACTCCATATGTTTCAGAAAATTACCCACTTCGAATTGATATCCAACAAATTCCTGAAACAAAATCGGACACAGCATATTCATGAAAAACATGATCATAAGAAAAATAACAGAAATCAATAAAGCTGAACACAAACTTCAGTCATATCAATCTATTAAAATACATTTTACTTTTCTTTTACAAAAGAATAACACACTCAACAACAATACAGGGTAAGAATAACCAACAACCAGCTGTTCTAGTGGGACGAGCCACTAGATCCCTTAAGCAAGGTCAGAGATTTGGGAGTGTCACCCCATTATTATGGCACACAGTACCCAATGCAGATTAGTCGGCAAATAGGTTGGATACCGATTGTTAAACAAAAAAAATACAGGGTAAGAATAACACAAACAACATACAGTCATTCGGTTGCAAAGGTTATGGATTTGTTCTTTGACAATTGCAGAAACAGAATATAACATGACAACCAAAACTTATAGAGCATATTCTTCATGTTCTTATAACAAAAGAGCAGTGATTCATTAAAGGGAGACTGAAAAATGAAAAGGTTCTTCGTTAACTACATACACTTCATCAGAGATCTATAAGTTAACTATACAACAACAACCAAAAAAAACAGATCGATGCAAAACATAATTAATTCATTTCAGCTATCAATTGTAGCATGATAGCAAGAAATCCAGAATATGAATATGAATACAAAAGCTGGAGTCTTCTTCCATTGTTTTAGGTACAGAAAGCTCGAAACTGTAAAGAGACCATAGCTAAACAAACAACATGATGCCTCAGTTCAAGATGGAATTCAATATGTTTATCTTCTACTAAATTACATTACACCCTAATAATCAACTCAATCATTTAGTAAATAACAGAAACCAAAACTAAAATGCTGCAAAATTGACATAATGTGATAAAATTCGAAACACCCAAACCCAGTCTCCCATTTTTCTTTCAAACAGAATCATTTCTAGAACAGAAACGTGATCATTGCAATATTTTTACCAAACACAATTAATGCTGAAAAGAAAAAATGGGTTGCAGGAAAAAACTGCTAACCTGAAAGAGTTTTTCTTTGACACAGTAAAGGAAGCAACTTTAAAGGCGTTTGCAGGGTAAGGGAAAGACAGTTTTTGTGAGCTTAGTGGGATGATCGAGAAGATGGATGGAGATTAGAGATGGTATAACTATATATAAAGAAGTGTGTTTTTTTCGTGAGGTGTTTTTTTAGCAGGTACTACTTCGCGGTGAAGGAGGTTTTTTTTTTTTTGGTTAAGGGTATATTTGACTCGTTTTCGATTTCGATTTAATTTAATAAATTATTTTAAAATAAAATTTTTGATTCGATTAATTTTAATTTTTTATATTAATGTTATTTTTTTGAAATTTTATATTATATTTTAATAAAATAAATCTATTTTATAATTTCTAAATATTTAAAATATTAAATTTTAAGATATTTTCATAAATATTTGTTAAAAAATATTTTTAAATGAAAATAATAATTAAGAATGTATTTGTAATGTTTTAAATATAAATATACATGTTATAAAAATAATTAAAAATCAAATTCAAATTAATCATAATTTACAAATTTATAAATTATAAAACGAAGAACTTCGTTTTCTTTTTCTTATTTCTTACTACTTCCTGGAGAAGTTTTTGATTTCCCGCTTTTGCCTTTTCTTTTGGGAAATTATATAAATAGTAATTCATTTATTCCAACGTCCTTTTTAAAATTTAATTATTATTTTGATAAAATATTATTTAATATTATTTTTTATTTTACCTTAATACTTGCCTGTTAAAAGTAAAAATAATATTATGATTTGATGATATAATCATAATTTTAATTTAATTATTTATATATATTTTTATCCTGATTGTACAGAAGTACTTATTCTAGAATATAATCTCCACCATTTGACATTAATCGCTCAATCACTTTATTGGCATCGTTAGTACTTGAACCCGTGACCTCTAGGAACAACAATCATTCTTTTAACCACTTAAATTAAAGGGTTCATGTTAAATTTATAAAAAAATCTTATATTAACCCTTTAATGATATTTATATCTTAAAATTTTGATTATTTTTTAATTAAAATAAAAAAATCGTATGAAAGAAGAAGAAAATTAAAGAATTTAATATTTTAATTTAAAAATAAGTAACAAATTAAACTAATAAAATGTTATACAAAGTTTATAAATTTATATTTTTTAAACCTAAAACTGTTATTAACCAAATTAAGTCCTATTTTCTTAGTTAACAAAAATAATTTTACAAACTTTTTTGGTAAATATTATTCAATTTAATAACGGAAATTAAATTTATATTTCGATAAAATAAATAAATGTTTAGAACATCATCATAAATGTATTAAATAATGTTATATTTTTAAAATTTAATTTTTATAAATGATATTACCTTTTTTTCAATTTTAATTATAATAATAACTATCGTTTACATCATAATATTAAATTTGATATAAATTATTTTAGAGATAAAATTTATATTCATATTAAATTTTATATGTCCAAATTAATAAATCATATTTTTTATATTAATAATTTATTTTACATAAAATTTATCTTTTTTATATTTGTGCCATGATTAACTATTTCTCATGAAGTAATATTTTTGTATTTATTAAAAATTAATATTTACACCATAATATTAAAAAATTAATTTCAGAAACGTGATGAGGGATATATTCTAAATAATATCAATTTTGGGCCCAAAATGGGCTGGGTAAGGACCATAGGCGTTAACAGACAGATAGGTAGAGTGTAGAGCCGCGGGAGATGGTAAATAATAAGAAGCAGCTAGGGTATTTTCGGGATTACAGTAAAATTTCTGCTGTTTATATTGATCGGTCACAATAAGGCAAATCCATTTTTGCTTTGCAGACACTACAAACCCTAACCCTAAAACCTTCAATTTCCTTCCCGTTTTATTTAAGTTCAAAGGTAGATCTCTCGAAGCTACTTCTCTTTGAAACCCTAACTTGTCGATCTTATGATTTTTTAAAGCCTTAACATTTGTTGTTTTATTGGAAATTTGTAGATAAATGGGAGAAACTAGGGACAACGATGCTTACGAGGAGGAGCTTCTCGACTACGAGGAAGAAGAAGAGAAAGCACCTGACTCTGTCACTTCTAAAGTCAATGGTGAGGGCGCAAAGAAGTGAGTTTGATTTCATTTATAATGTTCGCTTTCCATTTGTGGACTGCTGTTTAATATTTATGAAATAATTTGAATTTTCAATCGTTGGAGAAAGAATAAACATTATTTTGTTTTGATTTTTTTTGTGATGGTAAATAATCCACGGCGAAATGTTTTCGTTCTGATTTTTTGTTTGTTTCTTTGTCATTTAGGGGCTATGTTGGCATACACAGTTCAGGATTCAGAGACTTCCTTTTGAAACCAGAGCTTCTTCGGGCCATTGTTGACTCTGGATTTGAGCACCCTTCAGAAGGCAAGCCCATGACTCTCCTTCCTTTTTTTCTTATATTTGTTAACCTTATATTCTGTTCCGTATTTAAACCATGGTTATAAGTTAAAGTTCATAGATTGTTTGTTCTTTGGGTGTTTTTTATGTTATTATTTTCCCTGTATGGTTTTTTCGGTCTTTAATTTTTTGTTTGTTGCATTATTTTCGCAGGTAATATAACACTATCATAAAGTTTCAATTAAATGGATCATGGAGGTTATATTTTACTTACACCACGGATTCCTTCGATGCACTTTTCTTTGGTTCTACACCAGTGCAACATGAATGCATTCCCCAAGCTATATTGGGTATGGATGTCATTTGCCAAGCTAAATCAGGGATGGGAAAGACTGCAGTTTTTGTTCTTTCAAGCCTACAACAAATCGAACCTAGTCCAGGACAAGTTATTGCCCTTGTTTTATGCCATACAAGGGAGTTAGCTTACCAGGTCAGAAGTTCAGAACAAGTTTTTTTTCATGCAAGCTATATAATATATGTCAACTCATTTTGTTGTCCTCTTGCAGATTTGTCACGAGTTTGAGAGGTTCAGTACTTATCTGCCTGATATCAAGGTTGCTGTCTTCTATGGAGGTGTCAACATCAAAGTTCACAAAGATCTATTGAAAAATGAATGCCCCCACATTGTTGTTGGGACACCTGGAAGGATATTGGCTCTAACAAGAGACAAGGATCTTTCTTTGAAGAATGTGAGGCATTTCATTCTTGATGAATGTGACAAGATGCTTGAATCACTTGGTAAGGCTTTCTTCATCTGAAGCTAGATAAAGGCTTGATATTTTCAATGTTTAATTTACTTATTCTATTCTCTCTGGTATTTATTCTACCTATCTTCTTCAGACATGAGGAGAGATGTGCAGGAGATCTTCAAGATGACACCTCATGATAAGCAAGTTATGATGTTTTCTGCAACCCTCAGCAAAGAGATTCGCCCAGTTTGCAAGAAATTTATGCAAGA